>OW240919.1:114074453-114441460 GCA_933207985.1 Pelobates cultripes
TCTTCCCCTCTGTCTCTTTTTCCCCCTTCTCCCTGTCTCTCTCTCCCTCTCTAACATATCCCCCTCTTTCTCCCCTTGTGTCTCCCTCTCCCTCCCCCTCTGCCTCTCTCTATTCTCCCACTGTCTCTTTCTTCCCTATCTCTGTTTTATTTCCCCCCCTCCCCTTGTGTCTCTATATTACCCCCCTTGTGTCTCTATATTACACCCCCATTGTGTCTCTATATTACCCCCCTCTTGTGTCTCTATATTACACCCCTTGTGTCTCTATATTACCCCCCTGTGTCTCTATATTACCCCCTGTGTCTCTATGTTACCCCCCTCTGTGTCTCTATATTACACTCCCCTTGTGTCTCTATATTACCCCTCTTGTGTCTCTATATTACCCCTCTTGTGTCTCTATATTTACACCCCCTTGTGTCTCTATATTACACCCCCTTGTGTCTCTATATTACCCCCCCTCTGTGTCTCTATATTACTTGTGTCTCACCCCCCCTTGTGTCTCTATTACACCCCTTGTGTCTCTATTACACCCCTCTGTGTCTCTACATTTACCCCATCTGTGTCTTTATATTACTCCCCCTTGTGTCTCTATATTACCCCCCATGTCTCTACTTACCCCCCCTCTGTGTCTCTATATTACCCCTGTGTCTCTATATTACCGCCCTTGTGTCTCTATATTACACCCCCCTTGTGTCTCTATATTACCCCCCCTCTGTGTCTCTATATTTCTGTCTCTACACCCCCCCTTGTGTCTCTATATTACACCCCGTGTCTCTATATTTACCCCCCTCTGTGTCTCTATATTACCCCCTGTGTCTCTATATTACACCCCATGTCTCTTTATTACCCTCCCTCTGTGTCTCTATATTACCCCCCTTGTCTCTATATTACCCCCCCTTGTGTCTCTATATTACTACACCCCTCCCTCCCATCCCCTCCCATCCCCTCCCATCCCCTCCATTTACTTGAGAGTAGTCAGAGGGGGCCGGCCGCGTTCCACGCTGGTGCCGCCGGTCCGGCGGCACTTCTAATGCTGAGGACGGAGGAGCATGAAGAAGGAGGGAGGAGCATGTCTCTGTACCATGCTCCCTCGCGGTTCCCACAATTCCCAGCACAGGAACCGCGAGGGAGCATGGTACAGAGACATGCTCCTCCCTCCTCCTTCATGCTCCTTCGTCCTCAGCATTAGAAGTGCCGCCGGACCGGAGAGGCTGCCACCCGGTCCGGCGGCACCAGCGTGGAACGCGGCCGGCCCCCTCTGAGTGTGCCATCAGACCGGCCACCCGGTGGCACACACCTCTGCAGCCCCCAGGTGCCGCGGCCCACCGGGAAATTTCCCAGTATCCCGGTGGGCCAGTCCGGCCCTGCCTATGGTAGCCCAAGAATGAAAATTACCCCTATGATGGCATACCATTTGCAATAGTAGACAACCCAAGGTATTGCAAACGGGGTATGTCCAGTCTTTTTTAGTAGCCACTTAGTCACAAACACTGGCCAAAATTGGCGTTTTTTGCATTTTCACACACAAACAAATACTAACGCTAACTTTGGCCAGTGTTTGTGACCAAATGGCTACTAAAAAAGACTGGACATACCCCATTTGCAATACCTTGGGTTGTCTACTATTGCAAATGGTATGCCATTATGGGTGTAAATTTCATTCCTGGGCTACTATAAAATCCCAAAGGCAACGTAACCAATCTGGCGAATTTCAATTTCAAATGTAACATGCTATATTTGACCCTGTAACTTCCCAAAACGCCATAAAACCTGTACATAGGGGGTACTGTTTTACACGTGAGACTTTGCTGAATACAAATATGTGTATTTTATTGCAGTAAAAGCAAACAGTATTATGACATTGACAGTTAAAATGTCATGTAGAACTAAAAAAATTAAAAAAATCTTATTTTCTCCCATTTTTTTCATATTAAATTATGTTTCATAGATAAATATTTGATATTAAATGAAAGCCCTGTTTCCCCTGAATAAAATGATATATAATAAGGGTGGGTGCATTTAATATGAAAGAGGTGAATTACGGTTGGACAGACATGTAGCGCAAATGCCAGGTTTTGTTTACATTTTGTTTTGTTTACAACGTGTACATTTGGCTCCGTCCTTAAGGGGTTAATATATGTATTAATATATATATATATATATATATATATCAATTAATTTAAAAAAAGAGCATTCATGAAATGAAAAGGTTTTTATACCTCACAGATAAGGGATGAGGGACTGATGGCTGGAATGAACAGGGAGACGTGTTCCCTTCTAAGTTCCTACTTGTAAGACTGTCATTGTTTCATCCTCCTAAACGCCAGTCTAGTCTTTCTCAATGCCCAACATTCACTATCCTCTTTCCTCACTTCCACTTTACTGCCACTGCTCACTCTACCCAAAACCCAATATACTGCTTCTGTCCAACTTCTACTATTCTGTCATTGCCCACTTTCTACCTCGCCACTTCCCACTCTACCTCCACTCTTTTCCTACAATCTTCAATCAATGCACCACATCCCACTACCAATGCTGCTGACTTACTAGCCAGTCTTTCCTGTTGCAGCTTTAACTCTTACCATCTCCTGTCAATGCCTCACATTCATTTACACACTCTCTACTACAGCAATCCCACCTTAAACTATCCTCTTTCTAATGCCACCTCCAGAACGTCTACTATCCACTCTCTGCCAGTGCTCAAATTCTCATTATCCCTTCTGCTGCTGATTTAAATCACAGTATTCAATCTCTTCCACCAATGTCCAACTCACACTGTAAGCTTTTAAAACTATCCCTGCCCATTCCAACCTAACTCTACTCTCACAGCCTACATCTTACCTTAACCCTATCTACTGCTATACCCCCAGTAAATACCTCTACAACAATTACCACAGCAAGCACTGTCTATTTCTCCCAACAATAATGATGTGAAATCAATCAATCAATTGATTATCTTGCGTATCTGCCCCCGGACAAATTTTAAAAAGTTTTGTGCAGGTTTCTGAAGTAATTCACACCAGACACAGGTTTCGGGTTAATGAAAAACTTGAGGAAAGTTTATTCTGGGGGGACGGCATTACATCATCTGCATTGTCAGAGATAACATGGAATAATACATCAATAATTGGTTAGGTGTTAAGTGGTTCATTTAGTGCCCTTCCTACTGGGTGTGATGTCACTGGTATCTTGGAGGTCTCCCCCAGATTCCAGCGCCATCTTGTTAATGAGGGTGTTAATTGCATATAAGGTTGAATAATGCTGATTGTGGTTATGCTAGTAAAAAGGCATTTTATTAATATGAATTGGGTTAATACTTTTGTCCACAACAGTCCCCCCTTAAAATGACTATTTACTAAAGAGACAACTACTAACTGACCCTAATAATGTCCCTACTTGGCTGCAGCTCATCTGTCTGAACAGGCCTGGAATGCTTCACTGCGCGGGTATGCCGTAGTGGCTAACCCACTACATCTCCCGCGTCAGACTCCTACCCGTGGAGACAGACGCTGTCCCTATGCTGTCCCTAAAAAGAAGTAGTTGTCTTTTTGAGGTGGTGGGACTGAAGAGGTGTGTGTGGGGTGTCACAGTCTATATCGTCAATATCTTGATGTAGGAATGTAGGTGTGGTGCGGTCAATGGTCTGATCTACAGTCTTTTGTAAGTACCTTTGCACCCAGGGCATCACGCAGCAAACCAGGAAGAGGAGGAGAATCACTACTGTAAGAACTGCCATACCTACTTGAAAGAGAACTCTCTGCCATCCACTCATCCATCCCAACCATCTATCCCATGAATTGGAGACCCCTGAGTTCTTTTTTAATTTGGTAGAGAGACTTTCTAATTTCTCTATGGCCATGGTTACTTTACCATTGGGGCCTGTATTATCTGGAATGAAGGTACAGCATGTCATAGTGTCGGGGAGTATTTTACTCACACACCCCTTTTCTGCTAGGATCATGTCTAAGGCCATTCGATTCTGGAATGTCATTTGGGAAGTAGCCTGAAATTGTTCTGCCAAGCCTTAAAGAGCATCTTTAGTATAATTGACAAAACATTGCTGATTATAATAGGTATAATTAATCCAGTTAAAATTCTTGTTAGCGGTGATGAGTGGGATCAAGGATTCGAATCCTGCCGCAACCTCATCTCTGGCCTTGAACTCGTTTGGTACACCTATGGCATCGATATATATATGTGGGTCGAAACTACCTTGAATAGGGGTTTCTTTTTTTATGCTGAAGTACGTGTGTGGGGAATCAATTGGGCCTTGGTGGTTATCAGAAATTATATGTATAGGCATGATGGCTTTGGTCAGAGTGCATTCTCCCCACCACAGGCCAGTCATTTTAGATCTGAGTTGCATATCACCACATAGCCAATAAATGTCTCCCAAGGACTTGACTTATTTACCAATAAGGTAGTGGGAGGTGTCCGATAGGTGGCACAGTAGCCGGGAGGGAAACTACCCACAAATTTACCCATGGTATAGTGTATAGTGTAGCAAGTGTAATTACCGGCCTTGAGTTATTGGATATACCATTTTCCATACTGATGAGTTTGTGGCTGATTTTAATAGAGGCTTAGAAAACACATCTCAACATCGGGAGGTAGATTAAAAGGCACTGTACTCAGATGGGGTCTGTCCCCACCACAGACATAACAGTTAGTTTTATTGTGTGAATTAGCATTATACCTCATCCACTCAAGCCATAGATTGGTATCTGAAAAACCGGTCTCCACAGCCATAGTGTCCTCGAATGTAGGATTGGCAATTGCCACCATGTCCCTAAGAGTTTTAATGTGTAGTTTTAGATGGTTAGTGATCAAGTGTGTAGAGTCTACCCAGTCAGGTGATGTATGCATGTCTTGTAAATAGAAGGTCCCCAACTCGTTATATGAGCCACCCCCTCTCCAGTACATCCCCATTACGTACTCTCCAGTGTCTCCTGGGCTGGGATGTTCTATGTTTAAGGTGAGTTTCATTGGGGTAGACCCTGTTGGCTTACATAAGGTCATTCTGTGTAATAAGAGTTTTCCATGTCTGTCCACCCTATCCAAGGCGCTTTGTGGTCTGTAGCCCCATGGTCGGCCTATGTTCCAACCTGCTGTTTTCCAGGTACTACAATGATGTCCCCAATGGTCACCTGTCACACAAATGTATGGGTCCTTTCTTTGTATATTGCTGAGTATTGTGATTGTGGAAAAGTACAAGGAACAATATCACAGTAATCAAAGGTAAAAGTAGCTACATGTGTGTTTGAAGAGTTATACCAGAATGTGTAAACACGATTATCTTTGGTGTTAGCAACTTGTTGGGCCTTTAATAGGCCTAGCAGCAGAAATAGACACAGGAAGCTCATAGTTTAGCGGGATCTGCTTCCTCTGGATCAGGAACTTTCTTACAGTGCGAGGCGTGTATCCAGGTATTCTTCCCAGCCAATTTTAACGAGGTAGACGTGGTCAATAGGACTTGGAATGGACCATCAAACCTTGGCTCAAGAGTGTGCTTTCTTAGGAATTTCTTGACCATAACCCAGTCACCAGGAAGGAGTTTATATGTACCTGTGTTTGATTCTGGATCTGGAATAGAAGAAAACATCTGTGCATGGATTTTGGTCAAGGCATGAGAGAGTGCAGTTATATAATCTACCATTGCATCTGACTGAATTTGAAGTTGTTGAGGAAAATAGCAGCCTAACCTGTGTGCTGTACCAAATAAAATCTCGTAGGGGGATAAGCTAAATCTCCTCTTGGAGTGTACCTTACACTAAGTAGTGCTATGGGAAGACTTTCCGGCCAGGGTGGGTTAGTTTCTTGGGCCATCTTAAGCATTCTGGCTTTCAAGGTGCCATTCATGCATTCTACCTTACCACTACTCTGTGGGTGATAGGGTGTGTGGAATGCAAGGATCACCCCCAGTGCTGCCCAGATTTCCTTGGTTAGCAACGCGGTGAAGGATGTTCCCTGGTCACTTTCAATCACCTCAGGAACTCCATATCTGCAGATGATTTCGGTAAGTAGACACTTTGCTGTGGTCTTAGCAGTGAGATTCGTGACAGGAAAAGCTTCTGGCCATCCTGAAAACATATCCACTATGACCAGTGCATATTCATACCAGCCACTTTTTGGCATTTGGATATGATCAATTTGAATCCTTTGGAAAGGGTACTGTGGCTTGGCCAAATGGTTTGGTGCAGCTTTAATTATTTTTCCCAGATCACATCTGGCACAGATAGTACAGGATCTGCAGTAATTTCTTGTCAAAGTAGTTATTCTGGGTGCCTCAAAATATTTATCAATCAGGGAGTTCATGAGGTGCTTGGATAAATGGGCTGGTCCATGGGCCCACTGAACGACAGCTGGGTACATATTCTTGGGTAGCCAAAATTTGAGGTTGATTGTGTACACTTCATTCTGGAGGGCTGCCCCTTTATCTTTCCAACTTTGTTTTTCCTGAGGGGTGGCAGCGGCCTGTTGTTCTCTCAGGAACTTGAGATCGGTAGGTAGGGTTTGCATAGTGTAAATAGGAGTCTGTTTAACGGGCACTCTTCTGTCCACTTCCCGACACTGGTGTGCCGCATCTTTAGCAGCCTGATCGGCTAAATAATTGCCACATGCTTCTTCTGAATTCAATCTCCCGTGGGCCTTTACCTTCAATATGGCCACCTCTTCAGGGAGCAGTAAGGCATCCATTAATTCGTTGATAGCTGCGCCATGTTTCACCGAAGTACCTGCTGCCGTAAGAAACCCCCTTGTTTTCCAGATTAAGCCAAAATCATGCGCTACGCCAAGGGCATACCTTGAGTCTGTATAGATATAAACACGCTTCCCTTCAGACATCTTACATGCTGCTGTAAGGGCTATTAGTTCAGCTTCTTGTGCTGATTTAGATGACGGAAGTGAAGATGCTTGGAGTACTCGGTCTTCTGTGGTGACAGCATATCCGGTATGATATTGTCCCTGTACGTCGGCAAATCTAGAACCATCCACAAACAGGGAGAAGTCAGGATCTGTCTGAGCAGCCTCGTGCACCATTGGGAGATGGGTTGGCTCCATTTTCATCTGTTCAAAACAGTCATGAGGGGCATCCGGGTCCTGTTCTGTAGGAGGGATGTCTTCACATATCTCTGTGTGATATCGAGGGTAACCGACTGTTTTGCAATTTATGTTCCTTTTAGTGACCCCCGTCAATGTGAGCTGTTCTTGGGTTGCGGTACTCCATGTTTTGGCCATTGGGCTGAGTTCTTTCCATGAGAGATTTGGATGTTTGGTGAAAGAGATATGAGGAACTGCCACTTCCCAGTGGTGGTATAAATGTGATACCTCCATGGGCAGGTAGACCAAGATAACAATATTTCCTCTGGAGTCACAGAACAGGTCTGTCAGGGCGATGCGTATTTCCACCAGGCAAAATAATTCTTCTTCATAGTATGGGTCAGGACCTGGGTTATTCCTGAGCCACAGGTTGCAATGTAAGTAGCCCTCAGGTTATTCATCATGTGGAACCATGGGCTTTTTCACTTGAAGGTCCATATGAACATCAGGATTTATGTCCAGACTGTACCAGTATTGTGGCACTCCCCCCTTGGGAAGTGGCAGAAGAGTGGCCGGGTTCAAAGAGTAATATCTTTTTAGAGTGATGTTATCAGGCAAGAGGAGGGAGGTTTGAAGGCGGAGGTGTCTCTGGGAGGAGAGATGTTTCGTTGTACTTGATACAGGATGGACGTAATATCATGGGGAGCAAGGACAGTGAGTTTATGTCCGAGAACAAAGTAATTAGTTTTGTCCAACATGGCACTGACAGCAAAAACAGCACGTGAACAAGAAGGACCACCTCGAGCCATGGGGTCCAGCATGCATGAAAAATAACCAATAGGCTGTTGCCGGGAACCATGTGATTGTGTAAGGACCCCTGAAGCATGGCCTATCTTTTCAGAGACAAAAAGTTTGAATGGTTGCTGATAGTTAGGTAGGCCCAAAGCTGGGGCAGAGAAGATGGCCCTTTGAAGGGCATAGTAGCAGGAGACAATGAAAATGGTTCAGTCTTCAAGGCATTATAGAGAGGTTGCATGAGCTGAGAAGCCTCAGGGATCCAAGACCTGCAGTATGTGATGAGGCCCAAGAAAGCATGAAGAGTTTGGTGAGTAGATGGGAGAGAGAGATTGTTAATAGCACGTACTCTGTTCTTTGTTAGGTGACGGGTGCCACGTCCCAAGAAGACCAGAGAGGGCCGGCACCACTGAAGTTTTGTTCTGGAGGCTTTACATCATTCTTCATCCTTCTTCAGCGAGGAAACAAAGGAGATCTTTGGAATTTTGTTCAGCAGTTAGAACATCATCTGCACAGAGGAGTAGATCCTCCACATACTGGAGCAGGACCACGTCAGGGTGATACTTCTGCCAAGGTTCTAAGACAGTTGACATAGCTTTGGCGAATTGAGTAGGGGAATTTTGTGCACCTTGAGGCATGACATTCCAAGTGTAATGTTGGCGATCATGTGCTGCACTTGGCCGGTTTTAATGTCAAACCAGCTTCCTTAATCCTGTCTAGAACCGCTCCTATATGGGCCAAGTGATCCTGCCACGTATTGCTAAAAATGGCAATATCGTCCAGGTAGGCACAGGTGTAGTCTTGGAACCCATCCAGGAGTCGGTCTACCATCCGCTGGAAAGTAGCTGGGGCGTTTTTCATCCCAAATGGCATGACCTTAAACTGGTACAAGCCAAATGGGGTGACAAAGGCCGATTTCGGGATGGCCTCTGGGGCCAGGGGGATTTGCCAATACCCCTTACATAAATCAATGGTAGTGAGGTATTGACCCCTGGCCATTCTGTCCAGTAGCTCATCTATCCGTGGCATAGGGTATGCATCGGACACCGTTTTCTTGTTTAATCTCCGGTAGTCTACGCAGAAGCGGGTTGTACCGTCCCGCTTTGGTACGAGTACTACCGGAGAAGCCCAGGGACTATCTGAGGGCTCAATCACCCCCAGTTGGAGCATCTTATCGATCTCCTTGCGCATGTTTTCCCTCACCGCTTCGGGGATGCGGTAAGGGGTCTGGCGCATCGGTAGTTGCCCTGGGGTCTCTACCCGGTGAGTGGCCAGAGGGGTGTACCCAGGTACATTAGAGAACGTGTCTCGTTTCTCCTCCAACAGCTGCTGTACCTCGATGCGCTCCTGTGGGCTCAGCCGGTCTCCCAGTGTGACTTCCCCTAAATCCCCAGACAGCTGCCCATCTTCCAGCAGATCTGGGAGTGGTAAGCTGTCAAACTCATCCGAATTGGGCGCACATATGGCGGTTACCTCCTCGGAGCGCACTTGGTAGGGCTTCATCATGTTCACATGGAGCATGCGTCGCCCTCCCGTCCCTGTACAGGGGCCAATTATATAGGTGGTGTCACATCTCTGTTCCACCACCCTATAAGGTCCCTGCCAGGCGGCCTGTAGCTTGTCATGTCGGATAGGCTTTAAAATTAGCACTTTCTGCCCGACCTGAAAGCTACAGTCCCTGGCTCCCCGGTCATACCATGTGCGCTGGCGGGTCTGTGCCGCCTGAAGGTTTTCCCTTACCGTCCTGGTTAAGGCTTCCAGGCGGTCTCGGAAAGCCAACACATATGGTATGATGGGGGTGCCATCTGCGCTCCGGTCTCCCTCCCAATGCTCTCTTATAAGAACTAAGGGGCCTCTGACCCTCCTCCCAAATAGCAATTCAAACGGGGAAAACCCCGTGGATTCCTGCGGCACCTCCCGGTAAGCGAATAGGAGATGCGGCAGGAACCGCTCCCAGTCCTTGTGGGTCTCTGCGAAGGTTCGGAGCATTTGTTTCAATGTGCCATTGAACCTTTCGCAGAGCCCATTAGTCTGGGGGTGGTAAGGGGCACTGATAATAGGCTTAATGCCACAGATCCTCCAGAGGAGTTGGGTGAATTCTGCGGTAAATTGGGTACCCTGATCCGAGATAATCTCCCTGGGTAATCCCAACCGGGAGAATATCTGCATGAGGGCATCCGCGACCGTTTCAGCCTGAATGTTGGTCAGAGCCACCGCCTCTGGATATCTGGTAGCATAGTCTACTACTGTTAAAATGTACCTTTTGCCTGATGGGCTGGCTTTCTTGAGGGGACCTATCAAGTCTACCGCTATTCTGCTAAACGGTTCCTCAATTATTGGCAAGGGGTGTAGCTTCGCCTTCCTCCGGTCTCCCCTTTTCCCTACCCTCTGGCAGGTGTCGCAGGTGGTGCAATACCTGCGCACTTCCTGGCTGATCCCTGGCCAGAAGAAATTTTGGGTCAGTCGGTACCTAGTGCGGCTGACCCCTAGATGTCCGGATAGCGGGATATCGTGCGCTATCCGGAGTAGCTCTGCTCGGTACCGCTGCGGCACCACTAGCTGCCTCGTCACTATTGGGTCTGACCCCTCAATCTGCTTGTCTGTCTCCCTGTACAAAAGCTGCTTGTCCCAGACAAATCTCTCCCCCTCTCCCCCCGGAGGGTCTGCTGTCACCTTGTCTCTGTATACCTGCAAGGTGGGGTCAGTTACTACCTCTGCTGCAAATTCGTTAGGAGGGGCCCAGGGGACACAGTCAAGGGAAGGGGAAGGGTCTCTTACCTGAACCTCCGGAAGTGTGTTGTAGTCCTGGGTGCGGGCCTGTTGACGGGTGACCACAGGATGAGCTTCTCCTGTGGTGGACGTCTGGGGCTCAAAAGCAGATGTGAGCCTCCCCAGATCGTTCCCCAATAAAACCTCCGCCGGTAACTGCGGCATCAACCCCACCTCCACATGTCCTGCCCCCGCTCCCCAATGTAAATGTACCCTTGCTGTAGGTAGCCGGTACACTGCTCCCCCGGCTACCCTGACGGCCACAGTTTTACTTAGTCTCGCTTCATCCGAGACCAGGTGACTTTTGACCAAGGTGATGGTAGCCCCCGAATCACGTAGGCCCTGTACTGCTTTACCCTCCAGGTATACGGTCTGCCTGTGATGCTGTCTGTTATCAGCATTGGCCTGGACTGGATCCGCCTCGTGTAGTACTTCCCACTGTTCCACGGTTGTTATGGGAACAGCTGACCCATATGGTGTGGCCACTATATTTTGGTAGTGATGGGCGGCGGCTGCTCTCGGTGGTGGTGGTGGTGGGCCGGGGCGAATCCAGGTAGAACGATCCCTCAGCTGGGGACATTCCCTTTTATAATGTCCCCACTTCTGGCAGTGATGACAGGGGCCAGAAGCGGGCTGGCGAAACCGTGGCTGTACAGCGGGTGGTGGTGGTGGTGGCAGTTGCCTTGGTGGAGCTGGGTTGTAGCTGTTTCCCCCAAAGGTTTTAAAAATAGCTTTTGGGGCTGCTGGTTTCTGCTGCCTGCGTGCATCCAAGTACTCATCGGCCTTCCTAGCCGCTTCGGTAAGGGAGGTAGGGTTTCTGTCCCTCACCCATTCCTGGACCTCGCCTGTTACCCCCTCATAGAATTGCTCCAACAACACCATTTGCAATAAGTCCTCCATGGACCGAGCCTTATTAGACTGTACCCACCCCAGAGCGGCCCGATGCAACTTGCAAGCCCATTCCACATGAGAGTCCTTGTCATTTCTCTTTAGGTCTCTAAACCGTCGCCGATATGCCTCTGGCGTGATTGCATATCGGGCCAGGATCACTTCTTTTACTCGGCGGTAATTCCGAATTTCCTCATCAGGTACAGTTCTATAGGCTTCCGCCGCCTTCCCTGTGAGCTTCCCTGCTAAAATAGGCACCCACTCGTCTGGACTAATATTATGCAATGCACACAGCCTTTCAAAGTCTTGGAGAAAAGCATCTATATCTTCCTCTGCTTCTATATATGTTTTAAAAGCTTGGTAAGGAATTTTTGTCTTACCCTGGGTGATGGTAGTTGTGGTAGCATTCCTCTCCAGCTGCTGTAGTGGCCTTTGACGCAGTATGAACTCCTGTACCTCTGACATTGTCCTGGCTATAATATCCGTTGTTGGATTCTCTCCATAAAAGGACAGCCTGAACTGCACCTCTCTCCGGAACTCTTCTTTTTCAGCTCCATCTGCTGCACTCTGTTGCTCAGGGATTACCCTGTCCTCCTGCTGGTATTCAGCCATCACTTCTGCAATGAGGATTGCTTTCTTTTTGTTGCTGGCTGCAATGCCTTTCGCTTCTAGGAGATCTTTTAGCGTGGATCTTTTAAGCTTGGCATAATCACTCTCCATCCGTATTCCATTAGTCCTTGTTCCCTTGTGAGTCTGGATCCCAGCGCTGCCAACCAATGTAGCGGAGATGCAATATTCCCCAGGTTATCTCCGCTTGTAATCCAAGTGAGGCTCAGGAACAAGTAAATAATAAATCCAAAGGCAAGGTTTCCAGCAAGTAAAATACAGCAATATCCCCACAGCAATCCCAATAACTGGACGACACACAGTTTCAGGAGCAGAACTGACAAGCCTTTAATCACAGTCTCCTTATAAAGCATGCTCCCATGCAAGGGAGGGATTTACAGTAATTATTACAGTAGCCAATCCTGTCCTGGTAACCTCCCACATATCTCCTCCCCTCAGCCAGCATCATAATCCCCTTATCCAGTACACCAATTCCCCCCGTTTCTGGATGTACCCCTAAACGTAGGGATACCTCTTTAAATCCTACATCCCCTGGTAGCCCTGATCTGGGTGAACAACATATCCAAAAATCACCCAGATCAGACCAGGGGTTCGGGAAAAGTATGGGGGGAATAAAATGACCGACCGCACGAACTGAGATAGCCGAATTCGGTTCCATGTGAATGGGCCCTGCGGTCGGTCCTGGCATAAGGGAATAAAATACACGAAAACCTTTAGCTATAGAGGCTAGGGAGGGTTCGCCTGAATCCCCTCGTTCGGTATTCTCTATCTACCGAACGAGGGGCCGTTCGGTAGTTTGGAACCGAACGGACAAGGGCTGTGGAGGTCTCAGCGGTGTTCGCCTACTCGAGTGTCCGATTTTAGTTCCAGACACTCGACGGCAAAACACCGCTGTTCGGGAGTTTTAAAATGGCCGCCGCCACGTGTTCGTTTGTCGAATGGCGGCCACCCCCGAGAACAAAGGACGGCTACTTTACTGTTCAATTACCCGTTCGCAACAATGTTGCAACGGGTAATTGAGGACACACTTCACACAGGGGAGGTCTGGTTGTTCGGTAGTTTCATTCGAATAAACTAAGGGAATGGAACTACCGAACAATCACAAGAATACAAGGCTTTAAAACACATAGAAAACCAGCAGATCACCCGAATGCAATTATTTCGAAGACATTTGCAGGACAGCCCAGTGCCATCCGCTACAATGATAACTTAATCGGCCATAGTAGCCATCTGAGCAATGACATCTTGAGATGTCGGAGGTGCCAAAAATACCCTACTCACCATAAAGACATGTCATACCACTATAGTACGGCCATATGCAGTGGCCCCAATAGGTTGAAATAAAGTCTCAATATAGGTTTTCGAAGCTGTTGCCTACTAGTTCTGGGATCCCCTAATTTCTAACATTCAAAGCCTACTGTTGCACGTGCAGAACCTCCACTGCAGACTCAAGCCTATCCAATCGCCAAATGACTGGGATGGTACAAGCTGTGGCCAGTGTAGTGATGAATGACATCTGAGCTGCTACCTCCAGCTATTCCAACCATTGAGAGTGGTGAGTTCTGATTTCCTGCCCCCTGGTTGGATTGGAACAATGCTTTAAGTCCCTTTAATATCACCCTTAGTTGAAGGCATGGAGTCATCATGTGATTCAATGACTCAGAAGGGATACTCTCAGGCTCCCCCTGCGAGTCCTCCTTGGATGAAGTTAAGGGTGTGAGCCACAAAGGTGCCTTACTGGCCTTCTCCACATGTTGCTGATGAACCCCGAACCACATAGCAATTCAGGGCCAAAGTGCAGGAGGCCAGGTGCTTTTTAAATTTCATGCTCATAATACGAACTGGGGTAATGTATACTAAAAATGAAAAATATCTGGTTTAGCAGCAACAATATATAATATTGAAGAAATATTGCAGAGGAGCTCCTTTAACATGCATCCTGCTTCCAGGTCTCCCTCCAGCATGTTGGCTTTTAAGTAATATGTACATCAAGCTCAGTCTTTCTGCCCCTTCGCGCGCGCCCTCTGTAGTGATGCTGGAGTATGACGTCATTCCGACCCGGCATATCTAAGCTGCGCGTGTGAGGGAGCATTGAGGAGCAGGAAGGGAGACCCTGGGGAGAGGCTACACAACAGCTCCCAAAGGTAGGGAGCAATAAATAAAATGATTTGTGAGTGTGTGCAAGAATGTGTAAATGTGTCTGTCAGTGTGTGTGTGTGTTTCTGTCTGTCAGTGTGTGTCAATGTGTGTGTGTGTGTCTGTCAGTGAGTGAATTTGTGTGTGTGTGTGCCAGTGAGGGAGTTAGTGTGTGTGTGTGTCTGTCAGTGAGTGTGTGTATCTGTGTCTGTCAGTGAGTGAGTGTCTGTTAGTGTGTGTTGTCTGTCAGTGAGTGTGTGTTGTCTGTTAGTAAGTGTGTGTATGTGTGTCTGTCAGTGAGTGTGTGTGTCTGTCTGTCAGTGAGTGTGTCTGTCAGTGAGTGTGTGTGTGTCTGCGTGTCTGTCAGTGTGTTTGTGTCTGTCAGTTTGTGTGTGTGTGTCTGCCAGTGAGTGTGTCTGAGAGTGAGTGTGTGTGTGTGGGTGTCAGTGAGTGTGTGTGTCCGTGTCTGTCAGTGTGTTTGTGTGTGGTTGTGTCTGTCAGTGCGTGTATCTGTCAGTGAGTGTGTGTTGGTCAGTGTTGCGATGGCTGCGGCTGGACAGTGGAGGACCTGGAGGCACGCAAAGCCACTTCACATTCAGATGTGACATCAACATGCTCCAACTTCACAGGGTTTCAAGGAGTAGCGACAGTATCCGCTTTGGCACAGGGTGCGGACGGCGCCATTGGGGGTATAGCAGAGGTATTTAGCATAGAGGAGGGGACTGGGGTTTAGTAGATGAGGGGTGCTGGGATTTAGAAGAGGGGGGTGCTGTTTGCTTGATTTTTACTGTACTTTTCAAAATAAACCTATGTTTCTATAAAATTTTAGTTTTTTTTTTTTTTGCGGCCCACATAAACTTAAACCTTGTTTATTTGACCCATACTAGCCTTTGAGTTTGACATGCTTGATGTACATGCAAAACAGTTAATATGTAATTGTCAGTCATTGATTTATTATTAGTCTTTGTCATGTATGTACAGTAGACAAATTTCATCCATGCACTGAATTTGGGGAAACATTTTTGAACCTAAAGGGCTCAAAGATGGTCCAATCAGTGTACTACAAAATCCATATCACTTTAACATTATGGATATATTGCAGTGCTAGTTGCGTTTTCTGACCATTTGTTTCACAATTCAGCTGAGGAGTAACCAATAGAAGGAAAAAGGTGCAGCAAAAAAAAAAAAAAATAAAAAAAAAATTATATATATATTGTATATATATATATATACATATATATATATATATATATATAATATTATATAGAGAGATTTGTTATTTTTATACTTTTTCCCTGGTTGGTCACTCCTCACGTGATGTCAACAAAATCAACATTTTTGGCTACCCTCTAACCATTAATCATCTATTTTCTTATCTATCATCTCTTTTTGGCTCCACAAAAGGTTATTTGGACATAATGAGAGGTGGATACCCTGTGCCTGCCCTCCTTTCTGATTCTGCAACATTACAATTTTGCACTAGGTGATGAGTAAGTGTTTGAGCCTCCCAGTAGCGTTAATATATCCCAGAGCCCTCTTTTCATTTCTTGAGAACCCCAACATTTCTTCCTGCTTCCTGCATATCCATAGTTTTTTTTAATCTGCTTTATTTGTGACTATTTCTTATATAGCATTTTTCTCCTGGCAGGACTCAAACCTCTTTGGTCACATATAAGCCCATTACGTTTATGTAATAATTTGTAGCTGTGCATTTTTATTCTCTTTATACATATTAATGTGCAAATACATATTTTCACTACAAGCACCTTTTTTTTTCTTTTAATAGCTTATTAGTAAATATTGTATTCTAGTCTTCAACTCCATTGTTACGAAGCTCAATTGAGTTTTTCCGATAGCAGTTAAAAAAGTGGGGTTGTTCACTCAAACTTAGGTTCTTAAATCCAGTTTAAATGTCATAATTTCAACTGAATCAACACATTTGGTAATGTCTGGAATCTGCTTTAAAATGACTAATTCTCACATGTGAATCTTATTTAAAATATAGGATTTGCATATTTATTAGGTACAAAATTTAAATCATATTCACTGTGAAGAAATCTTGCAGAAACCAAATTCACAAAATAAATTCACCAGCATTTTGCAATCAAACCAACAGAAATCACATGTATTTTCCCACTGGTAGCAAAAACAGTCAGTCTAAATATATAAAAAAAAAAAAAGAATAATATTGGTTTACTGCATAAATCTTTTTTGATATAATTTATATTATTTCATCTAAACTTTTAGGTTGAAATCATAGGGTTAACCCCCAAAGAAGTTAACAATTTCCCCCCTAGAGAAGGTTATTTTATTGGGGCTAATGACAGATTTTTTACCAAGGTAGCAGCACGTATTAGAACTGGCCACTACCTGTCTGCAAATTCAGAACTCATGATGTAAAGTTTGCAGGCAGACAGTTGCCTGTTCTGTTGAATTTGAGCAATGGATTGCTTATTTTCATAGTTAGTTTCAAATTTTAGGCATTAGGCTATATCCAGAAATTTGGAACACATTCAAAGCCATTCAGCAGAGCAGGGATAACCATAGGGCGACCTTAAGCAGCTACCTAGGGCCAGGGATGAGACAGGATTCCCAGAAATATGTATTTGCTTGGCACCATTTACCGTCATCCAAAAATGAAGAAGGAGCCCCGAACTGGTAATGCCTAGGACCATGTGAGATCTTCATCCTTATCTGCAATTCTGAGTCTGTTTTGCAAAATTCAGATATTGATAAATTTTGTGAATTTGCAGTCTTGGCATCAGGATTAGCCTTGAAAGCTTCTGTGTGAAAATAATGTGCTACCGGTATAGACTGAACTATAAAATAAATGAATACAACACATATTCATGCAAATAAAAAAAGGATTATGGTTGTCCTTTTGTTTTGCAATAGTTTGATAGTGAAGAGATTAATTTTAAAAGAATTGTTATGACTGTTCATTATAACACCAAAAATTGGTTTTAATCTTCCCTTTAGTGCCTGCAGCGAAGAGGTCAAAATACCTTCCATGTTAGAATGCAAAGAATGCCAACAATTTAAGATCACTCTACATTACAATACACCGATATATGTAAAAAAAAATAAAAATGTTAAAAGCCTGTGAAAATTCATTTACTCAACTGAAACATCAACTGTTATTTGTTCTGTTTCATTTTAAAAATGCTATATCTACCTACGCAAATAGCAATCATTTTGCATAAAAGAGCTATAAAAAACAATATGTAGTTCAATGGTGCAATCCTTAGTAGATACTCTACTAAGTATCAAATAAAAGCACTTATACAATATCAAAATGCACACCAATGTTACAATTTATTTGAATTTGGTTTTATTTTATGAAGCAATATTACAAATGCATATGTAACACACATAAAAAGACAAACAACACAGTGATAAGGCTAAAGAATAAACCATTTAATGTTCATAATTTAAACCAATAACCTATCCGAGTGAGACACATATACTAGGGGGCGCCTACTTCTGCACTTGTAAAGTGACTTTTGGGAGATTAGGCTGGTTGGTGTGTGGAGATAAGTACCAGGAACCTTGGCCAGTATCCTCCAATATAATGCCCCATATAATGGACAGCAGAGCTGCAGGACCTGTGTAAAATTCAATGCTGCTTCTGCTCCTCCAGTGTCTGTGTGCGAGGCTGGACAGGAAGTGAAAAAGTTAACTTCTCATCTGTCCAGTAAAAGCCACCCGCACAGGAAATGCATTGCAGGAGAGCAAGGGCAGCATTGAGTGATAATTAATGAATCCTTGGTGTCTGGATACATACCCAAACTTTAGAAGACTGCAAGATTAGTGGCTATCCATACAAGTGGTGACACTACTTTGGTTTCTAACTATCGTCCAATATCATTGCTCCCAGTATTGCCCCAGTATTGTCAAAAACCTTAGAAAAATGCTATCTGACCCCTGATCAATTGGACTTTCGCCCAAATCACTCCACTACAACTGCCCTCTTAGAAGTTTGCAATGACATCCAAACTGGCATGGAACAAGGAGACCTAACTGGAGCTATTTTCCTTGATTTTGCAAAGGCCTTTGACACAGTAGACCACAACATTCTACTGCACAAAATCAAAAACTCAGGTATTGGTGGTTGTCCACTAACCTGGTTTCGATCGAATGTATCGGATCACTCACAATATGTGTACATATCTGACAGCGACTCCCTCCGTCTCCCAGTCACGTGTGGTGTTCCCCAAGGTTCCATTCTTGGCCCCCTGCTATTCACATTGTTTATAAATGATCTGTCTAATGTATGCAAATCCTCAAATGTACACATGTACGCAGACGACACAGTAATCTATACAAGCAAACCCAATCTACCACAGCTTAAGGCTGTGCTCCAAGACCAGTTTACAGAGGTAGACAAAACTGTCACAATGATCCTTGGAATAGTACCTAAATTACACAAATTACACAATTCCTTCCTATTATTATTGAAGTTACGGCTGCTAGAAACTCCCCCATTGCCTACACCTCGTGTAAAAAGATGGCGCTGGAATGTGGAGGAGAATCCCATGATGACAGTGACATCACACCCTGCAGGTTGTGCATTAGATAAGACACTAAACACTTAACCAATTAAAGATGTATTTTCCCTGTTATCTTGCTTTCTGCATGTGATGTATTTCTGCTTTATAAGGGGCTCCCCACCCCCTGATAAAACATTCCTGAGTTTTTCATCAACCTGGAAACTTGTGTCTGGTGTGAATTACTTTAGAAAGCGTGCACGCATCAAATATTAATAATTTGGACAGGGGCAGATATTCAAATAATCAAACACTTGATTTTGATCCACAACACTATCCATCAAAACAAAATCAAATAGCACACTGACCGCAGTCCACTCTTTCAAATACTTGGGTATGTTGATGACCACAATCTATCTTTTGGCCTCCACATAGAAAAACATGCTTCTAAACTTTATCCAAAATTAGGTGCCCGTACAGAAACAAATCCTGCCTAAGAAATCCCTCTCTACATATCTCAAAACAGAATCCACCTGTCATGGTTGATTATATGTTTATCTGTTCTATGTTAAATTTTGTATATATTGTGTATTAATATTATTTTTGTATTTTATTGTACCCTTATTGTAACAATGCAATGTTTTGTGGACCCAGGACATACTTGAAAATGAGAGAAATCTCAATGTATATTTCCTGGTAAAATATTTTATAAATAATACACTCTGTATACCAGCTCTAGCATCTCTTTCATCATGATAGAAGGCTTATTGGACTGCTGAAGACTTTGGATAGTGAGTACTTCACAAATAACCCTTCAAACTCCACATGCTGTACCAGCCCTTTTTCCTTACCCTAAATGTATACCTCCCAAAATCTAAACAAATTATTTCCTTACTCCCACATTTAAGCACTCAAAGCCTAAACATGTGAAAACCTTTACCTTAATCCTAGATTTAACTCTTCTTAAACACTAAAGACCCCATGTACCCCAATACTATACTTAACACACTTATTGGCAGATTTCGTTTTTTTCTTTCTTTTCATATTTCAATGTTAACCATTTAGGGGTTACCCCTTTTTGCTACTACCATCAGTGTGCCTCTTCACTATAGAATAGGCGCTACTTTTTCTGATTTAACCAACTCTTAACATAAACAGAATAACTGTAAACAACCCTAATACCACAACTATAATTCAACTTAAGCGTGTAATCCTGGTAATCATCCGAAGTAAACAAAGTGTGATGGTAACCCCTCTCAAACCTTAAAAGCACCCCATTACCCTACCAATGTTTAACATTATCTTTAATCCTGCATGCCTTTATATAGCTGCATACACTCACAATACTCACAGGCTCAAACACAATACATTACAAGCAGAAGCCGTGGAGGAACTAAACAAGAGAGGGCCTTGGTGCATTAATTTGTTGTGCTCCCTTTATCGCAAGGGAGACCAAATATAGACCCCCATCGGCCATACAACTCCCACAATTCTTTGACAGCTAGAGCTCTACTGATTTCCCATACTTGCAGGTTTGTATTTAGCACTGAACAGTGTTTGTGTGCTTTAATGTAAGCATGTTTTTATATGTAGTATGTTTGTGTGAATGTAGGTGTGTATTTGTATGTAGTGTTGGGGTTTGAATGCAAGTATGCATTTCTGTGTAGTGTTGATTTTTGAATGCAGGGGTGCGTTTATATATAATCTTGTTGTTTTACTATAGAGGTGTTTCTATGTAATGTTGACGTTTGAATGCAGGGGATTATGATAGCATTTTTTTTTTTAATGCTGAGATGTATGTAAATATACACATACACTGCCATACACACAATGTGATACAGATATGTAATGGAGCATTACACTGCATATCCCAAGCCAGCCAATAGCAGTATGGACTTGGACTAGCAACTAATCACACTACAAAGCTTACAACCTGAATGGAGCCCTGCATGCAGGGCTGTAATTACCAGGAAGAGTGGGGACAGACTTTAACAAGGGACGAGAACAACATGGGAGATTTAAAGGAGTGGCAGGGCATGAGACATGACATGAGAAGGGGAAGAAAATAACGACAACAAACAAATACTTTATACTCACCCTGCACCTATACTGGGTACAGGGTAACCAAAACACAAAAGCAATCTGAGGAGCTACGTAAAGAGTCTGTTTTCCATCCCCAGTGATAGTGGCTACCGTCATTACATATACACACAGACACACACTGACGCACATGGAGATACACGGATACACATACTGACACATATACCTTAAAGACAAGTCAAATATTTTCCTACTTATTTAATTTCATCTTTTGATAAGTCTGTGTGATGGTCCAACCCTCTCTGACCGTCTTGGTTTCCCTTTCTCCCAGTAATTAGCGATTAATCCTTCCAGGCAGAGTGTAGACACAAGCATAGCATAACCCCTCACACATGAGCCGAGGCTTAATGCTGGGTAGAGATCTGTTTAATGGCACACAAAGCAACAGTATTCAGTGGTACATAGACAATATCTTTTTATGTGGAAGGAATGCAAGGGATATTTAAACTGTTTTTTTTTTTCTTGTTTATAAATGCAAATGATTGGGGTATCATCTTGACTACAGTTTACAGTACTATAGAAGTATATTTCCTAGATAATGCTAACTACATTCAAGCTGCACAAGCTAAGACCAAAAATTACTTTAAACCTGTAAACATTAATTTAAAAAGTTGTCATTTCTCATCCTGGCTGAGGAATGTGTCAAAGTTGCAGTTTCTAAAGATTTGAAAACTGTACAGACCTTGGCACTTTCTGCACCCGGGTTATGAGATTGAAAAATCCATTTGAGGATAAAATAGATATAATTCAGAAATATTAGATAACATTGTAGAAGAAGTGATCAATATTGATAACACATCCTTTTTAACATACCAAAAGCTGTAAATAGAGGAGGTACCTGTCAGGATTATAGTTGATCCACATGCAGAATAGTATCACACCTAGGACTAAGGATAACGTCTAACCAGACCTGAGAATGGTCGGACTTAACGTACCGCAGAATGGTCAAAATACTTGCCGAGGTCAGGGACACAGAATAAGACACAATGATGAGGAAAGCCAGAAGTCAAGGATACCAGAAATCAGGAACACACTCTCGGATAACCAGCTAGTGGAAACCATGACAGGGCACTGACAAAAAGGTAATTTGGGTTTAAATAACCCTCCTTAGGTTGTAATTGGCTGTCTCCGACCCCAAAACGTGTGTGCCGTCTATGACGTGACGTCGCACGCACGTTGGTGTCATCTTTGATGTAGGCGAAGGTACGTTTCCTATAAAAATCCAAACCGCAGCGGTCGGCGTTCCTAAGAATGTGGCTGCTTAGTTTTTGTGCAGCCACACCATCAGAGGAGCCTGGAGAGGAGACAGGAGCCGTGACAGTACCACCCACTTGAAGACCATCCACAGGGTGGGCAGGACCAGGCTTCAAGGGAAACCTGGCATGGAAGGAACAGATTTTGCGGCCCGTATGTATGCCTGTAGCAGAAACCCAAGAACGATCGGCAGGACCATAACCCTTCCAATCAATCAAATACTGCAAAGACCCCAGAGAAAACCTGGAGTCGATAATAGAGGAGACTTCGTTCTCCTTCTGTCCAGAAACAACCAAAGGAGGGGGAGGGACAGAAAGGGTGGTATACCTGTTACAGATAAGAGGCTTAAGGAGGGATACATGAAATGTATTAGGAATATGCAGAGAGGCGTGGAGAGCCAGAGAATAAGACACAGGATTAATCCTGCTAGGATCCTTGAGTTTAATATTTCGTGTGGAGAGCAATACCCTGTCACCCACCTGGTAACCAGGGTTGGCACCATGCTTCTTATCAGCTTGAATTTTGAAACGAGCAGCAGCTGTTTCTAAAGCTGTGTGGACCTTAGTGATCTAATCACTATTGTATGTAGTTTATTTGTACTTTTGGGACACAACTCACCTTGTATACTTTGTTTTGTATACAATTTCACTGTAAAAACCGTTGGTTTTTGCATATTATTAGGAGAAGGATCCTGAAA
Organism: Pelobates cultripes; assembly: GCA_933207985.1. Taxonomy (NCBI): domain Eukaryota; kingdom Metazoa; phylum Chordata; class Amphibia; order Anura; family Pelobatidae; genus Pelobates; species Pelobates cultripes. The sequence goes on from OW240919.1 coordinate 114,097,245, forward strand.
ACTTTTGAACAGGACTTCATTATCTTTTTGATTATAGTTATACTTAGTGTGAGTTGGTTTTCCCTTTAGGATTGTTACTTTTATGGTCTATTCTGTTAATATAATCATTATTTTCTCTTTTCAAATTTATAGCATATACACCATTTATTTTAACTATACTATTAAAAGCTATATTTTAATATTTAGGGGCACTCACTGCCGTTTTCTCCTTGTCTCCACTACTGTTGTAGTTTCTAAAGGGTTAACCCCTATATGAGTGTATCCCCTTGCTTCCAAATTCCTCTCTTTATGTTTCTTAAATGCTCTCCAAAATCGTGACACAAATTGGGAACCCCTGTCTGACACAATATTAAGCGGAATACAATGTAATCTGACAATTTCGCGTATAAATATATGAGCCAGCTCTTAGGAAGAAGGTATCTTTTTGACTGGAACAAAGTTGCCATTTTAGAAAAGCGGTCAACAACCATTAGGATGGTATTGTAGCCTTTAGAAATCGGTAGTTCCACAATAAAGTCCATAGACAAACTTTGACCATGGAATACTGGGTATAAGAAGCGATCGTAATAGCCCACAAGGTAGTTTATGGGGAACCTTAGAAACCACACAAATAGTACATGCCTCCACATACTCTCTGATGTTCTTTCTAAGAGATGGCCACCAAAATGACCTAGAGACAGCAGACACAGTTTTATTAATACCTGGATAATAAGCTGTCACATTATTGTGAAACACTTAGTACCTTCTTTCTTTCCAGTAACGGAATAAACAATCTATCTTGAGGTTTTTAACTAGGTGCCTGAGTCTGAGCTGCCATTATAACACAAAGAAGAGAAGAAGACAAGGATAGAACTGTAGAGGCAATGATACATTCAGATGGTATGATGGGAGAGGTTTCTTGTTCTTGTTCTACCTCCACGTTAAATTGCCTAGATAGGGCGTCCGCCTTAACGTTCTTAGGACCAGACCTGTACATGATGATAAAGTTAAAGCGTGACAAGAACAATGACCATCTAGCTTGTCTGGAAGACAGCCTTTTAGCTTCTCCAATGTATGTCAAGTTCTTGTGATCATTTATGATCAGGAGAGGGTCCTTGGAACCTTCTAAAGGATGTCGCTATTCTTTCAGAGCTAGGATAATGGCTAACAATTCCCTGTTACCAATATCATAGTTGCTTTCGGCTGGCGACAACCTTCTAGAAGAGAACATACAACGGTGCAAAGGGGTATCCTGATTCTCCCTCTAAGAAAGGTCAGTCTCAGAGGTGTCTACCTCTAGTATGAAGGGTTTGCTAGCGTCAGGGTGTACCAATATGTCAGCAGAAGCGAATAAGTATCTCAAAAACTTCTTTAGTTTCTTTAGACCATATATTACAGTCAACCCCCTTTCGAGTCATATTGGTGATGAGTGCTATTACAGTAGAGAACCCTTTCATGAATCTCCTATAATAATTCACAAGCCCAATAAACTTTTGAATGGCTTTTAACCCATTGGGTAATGGACAGTGTAGAACAGCTTCTAGTTTACGTGGGTCCATCTGAAAACCAGAGGCCAAAATAATATAGCCTAAGAACTGTACTTCCATATGGTCAAATAGGCAATTGTCAAGTTTGCAATATAGCCTGTTTTTGAGCCGATGATGGGTCTGGAGATCGGGGGAATAAATGAGTATATCTTCCAGATATATCAATACGAAAGTAGAAATGTGGTCTCTGAGAACATCATTAATGAGATCCTGAAATACGAGTGGAGCATTTCATAAGTAAAAGGGCATGACAAGATACTCATAGTGACCATTTCTTGTGTTAAACACAGTTCTCCATTGATGTCCCTCCTTAATCCTTACCAAATTATAAGCACTCTTAAGGTTCTGTTTGGTAAACACCTAAGCACCCTGGAGTCTGTCAAACAATTCTGAGATAAGGGGGGATAAGCATTTTACAAAACCTTTTAGATGTCTCTATAGCAAAAAGAGCCAACACTAAAACGCATAATAAACAGATTTTGTCCAATGCACTACATGATATCCTTCCAGAGAAACCAATAATAATCCATAAAGGGGCACCCAATTTAAAAAAGACATTAGTCCACAATTATAAAAAAGAAACCAAATCACATACCTTCTTATATAAAGAGGGTATTTTTGGGTTGTGGACTATGTCAGGCATGCAGAAATACCCATAGTATTAAAAGACATGTAAAATACTTTACAGATCCACATGAGAAAAGGATATGTAATTAGGAATATGATCACATGTTTTACCAAAAATATGATCTATCTCCTTTCCTGTTCTTGCCATTAGCACTATGTGGGAAGAACCGAATGACCTTTGCACATTTGAATTAATGAACTTATTAGGAACATCAAAAATGGTTTTGAAAAACATACTGTATCATCACATTTTAATAAAGTACACAACAGGGACCCATGTTTCTTAAAGTTCATGGCAGATCAGAAAGTCAATTTTACCCATATCCCTCATAAATCATGACATGAAAATACTGGCTAAGACTGACTTTCCCCACAATTGACTTCTCTGATAGACCCCGACCAAGTTGGCTTCATCCCAGGGAGACAGCTGTTTGAAAATACACGTAGAAATGTAGACCTCATATGGAAACAAACAGTCACGAATACATCTACCCTGGCTGTCTCTATAGACGCCGAAAAAGCCTTTGATCGAGGCAAATGGCATTATATGTTTACATTGCTGCAACACCTGGGGTTCCCCGCGGAATACCTTACAGTAGTAAAGGCTATGTACAGCAATCTTAGAGCACAAGTTCAGATCTCGGGCACACCACCATTTCCACTCTATAATGGAACTAGACAGGGATGCCCACTCTCTCCTCTGCTTTTTGTCATATCGCTGGAACCCTTTCTACAGGCGCTCAGAATACACCCAGAGGTACATGGAGTAAGGGTGGGAGGTAGGGCTTACGCTGACGATGTGCTCCTGACGCTCACGAGGCCTATGAGGGCGTTGAGTGAGGTCTTAACAGCGTACGGGGAAATATCAGGCTTTAAGGCTAATATGGCAAGTCGCGCGCACTCCCTATAAAAATGCAAGTGCCAGACATAGCCCAGATACACAGGACGCATCATATAAAGATAGAAACACACTCTTTCAAGTATCTTGGGATTCACTTAATGGCTAACCCAGACAATCTTTACTCCTGCAACTACACACCCTTATGGCACACATTGACAAACCAATATTTTGGATAGAGAGGATTCACTCTGTAAATACCGAGAGCCCTATTCCTTTTCCAGACACTACCGGTCCCCCTGACCAAGGCGCAACTTACCCCACTCCAACGAGCGATATGTGACTTTATGTGGCAGCATAAAAAACACTGCATATCTAGACACGTCCTGTACCGACCAAAGACGAGGGGTGGGCTTGGCCTTCCTGACTTATTTCACTATTACATGGCTGCACAGTTGGCACAGGTAGCACTGTGGCATTCACCCCCTGACGAACGGAAATGGGTGGAAATAGAGTCGCTCATGTTGGGGACAGATCTGCCCCAGTTTGCGATGTGGGTTCCCAAGGATTAGGGTCACCTGCCCGTCAATTTTGAACTCCCTTAGGCTGTGGGATTCCTGCGGTCGGAAATACGGATTGGCATCCTCTCCCTCCCCCCTTATGCCAATACTATGCAACAGGGCATTTGCCCCAGGTATAGCGGCAAGGAATTTTAGGAATCTAGAACACGCGGGCCTGCAGAGAATACATCACCTCTACCAGGGCTCTGACATAATTACTTTCAACGAACTCAAACAGGGAAGACACCTTATACCTGCGGACTTCTTCTGATATCTGCAGATTAAGGACTTTGCCAGACAGCCCCACATAAAAGCAATGGCACACAAGACACTGACGTTTTTTGAATCCATGTGTAACTCGGGAAGTACACTTCTGCTCGGAAGCCCAGGAATGGGGAGAGCTGACCTATATAGCACAATGGGAAAGAGACCTGGACGAGGAACTTGAAGGTGTAGAGTGGCAGGAGATATGGGAGGCTAGCAGAACCACCTCTGTATGCGTGACATTGCAGGAACAATCCTTTAAAATGATGTTCCGTTGGTATACAGCCCCAGTCAAGCTATTTAAGATGAACAAAACCACCATGGATGAATGCTGGAGGGGGTGCAGGGAAAAGGGGACTTACCTGCATATGTGGTGGGGACGTCCAAGAATCACTAGATTTTGGACGGCCATGAAGGACCTTCTGACGCAGGTTTTTTCCAGGGCTCCAGACTTAGACCCATTGGTGTATCTTCTGAATAGATCTATCGATGGATGGACGAGAAGGGAGCAAACACTAATTCACAAAATTACCTTAGCCGCAAGGCGAGCGATAACATGCACATGGTTAAAACCAGAAGCACCTCACATAGCGAGTGTAATCTCAAAGATTAAAGAGGTACACCTTTTGGATGATCTGACTGATAGAATACGAGGGTCCACTGGAGCCGTGGTACGATAGCCTGCTGAGCGCCTAGGTCATGCTGCAGGCCTTCTGGATTCTCAGAGGCTGGCCGTGATGTCCGTGCCCCCCGGGGGCTCCTGTGGTGGGGGACCTCGGGGTCTCCCCGCGGTCCTCTCCCCTCCCCCTTTCTCTCCCTCCCCCCCCGGGTTCCTCTCTTGCGCCTTAACGCCCCGTCTATTCTCTCCTCTCTTCTACTCTGTTCTTTCCACTCACACTCTCCTCCTTTTCGCCACCATGACCCTCTCCTATGGGGTGTGGTGCTAAATTCGTATAGGTACAGTTATCTATGCAATCAACTTAAGAAATGGAACACACTACGTTATACTTATGATGTTGACTAAGTTATTGTTGTACCTAGCTCAAAGTTTAAAACCATGTTAAAATGTGCACGTATAACATGCGAATACAGGGATGTCCCTGTACAATGCTGAGGTATGCTAAGACTGGAAAGGATAATATTAGGAAATTAGGAAGAAAATAAATTAAATGGGTGTTTGTTTTAAACACTTTAAGTCCACACGGACTAATGCTGATTTTAAGTTTTATCATTTTTATAAGTCATTAATTGTTAGAGGTATTATCTAGAGCAAATATTTTATATAAAAGCTCATACTATTTAATCAAGTAAAAATATTAAATATAAAATTTTCTATAAGTGTATTTTTGTGTATATTGTGAGTGTAATCAATATGCATATTTAATAAACTATTAGAATATGTCTTGTAATAATTATATGGGATTGATGCATTTATGTATATATGAGTTTAATGTTATGTCAATATTGGTTTTTTTTCTATATACATTCAAACTATGCAAGGACCTCTGAGAATTTCCTGCAAATTTAAGCAAAGACCATGAAAAAAAAACTGTCAGGTTGCCTTTAAAATTGTGACTTGCAAACCACAAAGCATTTTAAACATTGTAGTCAAGACCGATAGGCGGAAATAGTCGATCCACACCACTTCCCTCCTTCACGGCGATGACCCATCCAGATGGATCATGGACCTTGTAGCTAAAGACAAGATACAGACACACAGATACACACTGACACACATACATATACACAATACACACACTGATATACATACAGATAGACACAGATGCACACTGACACACATGCAGATAAACAAACATACAGATACACACAATGACGTAGATGCAGATACATAGATAACTGACAACATACAGATGCAGACACTAGCACACACAGGTACACAGAAACACATACAGATACACACTGATACACATACTGACAACATACACATACACACACTGACAACATATAGATACACAAATACACATACTGACAACATACAGTTACAAGGACACATACTAATGCACATTCAGATAAACAGAAACACACGTACTGACATGCAAATAAAAATATACACACACTGATACAAATACAGACACACACTGACAGACAAGCAGATACACACACAGACACACATGCAGATACATAGATATACATACTGACACCATTCAAGTACACAAACAGATACACACACTGAAACACACAGATTCACACTGACCTACACATAGATACACATACACACATACAGATACACACTGACAACATACAGATACACAGATACACATACCGACAACATACTAATGCACATACTAATGCACATATATACACAGTATCCCATAACACTTATATACATATACATATTATCCATATTATCCCATAACACTTATATACACAGTTTCCCATAACACTAATATATATATTATCCCATAACACTTATATACATAGTATCCCATAACACTTATATACACGGTATCCCATAACACGTATATACACAGTATCCCATAACACGTATATACATATTATCCCATAACACGTATATACACACTATCCCATAACACTTATATACACAGTATCCCATAACACGTATATACACAGTATCCCATAACACTTATATACATATTATCCCATAACACTTATATACACAGTATCCCATAACACTTATATACACAGTATCCCATAACACGTATATACATATTATCCCATAACACTTATATACATAGTATCCCATAACACGTATATACACACTATCCCATAACACTTATATACATAGTATCCCATAACACGTATATACATAGTATCCCATAGCACGTATATACACAGTATCCCATAACACTTATATACATATTATCCCATAACACTTATATACACAGTATCCCATAACACATATATACATAGTATCCCATAACACTTATATACATATTATCCCTTAACACTTATATACATAGTATCCCATAACATGTATATGCACAGTATCCCATAACACGTATATACATAGTATCCCATAACACGTATATACACCGTATCCCATAACTATTTATATCCAATAAGGCCACCTTTAAAACCTTAGTTTGGATTTACATTAGCATTTCATAAGACAACTTTAGCTTGCAATTATGACTATGCTTATTTCAAAGCACAAAACACATTATAAATTACTAGTATCAAATTGCCTACAATGATAGCAGTGGTTATACAGTTTGGGACTCATTGGTCTTAATTCAAAAAGGTAACCGAACCTCTAGGTAACTGAAGCATGAGAACATTTTTGTTTGTTTGACGTAGTTGCATAGTAGCATAGAAAAATACATGGCTCTGAGTGTATTGTACTGCTTAAGGGATGAATAAACAGTTTCTTGAAATAGCCTATTCACTTAACTATCTTGAAATATGCATGTGGGATTGCCCTGAGATTATTGTACCCTTAGCTTTAATTCAGACGTTGTGGTTAGGAAATCCTTTTCAAGTTCAGCTCAGTTTAGGTTATTTATATAAAGTATAGGATTATGGTTTATGATTTCAAAAGGCCTGGGTCCTTTAAAGAAGAATATGTTTGAGTGTCTTGACTTATACTCATCAAAACCATAACCAACCTAGAATACCAGAGTGTCCTGTCATTCTTTCATAACCCTCTTGTTGCCATGGGAGAGTTACCTTAAGGTGTGATTCATTTGAATTTTTGCATTTTTAAATGTAATTCTTATATGCAGTATTTGGATACAGCACCGATGGGCACCTTGCACTATTGTTATACTCGTTATGATAATCACTTAAATTAGGCTCTAATGGAAATGGTCATGCACGTCTACTTTTGTCCATCTTGTTTTGTCTATGTTATTTATTTTGTGCAGTCCTAATTAAGGTTAGGTGCAAAAGTTTAGAATGCATTGTTTGCCCAAAAAATAATATAAGAAAAGAAAAGTGAGACCGCAAGTTAATTTGAGTAATTCCCATCAATTTCTCATGCAAATAAGGTGTATTGTTTATAAAACAAATGCACATTCTGTGTTTTTTACCAAAAACTCTAAATTATGCTGCATGTACATGTACATATGTGTCTATATAACATATATGTTATATAGTTTCTTTAAGGGTTTATGAAACCCTGGCTTGCAATAGCTGCAGATCTAGTATCTGCAGATACAATAAGCCCTCCCCATTTCCCCTAGAACAGATTGTGTATTGAAGCTCATTGAGAAGTCTTTTCAAGGGAAGTGCTCAGTGCAAGACCCTGTCTTTGAATTTAGCTACAGAAACACAGAAAGAATCCTGGCTTTCTGACTGACTGACTATTTTCTATTGAAATCAGCATTTTTATCAAATAAAGAAAAGGGGACACACTACTCACATAGCTAAAGCATGTTTGTAGTGATCCTTTATTACCATAGTTAAAATTAAGCATGCTTGTTTTCCACTCTTATAGGCTCTACAATGCATGATATCATACCCAATAAGTCCTATTTAATTTCATGCAGAATTATGAGGGACATTAGGGGAGATTTATAACACTGTTGATATCAGAAAAGTTGTGTACATTTCTAAAAGTTTAGCAATCACATTGGAAGCAAATGGATGTAGCAGAAACATCAATTTTGTTTGTGTGGCTACAGCAACACATATAACGCTTTTCTCACTTTTCTGTTTGTTACATGGTTAACAACCTCCCCCATTGTGTACATACCATGTGAAATCCATCATGCTTATGATTCCATACTACAAAAGACCAGCAAGGATCATTTAGAGACATTACTCTTAACCCAGTGGGTGACGACAGTGACTATTCCGTGTGCATGACGCTAGAAACAAAATACATCACCTGATGAAAGTAAAGAACAGGTTTCAAAGGTAAGTGTATTTATATACCTTGTAAACAATTCCATTTACATTCATGTTATCTCAGTTTCTTAAAGATATACTCCAGACACCTAAAGCACAACAGCTTGCTTGTGTGAAGAGTGTATCCTTTTTTTTTTTTCATTTTGCAAAAAGTGCAGATTTGAATAGAAATTGTCAATTTTATAATTTTACTTTATTACACCCCTCTGGCCAGAGGGGTAACTAGAATCCACTGGGTCCTGGTGCAAAAATTTCCCATGTGTCTCATTCCCCCCTTCCCCCTCGGTGTCTCATTCCCACGGCCAGGTTGTCCAAATAGCGCTCAGATCCATTGATGGAAGGAATCGCCATCGGGGTAAAGTTCTAACTGGCCGGCCACGAGGTTGTAGCCCAAAACAGTTCCAGGGAAAATAGAGGCAGTGGCTGGTCAACTTTCGCGAGTTCCTGTGCAAATAAAACTAAATGCTCCCCCTGGCTCCCCTCAGACGAATGAGTATTTTCATTGAAGAGCACTCTCCTGGCTTGTCTGTGAGAAGAGCTGGTGGCAGTGCAAGTTCACCAGGGTTCGCTAGTTGGCGTATCCGGAATTAGTTCCATGTGTTCGACAACAACGTACAGCTGCCTGTGTTTGGCAGACAAAATAGCCACCATTCCATAAGCATGTTTGTTCAGTCATTCAAATGGCGGCCACCAAGAGAGAGCACTCGAGTTAATGACTTCTTTTGAAGTTAATGAGCTAGGGAGTTGTCTGGGTTCGCGGGGTATAAGAGTGGAACACACTTATCCATTCAGGAAACAAACAAAGGGGGTACAGAAAACCGAACAGTGAAAGGACCAAGTCAGTTGGGCAGGAGGGAAATAAAACAAGTGATGGGGTGTTCTGTCACAATAAGGTTTTCCTATAGTAAAATTATGCAAGACATTACTTCATAGTGATGTAAGCTGATATGTATTTTACTCATAGGTTACTTAATATAGGAAGAGTGTAAAGTTTACCACGTTATTGTGTTTCACATTTTAATGATAATTTAAAGAACTATTAAAGGTTTCTCAAACTAGTGCCATTAGTGATAGATTATTCCACCCATGTAATTCATTATGAGCTTTTTAAGAGGTACCATCAAGAGTTTCATTTTCACAGAAAATATGAAAAGGCATAGAAGCAAACAGTTATTATGATAAATGTAGCAGTTAAATTATGAATTTTTTTTTAATTTTTATTTTTATAATTCTTTATTTTATTTGTGCATATGATTAACAGGTGAGTTTGCTTTGCCACAACAGCATGAGCAAATCGAACTTTACACACATAAGGATATCAATATGGCATTTTAGGCATTGCACATTTTTATGTTAGAATATTAGGATACACATAAATGTCTCAGCGATATGTGGTACAGGATGGACAAAACAACAGTGACCTCAGTGGCATAAGATGGGTGTTCACATCAATTATCAACGTTTTAGTGTTATGATGTTGGTGTAGTTATATTCAGCTACGCTTATCTAAGCTTGAGAGAGGGGCATGCGATCTATACAGTGACATCAGGTCTAAATGGCCATTCTTTTATCCTGCGTAAGTTTATATGTCTATCTATCCGAGTAAGTTAGGTAATAAACAGTATTTGTTATCCTTGCTAAGATTTATCTATAACATAAAATAGCTCCGTTAACAGTGGGAGTAATGAACAGGCTATAACAAGGTTATGTGGGGCTGGGATAAACACTTCCCAGTGTTTGGGTACACATGGTTCTGCAGTTTGTGTGGTGTTATATGTGCCCTACTAGATGTAGGTTGAACAAAGGCATATTAAATCACGCGTGTCTCAGTCCTGCAATGCAATGGTAATTAACTAAATGTGGAACACAGAAATGTAGGTTTAACTAAGACGCACGCTCGTGTTGGGGAGACAATAGAGGTGCCGTCTGGTGGCAACCATGATACTGTACAAGGGCATCTACTGCAAGGTGAGTAACCTGAGCCGCGGGTCTTTACCCGCTTTGACAGTGTCCCTTTGGAGGCGTATTGTCCAGCTGCCCTCACGTTTTAGGGCATCTCTTTCCGCGTGTGTCCACCAGGTGTATAGATTTGTCCAGCTTGGGGGGAGTCCTCGTTAATACCAAAGACTCTGGGTCAGTGTCCCTCATATGAAGATAATTTTCGCTTTAGCAAGCGGCTTATCTGATCAGCAATTTGTTTCCCTGTAGGACCGGGTAATCAATCAAGTGGTGAGTGCCACATACGGGTCGGGTGGATCTCTCCGGGTCCCATGAAAGTTGGTGTCGGGGGGTAGCGCTCTTCTGGCCTGCCTGGATGAGGGAGTCCGGCGGTAGGCCCAGTGCCTGTAGGAACGGAGCTGCATCGGTCAGTTCCCTGATTTGGTAGGAGTCCGGCCCCTGCTGTACGGTGAGAACGTGGGTCTTCTGCCATCGGTATTTAATGTCTCTTTGGCGGAGAAGCGTGGTAAGTGGCTGGAGGGATCGCCGCCAAGCCAGGGTGTCTCTCGAGAGGTCGGTAAAGAAGCTCACCGCCATCCCCTCAAATTGGTACGGTGTTTTGCCCCTCAAGGCACCAACCGAAGCCACACGAGACACTATACTTACCTTTCAAACCAGACAGGACAAAATAGCAATCCAAGCCCCTTCGGCTTGGATTGCTATTTTGTCCTGTCTGGTTTGAAAGGTAAGTATAGTGTCTCGTGTGGCTTCGGTTGGCGCTTTTGGCGATTTGGGGATCCTGAATATGTTGGCAAGGACAATCTTGTTAGCCTGTGTGGGTGACAATATAACTGCAAAGAGGCGCTTGACCACCTGTGGTAGTTCTGTGTCCGGGATCGTTTCAGGGATCCCTCTGACTTTCAGATTATCCTGTCTCCCGGCATCTTCCTGCTCCGCCATGCGGTGTTCATGTAGCTTTTGTTTCCGTTGGAGATCTTGCACGTTTTGTCTGAGTTCCCAAATGTCTCGGGTAACAGTTTCTGTTGCACTCTCTAGTGTGTTTAAGCAAGTTGTTAGCCCCTTCAGGTCGCCCCGTAGTGCCGCAATATCATTATGCAGTTCTTTATGATGGTCAGCAAGAAGCTGCGTGAGGACCGATATAGTCACTGGTGCGGTGTCTGGGTTGGTGTTGGTCGGCTGTGTCTGCTTTCCCAGCTTGGGGGCTGGCATATACTCCTCTCCGGAGAAGTCTTCGGAAAAGTCGGAGCAGCCGCCGTGGAGCGCCGCCATGTTGGTCTCGTTAACTTCGCGGGCCTGTCTCCACATGTCGCCGATTGTAAGTCCCTGGGTGTTTTTTTCTTTTGGTGTTTTTTTAGTTTTTCGCCCCATGTCACACAGGGGTGTGTGGTGTATCTTTGCTGTGGTTTTGGGGGTGCCCAGCCTGGGTTTTTCCCGCAAGTTTTCAGTTTTTCTCACGGAGCTCTCTGTCCGTGCGACCGCTTGTCTCGGTGGTCAAGCTCCGCCCCCTAAATTATGATTTTGTCCATAGAGAACTCAAATAAACATCCATTTTTTTCCCCAGGTGCTACATCTCAGAAGAGATGACAATATTGTAAAAAATGGTGATGAAGGATATCAAGAAAATTAAAAATGTCAGGAAAAATTATTATAATCTAAGTTTTACAGAAAGACAGACCATGAAAGAATTTAAGAACAACATTTGCTGGTAATTATTATTATTGAACTAGAAGACAATGTAAAGGAATCCAATAGGCTGTTAAAGCGGCACTGTAATGCTGAACTTACCTTTCCCAAATCGCTTCCACTTCTCTCCCTCTGTCAGCAACTGCTCTTCTTTTCTTCTTGTCTGCTCTAGTTCTTTAAAACATAAAACAAAATAGGAACTATTTGTCTTATGGAGGCTTCTTACGCTTGACCAGCTTTGACCCACTTCTCGCGGTCAAAGAAATTTCCCCACAATTCTTACCTGATCTCATGATGCCTCCTTTCACTATTCCCCAGCATCCTGTCATATAGATAGGATGCCGGCGAAACTACCAAATTCCACCATAACAGAATGAACAGTTTGTTCATTAGTGTTAGAATGGCATTTGGTAGTTTCTGTTCAGATCGTAATTCCATTAGAATGAATGAAATTGCAATCCTATTCATGCCGTGACTACATCTTGCAGCCACATAGTAAATAGCACCCTGGGGGGAGGGGAGGTGGGTGTGACTATGGGTCCCCAAGGCCCTAGTCACCCCCTCCCAAAAATACATTTCTACCTACTCCTACCTCACCCTAAAATTTGTGAGGGGGGACAATAAAACTAAGTCCCTGTAAATAAAAATAAATACTTACCATTTGAAGTCTTCTTTTTTCTAAAATCTTTTTTCAGCACCAAAAATTAAAAGCCTGTCGAATTTATAAAATAAAAAAAGACCCAAGCGCCCCAAAAAAATGCCCCCAAAAATCCTGACGCTAAAAAAAAAAATACATGTTCACCCAGAGAGGGGGGGGGGGCACCATGCAGACTGAGCTCTGGAGGGAGGGGAAAGGTTTATAAAGCCTTCCCATGCCCTGCAGTTTGACTCAGAGGGCATTGACTGGTTGGTTTAAAAACCTGGTTCTATTATTTCAGGTATAGGATCAATTTCTAGTAGGTTCTCACAGTACATAGATAGGTGTTTACAGCCTATATTACAAAGATGCCCTTGTTACCTCAAATGCCTAATGTCTGCTCTTATGAGATTAACCTACTTGGGGAAAGAAATTCCATCTGGGGCTCTCTGCAGTACAAGGCTAGATAGGGCCCTGGGATGAGGCACCTGTGACAGGGAGGGGTGCAAAACCAAGGAGCTGGCTAGACTCACCTTAACATGGTTTTGCACCCCTCCCTGTCACAGGTGCCTCATCCCAGGGCCCTATTTAGCCTTGTACTGCAGAGAGCCCCAGATGGAATTTCTTTCCCCAAGTAGGTTAATCTCATAAGAGCAGACATTAGGCTGTTAGTGTAGGACCTACCAAAGATGGGGTACATTGATGTTGTGGCAGGCTTATGCAATGTATGATCATATCATGTAACTAAACCCCCATTATTTTTGCCTAGATTAGGTGTTTTTAAAAAAACAAATAAAATCTTTCAACATTGAAGTTGCTGTTTAGTGGATAGGTGAGTGCGCTGGATCTTGTGTTTTGTATTATTTGGCCCCCAGCAGCACCCCCATTTATGCATGTTCAGGTGAGTGCAGCCAACCCCCCTTGTTTTATATATATTTGGGAGTCTAGCCAACTCCTTGGTTTTGCACCCCTCCCTGTCACAGGTGCCTCATCCCAGGGCCCTATTTAGCCTTGTACTGCAGAGAGCCCCAGATGGAATTTCTTTTCCCAAGTAGGTTAATCTCATAAGAGCAGACATTAGGCTGTTAGTGTAGGACCTGCCAAAGATGGGGTACATTGACGTTGTGGCAGGCTTATGCAATGTATGATCATATAATGTAACTAAACCCCCAATATTTTTGCCTAGATTAGGTGTTTTTAAAAAAACAAATAAAATCTTTCAACATTGAAGTTGCTGTTTAGTGGATAGGTGAGTGCGCTGGATCTTGTGTATTGTATTATTTGGCCCCCAGCAGCACCCCCATTTATGCATGTTAAGGTGAGTGCAGCCAAACCCCTCTTGTTTTATATATATTTGGGAGTCTAGCCAGCTCCTTGGTTTTGCACCCCTCCCTGTCACAGGTGCCTCATCCCAGGGCCCTATTTAGCCTTGTACTGCAGAGAGCCCCAGATGGAATTTCTTTCCCCAAGTAGGTTAATCTCATAAGAGCAGACATTAGGCTGTTAGTGTAGGACCTGCCAAAGATGGGGTACATTGACGTTGTGGCAGGCTTATGCACTGTATGATCATATAATGTAACTAAACCCCCATTATTTTTGCCTAGATTAGGTGTTTTAAAAAAAAACAAATAAAATCTTTCAACATTGAAGTTGCTGTTTAGTGGATAGGTGAGTGCGCTGGATCTTGTGTATTGTATTATTTGGCCCCCAGCAGCACCCCCATTTATGCATGTTAAGGTGAGTGCAGCCAACCCCCTCTTGTTTTATATCTATATATATATATATATATATATATATATAACCTCCAAGAAGAAAGCTACCACTTAAGGACTTCAACGTGAAAAATATAGGCATTTAATCCAAATTGTCAACGTTTTAGTTCACATTGAAGTCCTTGAGTGCTAGCTTTCTTCATGGAGGTTAAATTTATGTGCAGCTGAGCACCGGGCCAAAACTTAAAGGAGAGCTGGAGTGCAAAACTTCCATCGAGTTATATACACATATATATATACAATGATTTTTATTATTTGGACTTATATTTTTTCTTGACGAGCTGCCAGTACACACTAGGTGACTACTGAGTATTGCTCGAAAATATCTTCCCGGAAAAACATTGCCTGCGTCTAAAATGGAGGGTACAAACATTACTGAAGTGACGTTGTATACGTCCCGATATGTCACTTCCATATACACAAAATAGGAGGACAACATACAGCCGTGCAGCAACACACCTCCACAACCCACATTCGTGATTGGACGAGAAACGAAAGCAGCAACCAATCAGGTCGTGATCTTCAGGTACAAAAACTAGCAATATTTTGAAAGCAGGAATCTGATTGAGAAAGTCTTAGGACAAGGCGAAAAGCGTCTTGGACAATCAGGAAGCCTTTTTAGGACTATCTAGGACAGTATTTTTCTGGTATTTTAGCTTGCTATTATTTATTTTTAAAATTATTTGTTTTAATAAAGTATTATAGCCTTTTAACAAGTCCAACGAGTTCCTGTATATTCCTGCTATCAAAGAAGAGTTGTGCACTCTTATAGGCAAATTTGGCTCTCTAGAAGGTGAGCATTCAGTTTACATCACCCTTTAATACTCATTTACTGAGGATAGCATTTGCTTCACTAAAAAAGGTCTTTTTCCTAAGGACTTGGATCTATATACTAAGAAGAGGTTTGGTATTACCTAAATATACCTCTGCGAGTGTGACTTGAGCCTATCCATCCAAGGCTCTGAGCCATGTGAGTGAGTTATACAAATACTTTTAACCACTCCAACACCGTTATATACTACACCATATTCTGTTGTTTAATATTTTCCCAGTTATTTTCCATATTTATTCATTTATTTATTTCTTCCACTCAGTGCACTCTATTCTTTGTAGTTATTTAAATTAACACTATAGGCACTACATCCACTTCAACGGTTTGAAGTGGGTTAGGTGCCAGGCGTCCATGGGCACTAGGTCCCGCATCACTACTAAACAGTTTGATCACTATTTAGTATAGATATTGCATTTTAGAAACACATAATAAGAGATACACTAAAATAAATTGAGGACACAATAAAAATGGATTAGGAGCAGATATTAATGTTTTAAATGGATAAAATTGAATATATACACACAAAATGTAAAAATTTGTATTGATGAATAACTCAAAATGGTGATATTAGAGCTTAAATGCAATCTTTTAGGTAATATTGCTGTTAAATGCATGTTAAAGATTGTATAATGTATAATGAGTTCTTTTTTGTTGTTTTTAGTGTTAAATAAAGAAAAAATATAAAAAAAAATTGAATATATAGATAGGAATAAAAAATATATAATATAAAAATATGGATAAAAAAAGAATGGTAAAAGGAATATTATAATGTAAAAAATATATATGTTCTTTAAGAAAAATACTATTGAATAAAAAATAGATTATAAAAAATTATGCAAATCAAAATCTGCATTAAGGCCTTGTGGTGTAAGGGTTTGTAACTTATAAACCCATTCCATTTCCACTTTACCTAAAATATTCTTAATATCGCCTCCTCTCCATGGTATTGTGCATTTTTTAATTCCCATACATTTTAATAATTTAGGATCTTTGTTGTGATTTAAAAAATGTTTGGATACTGAATGATTTAAGTATCCATATTTGATGTAATAGGAAGACATTTAGAATAATTTTTAGTTTTTATTTTGTATTTTAAAAGTTCATCTCTGTCGATAGTTTTTACTTCATTAATATTTTTCAATAGATCTGTTTCTGGATAATTCTTCTCCATAAATTTATTTCTTAAAATATCTGCTTGTTCGTTAAAATTATCTAACTCAGTACAGTTTCTTCATAATCTTAAGAATTTACTTTTTGGGACGCTGTCAAGCCATGGTTTATAGTGACAGCTAGTTTTGACAATAGCTGTGTTAACACAGACTTTTTTAAAAAACGTTTTGGTTTGTATTTTATTATCTTTAATAAAAATATCAAGATCTAAAAAATTTATTTTTTCTCTGCTAAAATCATGAGTTAAAATTATACCTCTATTATTAGTATTTAAGTTGTCAATAAAAGAAGTAAGACTTTCTTCGGACCCGTTCCAAATGAAAAAAAGATCTGAAGTATGAGACCAGGTTCGCCCTGAGATGGTCTCCATCATATATTGAGTAAGATTCCCAATCTGACATAAATAAATTGCTTGGGGCGAACCTGTAGCTGTGCCCATAGCTGTGCCTCTTTTTTGTAGATAAAAGGAATCTGGCATTCAACTGTTCCTGTTTAAAGCAATCCACAGGTGGGGATTATTCCACCAGCGCGCTAAAAATAGAGCAGTACTCCCTGCTCTAACATTGTGAGTATATTTTATTTTATTTTATTTTGTTTCCTCTTCCTACTGAGAGCACTATATCTGTTTTTATATATCTTGCGGAATCCCACGAAACCCAAGCCGGACGAACGAACCCACTCTCCTAGTAAATCCATTAGCGGGGATTATACCGCTAAGTGCGATTCAACTAAGAGCTAGTCTAAAGCTCCAACAAATGTGAGTGTATTATCCTCCATTTTGCTACTTTTCGCTTATTCTCTCAGTACATACTATACCATTGGAAGTTTGTTGTGTTTTTATCTTTCATATACGGATTCCCTGGAAATTCAGAAGGATTAACCTCTGAGGACTATATATACAGTTTATCTACATATCAGTGAGACGCCTTTTATGTATTTTATTGGACTCTTTAAGTTTTATTTTTATTAATGCACGGACTCTGTTTTATCCATATATTTATTATCTTTTTTATTGTATATTTTATTATTTTATCATTTTAATATCCACTTATTTTATATCTTTCACATTTTCATTTTATTTATTTAGCGCAGCCCTTCACCCCTTCTTTCTTCTTCTATATCTCATTAAGGGTTCTTGAGGGATTCCCTTTCAAGGGTTGCAGCTCTTATTTTTGCTATCTAGCGCAGACTCCTCCCCCTTCTTTCCACAGACATACATACACACACACATACATACAGAGACACATACACACAGATAGACACACACACATACATACAGACAGATACATACAGACACACACACACACATACACATACACCCCCGACAGACACATACATATTTACACACACACATACAGACAGACACATACAGACACATACAGACATACATACAGATAGACACACATACACACACACCCCTGACAGACATACACGCAGACACATACATACAGACACATATATAGAGACACATACACACATACACATGCATACAGAGACACATATACATACAGAAAGACACATACACACACCCCCGACAGACATACTCACAGGAATATACATACAGACACACACATACAGAGACACACACATACATACACACATACACACAGACACATACATACAGAGACACATACACACACACACACACACAGACACATACATACAGAGACACACAAAATGTTTACTGTTTCCTACCTTTTGCAGGAGGGTGACTTTCCCTGGGGTCCAGTGGGAGCTCCCGCTCGGCTCTCTGATAGCTGGGAAGAGTGACGGGCAGTCACTTCCTCCCAACTCTGTCTGATGTCATCACAGGGGGCCTGGTTGCGCTGTCCTTGATCTGTACCTGGCCAGCCTGGTCCCCACTGTACCCCAGGGAAGCCACCCACTATGCTAGATATACACAGAAATGCAGAATAGCCCTCCCCTCATACAAATAATACGAACAGCCCTCACACAAACATATACACAATCCGCACAAACTCAACACCACTTACAATCCACATACATGCACACAACCCCACATGCAGGCTCTCGCATACAATACCCCAAACAGCCCCACACATACACACCACCAAACACACAATGTGACATTTCCATTCACACACACAATTCCACAAGCAGCCCCCATACACAGCCCACATTCATAGGTATCATACACAATACCACAAACTACTCATGAACATATACAATATAATAGCTCATATACGCACAAATACAACAATACAAAGCAACTGCAGTGTAAATAACACAAGCAGAATATGGCAACATACACACCTTAATTTAAAACAATTGGACCTGCACGCTACGGACCATCACAATCTTATTTCAGCATAGCGCTACTAAAAGGTTGCCTACCCCTGCTCTATAACATCAACAAAAAATTCAGAGACCGTATTGCATGTTTGAATATTGTCTGTGAGTTCTATTCATACATGGAAAAGGGGGGCATTTAAATGATTTGTCAGGAAGAAATTAGGGCATCAGTGTTAGTGTCATAGCAGAAGATGTATGTTTAAATATATGCAGGCATTTGTCACTATATGCATATTTGTTAAATGTGTGCATATGTATTTGTGTGGATGTATGTGTCCAATAGACTTGTGTATTCAGTTTGAAATGAGTTGCATTTTATCTGAATATTGAGTCATCAGCCAGTTGTCCAAATTCTATGACTATGAAATACCATATGGACATATCACAAAACAAACGACAAGCAGTTTTGTTTGACTTGTGATTCAGAGTCTTTCCGTGTCACTAGAAAAAGAGATGTGATGGAAGACGGCAGAGAAAGAAAGAATAAAAGAAAGAATTTAAAAAAAAACAGGGATCAGACGGACCGAATGGTCGAAATACACAACCAAACCCTCAGAAGAAACCAAACACTGGATCGTAGCTTAGAGATTGATTTGGGCTAAAAAAAGATACACTAAAGAAATAGTAATCCCCAAATTATGAGGACCCAATTGGAGAAAACAATAAATTATCATATGAAACCTACTATCTTAGAAAGTGCTAGTGTTTTACAATGAAAATACATAATGAGAAAGAAAATGAAATAAACTGGAAGTAAAGGGATAATCCTTTATTAACATATATGTTCAAAGGGCAACTCAACTAAACCGTTAATTATACGGGAAGTAAGGTTGGATTGGTAACCAAAAAATATTCCATCCATAAATTAATAATATATTAATCTATTTAACCAATTACATGATTAGTGCAACTGAGCTATTGTTAGAAACTCCTATCTGGGTGTAAATTCTGCTAATATCGTTTGCCTGAGCTTTTTTTGCTCTGAGGTATTAGACCAACCAAGTGGTTTGCAGTTTCACTCTGTCTAGTTTTATACCTAACGTCCGAATTTAATAACCCCAGATGATTTATTCTCTCAAACTCCACAATTTGCTAAATATCTCTGCCCCCCACCAGGAGTGGATGGCAGAGATACAAAGTACCAGGCACAGTTTATAACTCTGTATCTATTTTATGAATGTAAATGGATATTGTCTTTTTTATGGTATGACTAGCTTATTAACATCGCTTAACAGTAAGAGTTTATTGCTTCTGTGAGGCGTATGATTTGAGATATTTTTGCTATTGAATATTTTTGGGGTTATTAAGCCAAGCTTATCTCTGGTATAATTAACAGTTTACTTTAGTTGCCTCTCGCACATATGTGTTAATAAAGGATTATCCCAGTACAGTGCCATCTTAACAACATTATGGGCCCCCGGGGCTGCGGCCCTGCCTACACACAACTCAAAGGTATAAAAATTTTAATTATAGATAAAATTAAACTTATATTTATTGGTACCGCTAACAAATTCAATACATAGATACAATACATACACAAAGACTGCTGAATACATTCACACACCGACTGCTGAATACACGCTGTGACAAACTCCCCTTTTTACAGGAGTTTGCCACGAGCTCCTGGAGGAGCCTGCTTCGCAGCCTCCTGCCCACAGACCCTGGACCCTGTGAACAAATAATGTAAAAATCTATGAACAGAGACCACCCTGGAGCTTTTTAACACCTATTAACAACTTGGAACGTTTCTCACCGCAGTGTTCTAATTGTTCGTCTGGGCGACCACAATTCCTATAAGCAACCACAAGGGGGCCGCCATCTTGTTCACATGAACGCAGTCATCATTTCCTGCATTCAGTTTTATACAAGTTAGAAGAGCACTGTTCGGTGGGATCATTCATCTGGATGAAGGGAACAAGCTCCAGAGTAAGACTATTGACTCTGTTCGGTAGTTTGTTCAGTTTTAAGCTACCGAACTAGACTGACCACAAGCCCTGATTCTCTGGAACTGTTTTGGGCATGGGGCCATGCTTCAGGTCGATCAAATAAATGACTTCAAGGAAATTCCTGAACCCCTGAACCGATCCGGGTGATTTTTGGAACTGTTTTTCACCCAGATCGGGTCTATCAAGGGATGTAACTTTTATGGGATATTTTGTGTTTTTAAGGTACTTTTTGGAGTTTCATAAAATTCTATGTTTTCTG
Source organism: Pelobates cultripes (assembly GCA_933207985.1). Taxonomy (NCBI): domain Eukaryota; kingdom Metazoa; phylum Chordata; class Amphibia; order Anura; family Pelobatidae; genus Pelobates; species Pelobates cultripes. The sequence goes on from OW240919.1 coordinate 114,118,461, forward strand.
TGCTTGGAGATAATTGGGTTCGATTAGTACAGTTCCTGATTCGATTATCTCCCAAGCACAGAGGAGGGATTCTATTGTTTGTTTATGGGAGTTTCTCACTGTATGACTGTTTTTATTGGTTTATTCACTTTGTGTCCCTGTGCCCAACAAGGTCCACCTGGGCGTCACCCTTGTTGGGAAACTTGCATAAAAGGCCAGTGTGACTCCATTACAATGCTATTCCAGCTTACAATCCAAAACTGTGTGTCGGCCTGTTATTGGAGGGAAAGAAGATTTACTCCTGTGTCTGCTGTTCCAGCTTGCAGGGGATTCTACAGGAAAAGTCCTTGTAAGGACTTGAGCTAATTCCCCATTTGGCTCCAGGAAGGAGCAGTTCCAGGGCCCCAGTCAAGCCACGGTGACTGTGGGCAGAAGTGCTGCGGTTTGTCCCCTGTTCCAGCTAGGAAGCGGTCCTTGGTGAAGGTACCCAGCCAGGGGTACAGGGAACTCTGTTACACATGCACACAGGCCGGTGAATACACACAAAGATAGACTTCTGAGTATACACACACAGACTGCTAAATACACACCAAACAACTGAATACACACACAAACATACACACAGACTGCTGAATACATACACACAGTCCACTGAATACACACACAAACCTACACACAGACTGTTTAATACATACACACAGTCTGCTGAATACACATACACAGACTGCTGAATACACACAGACTGCTAAATACACACACAGACCACTGAATACAGGCAGACTGCTGAATACACACATACTTATGAATACACATACACATACATACACACAGACTGCTGAATACATACATACAGTCCGCTGAATACACACAGACTGCTAAATACACAAACAGACCACTGAATACACACACATTCACACAGACTGCTGCATACATACACACAGTCCGCTGAATACACACAGACTGCTAAATACACACACAGATCACTGAATACATACAGACTGCTGAATACACACATTGCTGATTACACATACAGACAGAGTACACACAGATAGATGGCTAAGTACACACAGACAGACTGCTGAATACATACACACAGTCTGCTGAATACAGCGGAGGAGGGGGATGATGTGTGTGTGGGGGGGTCCTGTGTGTGTGGAAGGTGCTGTGTTTGTGTGTTAGGAATGCTGTGTGTGGGGGTGGTGCTGTGTGTATGTGTTACAGAGTTCGAGGGGTACAGGTAGCAAATGTTTTTTTTGTTTTTTTTATAATACTATACATTAATAAGATCTTTATCCTTCACCCTTCTTCTTGTCTTTGGTGAAGGAGGGGGGACACAGCCAACTCTGGTGGTCCGGTGGTGGTATGTTCCTGCACGCAAAATGTTGTGTGGAGCATTGCCATGGTAATGCACAGCAACGCTCCACACAGCCTGCTTGCGGGAGGAGCGATCTGCCTCCTTGGTCGCTCCTCTCTTCCTCCGAGTCCTCCATCTCTCCACGATCGAAGGGCCCTTGGGTCGGTGATGGAGATCTCTGATCTCCTTACTGGCCCAAGAGGGCCCAGTGCAAGAAAACAGGACTGCCTATCCATGGGCCGGCAGGGGATATCAAAGGATCTCTCCTGTTGGCCTGGGCACATGGGCAGTGTGGTGGGGCCCCCATGCCTGTGAGACCCCATGGGGAAAGACGACCCTGTCCCACTACTCCGTCATGTACATTGAATTAATTTGAAATTATTTGTATTAATTTTTAGGATCACTTAGGTGTTTTCTTTCTATTTGTTTTCATTATAAAGCACTAACACGTTCCAATATAGTATATATTGGATTATCTTTAGTACATATTTATTTTTCTTTATTTTCTTTTTTATTTCACTTTATTTCTTATTCTTTATTTCATTAACTTTTAAGAGTTAGGCCCCTTTATTACATTAACCTTTAAGGGTTAAGCCCTACTACTTGTGGAGAACCCCTTCGTCTCTAGCAAAACTCTTTTGTTTATTTTTCTAAAGAAGCTATAGCAAAATATAAAAACATTGTAAATGTGAAAATTATGACATTTCCCTAAACAAACAATTGATAAGTGATATTAAATAATGTTAAATAATTTCTCTAGCCCCCAGGATAACACTATAATGTTTTGGAACAATTGCACACCATTGTATCCCTTCCTATTATAAGGTAGAACTTTTGTTACCAACCTTTACATGGTTACTACAAGCACCATGACCAGTTCGGCGGGGTTTACGCCTGATCCACGTGTGACGTAACGTGACGTGGCATGTATTTGATGACGCGTTTTGCCCATTGGCTTGCTGCAGGAAGTACTCGTCTTACACCATTTTAAATTTGTAATAGTCTTAAAGACACAGCACACCTACATATGGAGTTTAACCTCTTTGTCGGCAAAGTAACCACACATATGGCTGAATCATGGGTATTATTAGCTAGCCCGGAACATGAGATCAATTCTGTGTAAAGCTGTATGCTGGCAACAGAAAGCCAATAATGGCAAGGACCCTCCCCCTTATGCTGTCCAAGTATGAGGATCGTGCCACCAGGAGAACTTGGACATAGCACAGGAACAGAAATATGTTTTAGCATACTACTTTTTTTTTTTCCATTTTTCTTTGGGGGGTGGGGGCAGTATAGGAAGGGTTATTGATCACCTTCTATATATATGGTAATGATTGCATATTAGCATTTTCTGTCCTATATTTCCTGTTTTTGTGTTGGCCACACACCCTATACTAAATGCCATGTTTTCTTAAATGCACTAAAGCAAAGTTAGCTTAATGAGGCGGTTTTGGTGTATAGATCATGTCCCTGTAGTCTCACTTCACAATCCTCTGCCATTTAGGAGTTAAAACACTTTGTTTATATAGCCCTAGTCACACCTCCCTGCACGTGACTTACACAGCCTTCCTGAAGACTGTAAAGATTAGTTTAATGTTTACACTTCTCTTATTATAAACTCTGTTTAATTTATCATTTCCTATCTCCTCCGCTGTTAATAGCCTTTTATAGCGTCTAGGTACCTCCTGTATGTAATTAAGTTAAGTTAAGTAAGTTAAGATTTGATTGAAATGTAAACAAGTTTTTTCACAAGTTCTGTGTAAGTCACAGACAGGGAGGTGTGGCTACAGCTGCACAAACAGGAACACAAAGTTATTTAACTCCTAAATGGCACAGAATTGAGTAGTGAGACTGCAAGGGCATGATCTATGCACAAAAACTGCTTCATTCAGCTAAATTTATTTGGATGCCTATCGTGTCCCTTTAAAACATTGTTTTGGAGTAACCCTTTCACTTAATATTTTACTCATATGCTCACATCAATTTCGCCATTTGTACTCAACATTTTTGTTAATCAGTTACTATAAGCTATATTTGTTACCCTCTCTACTACAGTCTGACAAATGCCCTCACCTCATTTTGTTATTTATATCTAACTGTATCTAATTTTAGAGTACGTTCTTCCCTAATTATGAAATTCTGAAAAGGACCAGATGTGACTAATTCAATGTTATGTCTGGGATGTGCCAAACTAAATAGTGCCTTGCCAGCTCTTTATTTATCTCTACCACATAAAAATTACTAAATATAGGTATTGTCTACATAACATAATGTTCGGCTCAGGGATACACCTTGCTCAACAGCATACTAATGAAAGGCGGTAGGTTTTGACAAACAGGGGAAGGTTTCACATAGCACACTCTCCTTGCACTGTCACTAGATGTAGCGCAACCAAATGGACTACAGCACTGGAGGAGGCTCTGCACATTCCACTGTGTAGCCTGTATTTGGAGACTGGTTATACGTGAGGAGAGGCCTAAGAAATTACTTTTCTCCTTACCTCTGGCTCTTTCGCCTCTCACAATAAGTCTTTCTCATCAAACTATGCAGAGCAACATACCGAGCCGCATGCACTTAGTAGGAGGAGCACATGACAAGGGGGATGGGTACAAAAATGGAATACAAAGGGTAAAAATTGGCGTTTATGAAGCACATTAAGTGGTGGTAAGAGACACATTAGGTGTAAAGGGGTTTGGAGAGATAGACACACCAGAGTAAAAAGAAAAAGGAAAAAACACAAGGGGATGAGGGAGTGCTGAGACACACAAGGGGTAAGGAGGTTAGGAGAAAAACACAATGAGGTAAGAGGGGTTACTAGCTTTCCATTACATTGTTTATTTGCATGCCATCTATATATGTTTTTGTTGATACATGCAGGTTTGAATGTTTTAACAGGTGTACTTAGCATGTTACATTACAACAAAGGGTGGATACTTCTTACAATCTAACACCTGAACATACTTCTATTTAATAATCTATAGGGTTCCCTGCTCCGTGTTATTAACTCACACCTCACAGAAGAGACACTGTATGGTAGAAATGGAGCCAGACTTAGTAGATCCCACACTGAGCTTATGGTGTAGAAGAGAGTAAGGCAGTTATGTACCTATGAAACATGTACGTACATATGTACGTACATACGTACGTACATACGTACGTACTAGGCATGTGCATGGGGAAAATTTTCGGTTCGGTTCGGCATTCCAAAATTCGGGATTTCTGCAGTTCGGGACTTCGGCACTTCGGAAATTTGGCAACTTCGGCACTTCGGAATTTCGGCACTTTGGGACTTCTATTGCAGCCGCTTAGTAGATAACTCCCTAATTTCCACGGTATTAGGGAGTTAACTACCAAAAGGCTGAAAGACCTAAATTGGCCAAATAAAAAACCATAATAACCGACGCAATTAAAAAAAACAAAAAACGATTGCTTCCGTTACTTTTTTTTACAGACGCGGCTGCCACCTCAGGCTTTGTGGCTACTTTTTGTGATAATTGGCTATGGGGGGTTTGGCCTATTTAAGTGCACAATGTACCAGGTTTTTCTACCACTTCTGCCATGTTCGAGCTCTATCCTATTGTAGCTGCTGCAGTGGCGTGGGGAGCAGAATAGTCAGGTCAGGTGGTGAGATGTTATTCAGACAACTTAACCACCTGCCATATAATTAACAAGGATCATTCTAAATCTCTGATCATGAGCTTTTTTGAGGAAATTGACTGGCTGCTAACTATAATTTCTTTTTGGTATGTGTCCATATTCCTGGCATTCAGAACATAGCAGCTGATCATTTATCTCGCTCTCAATTTCAGGAAATCCACAAAGCTTTATCTACGGCAGCCTTGGTGGCTACCCCGGCGCTGTAATGGCAGGACATGACATTGGATTCAGAGATCTGTTAACTCATGGCAGGCTCCTTTCGCAATCGGCTTTGTCTGACAATACTAGAAAATAATACGACAGGGCATTCCGTGTTTATAACGGATTTTTGTTTGACGTTCAGGTTGTAAATAAATATTAAATGGAAACTATTATAGGTTTCACTTCTTTTTTGCCACCTTAAATTAAAATTATCTTACAACACCATCAAATTATATCTGACAGAGATACAACACCATATACTTACACATTGGCCAAATAACCACAGTTACTTGTCATCTTATCAAATCAAAACCATACTAACAGGCATTAAGAATTAGAACCCTACACTACCATTTTCAAGATCACCTATGCATAGTCAACTCTTCCAATCATTATTGGACCTCATAGATACAATCCCTTTCAAATCAAACACTAATCATGTCATTAAAACCGCTATCTACTTAGCTTTCTATGGGTTCCTTAGACCAAGAGAGTTTACCACTACAAACATGAAAACCCAATACGTCATTAAAAGATCCCAGATTGTTAAAATACAAGACCACTACATACTATCCCTTAACCACACTAAAACCACACCAAAAAATTAACTGGTAAAGATTCCATATTACCCTACCGGCAACAAATGGTGCCCGGTACAGGTAATAGATAAATTCCTAACCTTTGTTCCCGGTTCCTCTGACAAACCTTTGTTTAACTTAGCAATGCTCTCACCACTAGTAAATTCATGCAATATATTAGAGTATTACTGGCAAAGTTAGGCCTTAATCCATCCTACTACTCAGGACACTCCTTCCGCATTGGAGCAGACACCACTACTTCCAGTAGAAGCATACCGGTACATATTATCAAGACACTGGGACGGTGGAATTCATCTGCATATACCAGATACATACCCCAACCAATACAGGAAATACGCAAAGCTTTTTATAACATGAACATGTGATATATGCTATATGATTGTCAAATTGTAGGCTGAAATAAATCTTGTATGGCATACTCTTTTTTGCCCCCTTTTATTACAGGCCTACCGCATCGTCGATTTCGGCACACCACACCCAACTGTTCATATTTTCTATTTGGTTATATGGTATAAATTATATACTGTCATTACGGCTTCAATGCCCTGAACACAAATATGTCTCTATCTATCTATCTAGGAGCAGAGGCTTGAACTCAATCATTCACATCTTATTAATTGCCTGGGTGTGAACAATAAAAAACAATTTTCAAAGAAGACAGGGCTTATAGTCAGCTTAATCCACTGTCTTTATTCAGACAAGATAGGATAACATTAGAATTCAAAGCCAATGTTTCAGTCTATCAGGTGCAACTTTTGATCAAGGTTATGCTTAAAGTAAGGTGCATTAGGGATTTGGAATTATAATGTATCAACAAGTCAAAATAACAAGTGAGCAGTTTGGCCCAGTCATTGCACTTGCCCTGGATATGATGTTTATTTTCATTTTCATTTTCTTACGTAGCGATTGTAGCCGTACTAGTCCAGTGATGCAGATGTAAAAAACAGATAAAATGTGTATCTTGTAATACCTTTTTTATTGGACTAACAGAATTTTTTTTTTTTTTTAAATTCTTTATTTTATTTGTGCATACATAATTCACAACTGGCTTACAATGCCACAACAGCTAGAGTAAGCATTTTTCAACATAGCTTGACAGTAGTTAGGCATTAGTGGATACTGCACAATTTTATATATAATAACATTGCTTATCTAAGTGTTGTTCTGTGTTGCTGCATATAGAAGGTAAAGTACAAGATTAAACATAGCAGAGAAATATAAGTTTAGTGCTATAGAGTGAGGTGTTCCTATTGCAGGTTATGCTAGGTGTACTGGTAGTTGCTTAAGAGAATCTACATGTAGATTATTAAGCTATTTATAGCGATTATTCATAGCAGAGTTTACACCGTGAGAGAACAGTATGATTAGTTATTAGAGAGACTAACAATAAACGTGTACTATTTGTATGGCTGATAACATATCATCGCTTGAGTAATAATGTCGTTAGACACGCCAATGATATGTGGGAAGATGAGACGTCCCAACAGTAAGGTGAGGAACTGCAAGATGTGCTTTAAACATAAAAAGGGTCTAGCATCTTTTTGCAAATGTCCGCCAGGTTGAGTGGGTTCTGCAGGGTCTTCTTTATCGGCGTCATCACCGGAGCTAGCCGCCGGCAGTCCGGGTCTTTTCATCTGCTCATCCGATGCCCAGTCTATGCAGAAGTGTAAGTTCGCGTTGCCGTGGGGTTGTTTGCTGCATGGTGGTGCTTTTCGGCATGTTGTGAGGTTGTGCCTCGCGTGGATGCGAGGGAGTGCTGGTGCCCGAGGGATATGTCGCCTTTTCCCGCCATCTCGTTTTGCGGTACGTGATGTGTCGGCCTTTGGTTGTTGGGGCCACTGGATGAGGAGTAGATTGGGCCTTGTTCTTTGGCTTGTGCACGTGAGTTTCGGCTCTCGTGGGACCCGGCACTGTCACTCGCCCCTCCGAGCTTCGGCTCTGATGCTGTCTGGAGGCCGCTCCGGCTCTGCGAGGGGGGTTCCATTGTAGGATGCGTCGGGTGGTCGGGCGTATCCACGCTGCCACCTCCCTCATCGCCAGCTTGTAGGGTTGTCTTCGGGCTTTAAGTTGTGCCCAGAAATAGGTGCGTAGCCGGTCAATGAAAACCCCTGTGTGCTTGGGTGGCTTGATACATATGTGCTGGGTCCCAGCCCTCATCCGCGCCGCCATCTTGGTTGGGCCTATGGGGTCCCGTTTGATTGAAGATTTTGTCGCTTGATCGGGTGTACATGTGGGGGTAATCGTCCCCAGCGAGGACCGGGATGTCCCCCACCGGTCCAGAGGGGGGGGTAGCAGAGCTGTAATGGGCTTAGGAGCATGTCCTGTGCCAGGAGATCGGCCGCCTCCCCCGGTCCTCAGGTTTCGCTCTAGTATAGGCCGCATGGTCAGTTTCAGTTTTTCCGCAGCGCACTGGTGCCGGACAGAACTCATTTTGTTCCTGATGCCGTTGTGCGTCTTGTACCGGTCCCTGTTTGCCGCTTATGCTGGTATATCGGTCGGTATCTTTACTCTTTAGTCCATTGCTGCAGGAGCTCATATAATGTGCAACCGGCCATGTTAGCTGTCAGGCCCCGCCCCCCGACTAACAGAATTTTTAATGACAAGCTTTCGGGAGAACCTCCCTTTCTCAAGTCTAAAGCATTTCTGAGCAGGATTACACATAGAATTCAAAGTTGAGTTGTGATACAGGGCTTAAATTGTCTTGAGTGCAGATAAGACACAGGTTTGTTAGAAAATAGACAACATTCTTGCAGAGGGTCGTAAATATCTTGTGTGAAGATCACAGAGTGAGGGGGGGAGAGAGAGAGAGAGAAAAAACAAGCAAACAGTGCAGAAAATGGTACTAGAAGAGGAGAGTAAAAACTAATTAATTACTTATATTAAGAATGCATGAATTCCCATCCAAGATTTACAGAATATGCATGAAAGCCTATATCCAGCATACACAGACACACGCACATACTCACACTCACACACATGTACATATACATATACGCAAGTAGTGTATATGTACAAGTATACACAAGTACATACACAATATACATATAAGTACAACTGCTCAAATATATGTACATGCACACCTACACATACATCCACACACAAGCACCAATACATGTACCTACACATATACTAACGTGCCTACACATACATAGACCCATATATATGTATATGAATACATACACCTATTCACATATAAATAAATGCATGCATGTATATACGCACTTTATACATACACACACACAAATATATATATGGAGACGCATACACATAAACAAATGAACACATACACATCTAAATCAGATCTTCTCCAAATTATATGTAAAGAAAAATAATGTCCACAAATGCACAAAGTATCTCAACCCAGATTTAATCTTGGTTTAAATGTTCCTAATCTATAACTATAACCTTAGCAGCATACTATCGCCACGCTTTAGATTGGTTAAAATAATCTGGACAATTCACAGTAGTACACATAAAAACAGAACTCGGTCCTAGCGTAACACTTTGGTGAGACAACTCCTAAAGCTTCAGTGGCAGTACACCAGACTTATCCCATTCTTACATAACCCGTATTTCCAGTAACAATGGAAAACTCAAGCCATGTTCAAATATTACAAAAATGTATTCAGTGTCCATTTGACTATAAACTACGCTTCCCATAGTCCATTTGACTATGAACTACACTTCCCATAAGACACCTTGCCCATTTTGAGTGTCCGATCAGAATCAGACTGATATTCCTATTAAGAAAGAAGATGTCCTTACTACAGATGGCAAAAGAGGCCTCACAGGAAGTGACGAGAGGAGAGACACCACCTCGCCACAGACACTGCCATTATACTGACTTGTCACTTCCGCCCTTGATTATATGCGATTTATGGAGAACAGCTGATTATACACACACCTCCGATTGCCAGCAATACTATTGGTTGCCAAGTGAGTTCGGCGACCAATCATGATAAGATTGTGGATATGAATATCAAGACCCAACAGGAAGCAAGTATTCCAATCGATAAAGCCTTCAGGAAAAACGCATCTTGGACAAGCTAAGGAATTTAGATGTTTTTATTGTTTTTTATTATTTCATATACAATAAAGGAAATTATACTGTGATTTAAGTCCAGTGGATCCTTGCTGCTTCCTGCTCCTGCTATAAGAAGAGCAGTGCTCCCTTAAAGTCACAGACACCTATATACTGTGAGCCTAGTATAACTGGCTCTTACGAAGGTGAGCAGTGACTTGCATTGGCACTTGGAATATTCACACTGTCCTGATGATATTACACTAGTTTTTTGTTTCTTCTTTTGTCTCCCTTGTTTGAGAACATCTGAGTCAAGATTTGGAAGAGGTTGTGGTTTGCCTTATATAGCCCTGCGAATGAGACTTGAGCCTATCCTTATAGGGCTCTATACTAGGTGAGTGTGGTCCATATGTATGCACATGTTATTTTATTTATACTGACATACTGCACTATTTTTTTCCACTTTTTTATCTTTTGGAGCCCCTAGTCCTTATTTACCTCCTCTCTATATAGAAGGGTAAGTGTTAATTTGGTTAGATCCATTTTTTAGCACTCCACTGGTTCTACTCTTGGTGGTTTACTCCACTGGGTTCATTTTATGTTCCAATATTAACTCCCCCACACACACACTCTATCGTTACTTCTCACAAATATCTCCTTCCTATTCCATAAGGACTGGGTAGAAACATTGTTTTAAAAAAAGCCCCCTAACAAAAAAAAATCTCCCTGGCAACTGTATAATGACTCACTAGATAGAGTTACTCAATCCAAAATGAAATCCACTATTACATTTACAAACTGGTACCTGACCAGAGTTGTAGCGGTCTCACCTCCGATAGCTCCATAAATACAAGTTTCCCAATACGATCATCCGCATGAAGGACATCCTCCAGAACCCCTTTGACATACGACCACTGCACGAACTATTCCCAGATAGACCTCTTACCTTCATACACACACTCCAGAGAGCGCAAATGACACAATACGCCCGATCCATCCCTCAGAAACCATCCCTCCTGAGGGACCCAACATCGTTTGAACACCTCTGTATGCAAGACAAGGAACCGCCACGGGCCATATCACAGATCTACTCGACCCTAATCACGAGCAGATACCTATTGGCACCCCCATGCGTCAGACAGTGGGAGGAAGACCTAGACGAACCCATGACAGAGGCAGAATGGGACACACTCATCACCTTAATACAGAAAACACCGGCCTCAGCACGCCTACAGGAGAATTCCTACAAAATCTTCACCAGGTGGTACCTGACGCCATCAAGGCTCCATGCAAGAAACCCAGAGATAACTGACACCTGCTGGAGATGTGAGGAAGCAGTGGGTACGTTCACACACATCTGGTGGGCGTGCCCCAAGATCCGTCCATATTGGGAGACGATCAGGCAAACTATACACGAAGTAACAGATGAATTATTGCCAGAGACCCCGGCGCCTTCCTCCTACACAAAACTACAATGCCAACACAGGCATACATCAGATCCATCATCCCCAGACTACTAAACGCGGCCAAGGCGACCATCCCCATCTATTGGAAGCAGTCCACTGCACCCCCACTGAGACGCTGGGTAGAAGAAGTGGAAGCGACGCGAAAATTCGAAGACATGAAAGCCGTCACCACGCAACAAAGGGACCGCTACTCACAACGCTGGTTCTACTGGCTACGCCACACCGCGTCTGACCCCTTCCAAAGTCACCTAGCAGCAAACACCCCCGAGAGGAACGAGCGAGAGGAGGCGGGCCCGAGCGGGGAGCCGAGAAGCCCGGGGGCTGAGCGGAACGGGGCGGCGACAGGGGACTAGATAACAGACCACCAACCCACAACCCCCTCGCTCACTCACTTAGGACACGACCACACACACTAACACTCAAGACATCGACCTTAGGCACAAGAGAGGGTCACATTACCGGACTCAGGAAACAGAGACACATAATATTACACCAACCACCGGCTAAGGCGACACCCGCATGATACACCAGCCGCACACAACACAAACACCAGGGAATATATAGAGGAACTACAGCGAACAAGCACGGATAGAACAGGATGAAACAGCGTAACACAAATGCCCCCACACTACCGACAAGAACACAGGAAACACGGGCCGCAATAACAAACCCACTCGAAAGCTGTGCTGCCCATGAGACCGCAACAGATCTGGCACAACACACGACAACAAGCAGGAAAATAGGACGAGACAGCAGGGGCCACAAATGAGACGTGTGGGAAAGACATCGACTAAGTGACAGCAATCCAGTAGCCCGAGACGCAATAAGCACCCACAACACATACCAGCTCAATACCTCAACACACACAGCCCTAGGAACGGGTTGAGCGCACGCGGCGCAGGCAAACTCCACTATAGATGCGATAAAAAAGCGCTGCAACATGTGACAAGTCCTAAAACAATCAGAATACGCACCACACTCATCAAACAACACACACACCAGCCAGACCATACACAGCACGCACACTATGATAGCTAATAATTATATTACATTATATAGTTAAAAGTAAAATACTCGAACCGCCTCTGCGCAGGCACCTAAACGACACATCTGCTGCAATGTGAAACGAGCCTCTGCGCAGGCAACGAAACGCTATGATAGATACACAGTGACACAAGCCTCTGCGCAGGCAACTAAACGTTATGTTAGATGCAATGAAAAAACGCCTCTGCGCAGGCAACTGATTGTTCCGATCACCGCAACGAGAAACACGCCTCTGCGCAGGCAACCGACTGTAATGTTTAAATACAATCGTAAACCACGCTTATGACATGATACCAATAAAAATATTTAAAACAAGTTTCCCAATACGAGACACCACAAGGTTGTTGCCACCAATATTGAGTTAAATTTGTGCTCAAATATCCACAAAACATAAAGGAGAGCATATGTTGTTGATTTTGATTTTAGCTTATAATGCTTTATTTGTTTTAATTTATTTTTCTTCTTCTTTACATGTCCTAACAAAATGTCCTGCACGATATAATGTACACCGTTTTCAATTGATTATCTACACATTAATATTTGTGAATATCTTGTTTAATATAACAAAATGATGCATGACAACCAAAAAGTTTGAAACTATAAATTGTAGTTTTTTTGTTTGGCATTTTTGTTGCTTGATTAGTTGACCTTTAGCGTATGTATTAATCAATCTATGGAAATTATTTAAATCAGATTAGACTTGATAGATACACATATACAAAGTTGCCTTTAATTAATTTTCTTTTGCACAGGTTGTGTATGGGCAAAACAAGAGAGATTTGATCTCATGCATGAAAGAGGAGTAATTATTGATTATGAGTGCTTGAGGAGGCTTCTATTTATATCATGTTGATAATCATTTCTGTAACTAGGAGTCTCCTGTTTTTGTGTATGTCGTTAGGGAGGTATTTTGCTGTGGGGCTGTTATTTCTTTGTTAAGTCCTGCTCAGTCTTGTCCCATATATTCTTCTTCCTTTAGGAGATTATACAGCAAATAACATAAAACCAGGTAAAAGCTAATTTGGATGTACAGTGATGTGTCGTTTAATCGTGTACTCCTTTTTCCGCATGTCTTAACAATTCAGAACAGAATCCAGTGTCTTAATAATAATAATTACATTTTATTATATAAGTCCAGAGAACAATAGTCTCCCCATGGAAACATTACAAAAATATTATTAAATTACCTGCATCTCTTATGTATGGTCTATTTAGTATTAATGCAAAGTATCTTAGATATAATTATTATAATTATCCTATTATAATATTATTGTAATTGTAATAATTGTGCTCTTTACAGATTGTGTTAACTTGTGTATATTGTACTGTCTTTTTCCACAGTTGTACAGCGCTGCATAATTTGTTTGATCTTTCAAAAATATCTATAATAATAATAATAATAATACTGCTATTACTACTACTACTACTACTACTAATAATAATAATAATAATACTAATAATATCTTCTTATTGTAGCATTTTTCCTAGTTTTGCATCACTAAAACGTGAAGAATACTTCCCTAAATATGAAAACCTCCATAATTAAAAACAAGAATAGGAACTTTCTCTTCCCCTTCTTCTTAGATTGTGAGCTCATTTGAGCAGTGGGCTCTTCATCTTTTGTCTCTGGGAACATTACCTTGAATGTCAAAACTTGTTTTATATCTCTATTGTATTATTATAAAGTCCTTAGGAAAATGTTAGTGTTATACAAAGAATCAAAGAATGACAATAATAGTAACAGTTAATAGAATTCTTAGAATAGAAACATTTAATATAAAACACAAACAAAATGGAAGAAACATTCAAAGCACCATAATCACAGAACACTGTAGTTGTTATGGTGCCAGTGTAGGTAGTCAAACCATTTGCTGACGGTTTTATTTCCTACCAAGTGTCCACTGAGAGCTGCTAATTGCCTTTATGAGAGCCATTAGTTTCTTTATGGAGTTACGTTCTCCTGAGCTAAACCGTCTATACAAGGCCAGTTCATTGGCTGGGAGAACCAGCTGAGTGCTCACAGTGAATGAGCTTAGCACTAAGCATTATCTCATAACAAAAAGTTACCAGCACTCATAAACATAGTTTTACCTTCCTGGTGGACCCGGGTAAGAAGTAAACCCATTAGCAAATGGTAAAACTACTTACTTTGGGCTATATGCTATTTATATAGTCATGTAGTCTTAGCAACTTACAGTCATGTAGGTAGGTGCAGACTTTATTCAATGCATATATGTTTTTTTTTTAATATTAACAGATGTTTTATTAATTTACCAATTACATTACAGATGGAAGTACAGTAAGAGCAGTGGTTAGTTGCAATGTGCTGGCATACTTTATTTATAGGGATAATTTGACATTTTAATTCAAAGTAGCCAAACTAGAATGGGCTACTTTGCTTAAAATTTTAAATGAATTTAGATTTTTTTGTATTCCCGATAACTGACAATTTAGTGAACAAGTCTAAAAAAATTATTATTGTAATAATGTGTTCTTGATTAAATGTTAATGCAAGCACATAATATAGACATTTTATCAATTAGTAGTGATGTCCCGAACGGTTTGCCGCGGACTCCAGTCAGCAGACACATTTCAGCCAATCAGCAGCAGACCCTCCCTCCCAGACCCTCCCACCTCCTGGACAGCATCCATTTTGAAGCTGCATTTTTAGTGAGCTGTCCAGGAGGTGGGAGGGTCTGGGAGGGAGGGTCTGCTGCTGATTGGCTGGAATGTGTCTGCTGACTGGAGTCCGTGGCGAACCGTTCGTGGCGAACCGTTCGGCGAACCGTTCGGGACATCACTAACTACAAGTTGATGTCTCCCAATTACAAACCCCTCTTATAATAGCTGTTTATAAATGTATCTCATCTTTTCATTTATTTAGCAAGGAACTGGAATTGACTCACTTTTAGAATAACTAAATAGTTAACAAAAACCTAGTTACTGGTTATGCTAAAAGCTTTAAAGAACCTTTCACTTTTTAAAGTTTTTTTCCCCTCCAAATTTTAAAGGCTAATGCCGGCAAAATAGATAAATTAGTTTACTCTCATAGTATGGTATACACAGGGCATGTATGTGATAAAATACGGGTATGCATACAAAATTTCCCTATTAGATGTCGGAGAGCACATGAGTGTGCATTCAGCATCATGTGGTAGCAAAGGCGAAAAAAAACAACCACAAAAAAACATAGAAATGCAGTGGTGGTAAGTATGTTTTTTACTGTTTGAGTTTACGGGGTGGGTAAAGGAATAAAAAACTATCACTTTTATGGAAGGGACTGTTTCTTTTTAAACAGGGAAATTTCATTCACATGCAACCCTATCCTATCCTTCAAAGTCCTCAGTGAAAGTTAAGTTTAAAAAATCATTAATCATTAAACAAAGAAAAAGACAAAATTTTGCGATGAGTCATATTACCCTGAGACAAGGATAAAAGGCTTTGGCGTGAATGAACTGAGACCACAATTGTATTGCAAATCATTTTTATATAGGGAGTTGTTTAACAGTAGAGTAAGAGTAGGTGTATGGGTGATGGGTGCAGGTATGAATGACAAATTAATGCAAAGAAAAGGAGGCACTATGTAGCACACCTAGATTAGTAGCTGATAATATCCCACTCACTGTTGAGTCATAAAGAACCATTTTGCCCAGAAAGGATTTATGTGAAAGTTTTCAGGTTTATAGAAAAACATTTGTTACCATCTTGTGTCATCATGTACGCCATAACACACCTTCACAACAAAATGTATTTTCTGTTCATTCACTACAGAATTATATAGAGGTAGAAAGCATTTTAGAGATTAAATAATATTTCATTAATCTTGTAAAATATTCATCCAGGATCTGAGATATTGGCAAAGAAAAGTATATGCTTAAAAATAATCAAGTAATGGACTGCCTAACTGTTATTGTACACCTTAGTTTACTCTTGTATAGGAAAATTTAACTCGTCCGGGATGAGGGATGAGTATAACTCCCGATTTTTGTTGGTAGTAGTTGTCGAAGTGGGTCTCCTCCCCAACTTTTTTTTTTGTGTCCCTCACCATTTCCCTTTGTCTGTTTTAAAAAGGTTGAAACACCATATGACAGAACTCTGAGGTGTTGTGATTACTGCATTATTTGTATTTTTGTATGTTAAAAAAGAAAGAAAAATAAATGCCAATGTATTTTGTCACATGCAAGAGGTGTGAAAAATTGATAAATACTGTACTGGCAACGTCCCTTTTTATGGTGTTTGTAAGAAACTAGATGGAATTTTTGGGAACTTATCTTCCTAAAAATGCCACCAAAATATAAAAATAATGTCTGAATGTCTGTATGTCTGTATGCAGGTATTATATCTCCCCTTTGTCTACCATCAAATCTACTTCTCAGGTTAGCTGCCGTCATTACATGGTAGGTTTAAAAAAGACTAAAGTCCTTCAAGTTCAACCTTGAAACTCATTGTTTTATGCAATACAATTTTAGAATTTTAGAATTGTATTCTTTTCCTTAAGTGCTTGACGTCATCACGCACCCAGGTAGGCGGAGCCAAGCACAGCCGGGAAGTATGAACGGCGGCTATACAGCCGGAAATTAGGACTCCACCACAACGCACCTTGCCGGAATTACAATTACAATCACAGTGTAGAAAAGCGTGTTTGTGAGTAACGGGTACACACACCGTTATACTCACCACTTATTCCTGTAAGCAGCAACCTGGTTACCTTAATCTTTGTTATTTTTAATATTTTATTCTGTTTGAGTGACCTCTTTTAACCTTCTGTTTGTGAATAAATTGTTACTCAATGCTACCTATGAGCATATTTAATTTGTTTGTAGTACAATTTATATAAGTGCAACAAATGATCCATACAGATTTGCACTATTATCATTTCTCATTTTCTCTTTTCCATTTATCATACTGCCCTAGCTCTGTGATAGCCAGCTACTGGGAGTATATGTATATAGTTATTTTTATTTCATTTTATTTGCATATGGTATGGGGCTTGTCACCTAAATATTGCTCCACTTCTTGATTCGTTTTTTTTAATATGTTTTAGAACTTTTGAACCAGAAGATGTACATTTTTAAAAACCACAATATGGTACTGATGTATATGAAGCTCTGTGTCTAAATGTTCAAATCCTTTTTTTAAACTACACTAACTTTTTAAATTTAATTTCTATGAAGTGACCAGAAGGATTGGTTTGACCCTGTAATTGAGTGTGCCGGGCTATATTAGGCACACCCCATTCACATGTACATGCACACATATCACACATTTATGCAAACACACGCAAAACAAAATTATATCAGTGCAAGACATTTTGAACATCTACAAATCAAATATGAGTAGACAAAAACAATGAAGATCTCTCTGTTATACACAGGTCCACATTCGATTCCATGTAAGAACATGTATGACTTTTTTGTATGAGTTCTAGCAGTGACTGGAGTGGAATGGCACTTATTGTGATATTGTAATAAATAACTGCTCAAACAAATTTTGTATTCAACAGATCGTTACTTGATTCTGGGGCAAGTGTTTGTTAAACAGAACATTAAAGATTGGGCATGTCGATTTCATCATCATACAAGCTGGATATATAAGCGTTTGTCTTTTTTGTTAGGTGTGGTGATTATGTACAAGCAGGGGATTTAGGTTCAGAGATTTATATGGATCAGATAGGACTAAAGAAAATCCTGATCTTAAATATTCTTTTGGAAATCTATTCCAGGTTCTGGGCCAATTTAATTTGTTTTGAAAAATAAATGAGTTACACTCTTTATACTTTTTATGGTGGTTATGCACTTCTTACTATATACTCAATAGGCTAAGAGTGTAGAATCACAGACCCTCAGGAATTATGAGGAGAGGAATGAAAAAACCCCAACTTGGGCACCCTCATTTCGACTAGCAGAGATTGTCAGTTGCCACCCAATGCCCAGAGACAATCATTGCTGTCCAAGGTGTAACACTTTGAACAGATAATGACAAAGGGAATCGGCACTATTATTTAGATGGTCTGATAACTCTGATGGTAAATTCCTTGAATAGAGAGCCTGTTCAAACCACAAGGTTGCAGGTTTAAATCCCAGCAGGGTCAAATTATAGCCCTTTATCCTTCTGAAGTTAGCAAAATTGGTCAAAGCAATCAATTCCAAGAACATGCATTAATAAGCACTCTGAATCTCCTGGAGAAAACTACTATTTAAATACTAGTTATTACTATCTGAGTAACTGTACAGAGTTTTGGTTTTTTTTTTGGGGGGGGGGGAGGGCGGACTTCATAGTTTCACTCAGGTTTTCCATGCAAGAACCCATTTGCAGGGAAAACTGGTAAAGGAATTGGAGAACATTGTTCCATTATAGTGCAAACTCTTTAAATTAAAGTTGTCTTCTTTGAGAATATTGGGATGACAGAAAAAGAAATGCCCAAGTCTGGGAGTCTTCTCCTATAACACAATAGCTAACTTAGCAAGTCTGTTTCAGAGACAGACAGCAACATTATAAGGAAAACTTTAGAGGTAGTAAGCAAGGTCAATTTTAAAACCATGTATAAGTTCTGAAAGACAAAGGTAACAGATGTAAGGATGACTCAATAAACAATGCCATGGTAAGCAAAGCCAAAGACAGAGCAAGAAATCCATAAAAAAATAGCAAAGGTAACAAATGAGGGGTTAGCCAGTAGGTATTACACTATTCACCCGGCTGGGATTGGAAGATCGTG
The DNA here is from genome assembly GCA_933207985.1 of Pelobates cultripes. Classification (NCBI taxonomy): domain Eukaryota; kingdom Metazoa; phylum Chordata; class Amphibia; order Anura; family Pelobatidae; genus Pelobates; species Pelobates cultripes. Next base: position 114,137,497 of record OW240919.1, read on the forward strand.
ATAAGCCGTTAGTTAAAGCTGATTAGCTAGGAGATTCTTAGAATACCTGTGGAATCATATTAGGAGGACAGTACCTAAAATAAATGGTAAGGAGGTTCAGAAGAAATACAGAAAGTCACAGCATCTGCGGCTAGTCCATTATTCAAGTACAACCATAGTTTGAAGATCTAGTTCCCTAAACCTAGAGTGTCTCTTAAAAATCAATGGATTCCACAAATATGACACAACACAATCATTTTATTAGATGTGTGGTTTAAAGCAGTGGTCCCCAACCCAGTCCTCAGGGACCACCAACAGTCCAAGATTTATGTATTTCCCTATTTTATACCAACGGAGATACTGACAAAACTTGGACTGTTGATGGTCCATGAGGACTGGGTTGGGGAACACTGGTTTAAAGCATAAAACAGACTACTTAGAAATATACCCACTGGTTTGTCTGAATTAATCATTTTCATTCCATTCTTTCTGAATTTCAAAAATACACTTGCCATCCTTATGAACTAAATGATACCAAACATCTCATAGGGACACACACTAACACCAACAATGTGCAACTTTAAATTCATTTTATTGAATATTTAGAGGTCAAGAAATACAAATAAATTAAAAAAAAACATGAAAAACAGGTAAATAATTGCAAGAAAATACAGCTTTGAGTATAGCCTGGAGTATGGAAAGCTGGTGTTTCTTTTACCTACTGCTATTTCCTCCAATCTTCCCTTCAAAATAAATTAGTAATGCAACATTCCTACATCAAAGACTAGGAAAGTACTCAAGAGAGAGATGGTTAAATTCTTTTGAGTAGGCTTTTTTTATTGTTTAACAATTATTTCAGAAATGTAATAAACTGAACTAACAAAAGCAATGCTCAGTGGAGGGCAAAATTATGGGTCAGAGAATAGAAAAAAAGTGCTGGTGAAACAAGATGTCCCACCATAACTGCCAAGAAAACCGCATATGGTAAAAGACCGATGAATTATTAATGGAAAAAAAAGAGAAATAGAGAAAAAGGTGTTCCCACCATGATAACTCATAACAAACAAGCAAGATTAAATCATTTTAAGAAAAGGATCTAATTGAAGACTGTGAGTTATTTTCTGAAAAACCCAGATAACTAAAATATCCAGTTTCTACAAAGCTTATACCATAGCCGATCCATTGATTTCATTAGTATATTAAGGTGATAAAGCACTGAACGGTGTGCTGATGGAATGAGATAGACAGCAACACATTCCAACTGGGAGTCTCTCCTCTCCATCCATTGATAATATGCTTGAGGGGGAGGTGGGAGTGGCACCTTTACTGTCCTTAGGTGCAGTGGCATGAAATGACAAAAGAGATGACAAAAGGAAATCAGTATGGTAGTATATTTATAAAACCATGAAAGTAAGATAAGAAAGTGCACTTACACTTTTTACGAGCTCTAGTCTAGCTCCATTGTAATACAATAACGTGCGGGTTACAATGTACCACTGTTGAATTGAATAACCCAGTTTGCTCTTTATCTTGTGAGTAATTTTTCATTTATTAGCACTTTCTTACATTACTGTTGTTTTTCATATTCATGGCGGGGAAATCATAAAGAACTATACATTTGAGTGGGGATTGCTCCACTCTTTGCTTACTACAAGGAACCATTCTAGGACTCACTAACATGTGAGTGCACATCTATATATCTACTAACTTTTGTACCTAAGCCTTATAAATATACTGCACCACATTGACTCTCTTTCTCATTTATTGCATATCTTCTGGAATATTCCATATGGAGTAAGAAGTACACTTCTATCCTCAGTGGATTGTACTGCTAAGGTGCAACAGTTGGGTTGGAGTGAGACTATAGCTCTTAAAATTGTAAGTGAATGTCCTAATCTTACTTGCCTGGTCTTATAAATACACTACATTACTACTTTCCCTATGTCATCTCTTTTGTCATTTGATACTGCTGCACCAAAGGTGTCATTCCTACTTCCCCCTCAATCATTTCCTTAGTGTCATAAATTGAGAGAGTAGCTAATTCCAAAGAGCCATCTACTCTCCCACAGCTTACATAACATCTGGGTCTCTGATGTAAATGGATAATGAGCTTAATAATATGAAGCAAGTATCAAAGCAATTATTGTTTGCTCGCATTAATGGATAGGTCAATGAGGTGCAGAATGCTCAATGATGATGCTGTCGTTCTGGTTGTCTATCTATACTCCCCCCTTTCTCTCTCTGTATATTTATATGGCACCTGTCAAGGGGTGGGATATATGGGGTGGGCCAATAAGAGAAAAGTAATTTATCCAATTTCATATAGAAGTAGGAAATATGGGCAAGCAAAAATATCTGAGTGACTTTGACAAGGGCCAAATAATGATGGCTGGATGACTGGGTCAGAGCATCTCCACAATGGCAAGTCTTGTGGTGGGTTCCTGGTATTCAGTGGTTAGTACCTACGAAAGGTTTTCTAAAAAAGGACAACTGGTGAAACTGCATCAGGGTCGTCGGTGCCCAAGGTTCATTGATGCACAGTAAAGGAGTTTAAGCATGCGTGGGATAGGCATAAGGCTATCCTAACTATAAGATAAGACTAGGGACTAATGAAAGTATTTAGAAAATTGGGCAGACTAGATGGGCCGAATAGTTCTTATCTGCCGTCACATTCTATGTTTCTATGTTTCTAAGCTGCCTTGAAAAACAATATATATATACATATCCACGTCACTCTGTCTTTCTCCCTTTGTCTCTCCATTTGTATCTCCATCCTTCTATCTGTCTCTTCATCTATATCTCCATATCTTTGCCTATCTGTCTATTCATGTAATGCATTTAGATAATGTACATTTTCCAACCACAAGCACACATTAAGTAGTTTATGCATTAGACTGGAAATTGTGGAAAATTGATAAAAAGGTGGTTGCTAATCTGGTAATTGCGATACTGAATAAAATATTTTTGAAATATTATCAGACTTAGCTGTTTTTTGTTTGTCTATTTTGACTTATTATTTCAATTTGCAAAAGCCTTGTCAGTTCACCAAAATGCTAGGTAAATAACCTAATTAGTCAATTATTACGCACTCTTTGGAAACTATTCGTTGTTTTGGAATTTGTATAAAATTGGCAATGGAATTGCAATATGCAGGCCTAAAATTAGCAACCCTCGGATCAATTTCCACTATTTCCAGTGTAATGAATAAACTACTTAATCTATCTCAGTAGGTGGGAAAAAATGCAGGTTTTCCATATGCATTATATGACTAGCATGTGAGTTGCAGATACATATGGTTTATGAAAGTACTTTCCCAGAACACACTATGACCTATATATTCTATTATATGAACATGAATATCATTCTATAGCAATTGAATAGTGAGTTTCCTACATAATGAGATACCTCCTGGCCCATCCAGCCATAGCACTTGATCATCAATGGGAGAACTAGTATTTACCAAGGTCAAAAGAACACTCTTAGCACCAACTCCACTATGTCTCGGAAATTTTGTGGTGCACAGATACTGTTCAATTGTCTGTACGAGAAATGGCAATGTTTACAATTTGCATTCAATACACCTCTAGTGGCTGCCAGCCATTTTATGCAAATCTTTCCTAACACCTTTGGGTTCACCAAGGCTTCTCATGTAGAATGTGCTGTGCAGCGGGGGACTAAGCGGGGGGCAGTCCGCCCCAGATGCTACTCATCAGGGCACTCCCCTCCTGCTGGTCATTGAACGTAGGATGGCTGAGCAGGTGAGCCGCGGTAGAGGAGTCTCTGTTCCCTTACACGGTCCGACAGGAAGGGCTCACCAAGAGCACAGAACTGTTTTCTGTCGTACCGGGTACAGGAAACAGAGGCTCCTCTGCCGCGGACCACCCACTAAGCAGGTGAGGCTGAGCAGGCACAACACAGGGGAGGTTGGCTTAAGAGGGCACAGGAAAGATGGGACATAGAAGGGCACAGGAGAGGTGGGCTAAAGAGGGCTCAGGGGAGGTGGGACAAAAAGGGCACAGGGGAGGTGGGCTAATGAGCGCACAGGGGAGGTGGGAAAAAGAAGGACACAGGAGGGAGACTAAAGAGGGCACAGGGGAGGTGGGACAAAGAAGGACACAGGAAGGGGCTTCTCATGTAGAATGTGCTGTTCAGCAGGGGACTAAGCGGGAGGCAAGGGGGGCAGTCTGCCCCAGGTGCCACTCATCAAGGCACTCCCCTCTTGCTGGTCATGGAACGCAGCATGGCTGAGCAGGTGAGCCACGGTAGAGGAGTCTCTGTTCCCTTACACTGTCTGGAAGGAAGGGCTTACCAAGAGCACAGAACTGTTTCCTGTCGGGCTGGGTACAGGAAACAGAGGCTCCTCTGCCGCGGACCCCCCACTAAGCAGGTGAGGCTGAGCAGGCACAGCACAGGGGAGGTTGGCTAAAGAGGGCTCGGGGGGGGTGGGACAAAAAGGGCACAGGTGAGGTGGGCTAAAGAGGGCACAGGGGAGGTGGGAAAAAGAAGGACACTGGAGGGAGACTAAAGAGGGCACAGGGGAGGTGGGACAAAGAAGGACATGGGAAGGGGCTAAAGAGGGCACAGGGAAGGTGGGACAAAGAAGGGCACAGGGGAGGGGGCTAAAGAGAGCACAGGAGGAGGACAAGAAGGACACAGGCGGGGGCCAAAGAGGCCACAGGTGAGGTGGGCTAAAGAGGGTGCAGGAAAGGTGGGACAAAGAATGGCACAGGGGAGTGTGATAAAGAGTACACAGAAGGGGGCTAAAGAGGGCACTAGAGGGGGACAAAGAAGGGCACAGGATGGGAGGGGTCTAAAGAGGGCCCATTAGGGGGACAAAGGAGATTGGGGGAAAGAAGGGTTCAGGAGGGTAGGAGGGCTTAAAAGGGCACAGAAAGGGGCAAGAAGCACACAGGAGGGGGACTAAAGAAGCCACAGGGAAGGTGGGACAAAAAATGGCACAGGGGAGGGGGCTAAAGAGAGCGCAGGAGGGGAGACAAGAAGGACACAGGCGGGGGTCAAAGAGGGCACAGGTGAGGTGGGCTAAAGAGGGTGCAGGGAAGGTGGGACAAAGAATGGCACAGGGAAGTGTGCTAAAGAGGACACAGAAGGGGCCTAAAGAGGGCACTGGAGGCTGACAAAGAAGGGCACAGGATTGGAGGGGGCTAAAAAGGGTACATTAGGTGGACATAGCAGATGAGTGGGAGAAGGGTACAGGAGGGCTTAAGAGGGCACAGAAGGGGGCAAGAAGCACAGGGGAGGGGGACAAAGAAGGGCACAGGGGAGGCAGCTAAAGAAGACAAAGAAGGGCACAGGAGGTTTAGGGGACTAACGAGGGCACAGGAGGGGGCAGGCAAAATCATCTTTTTTCAAATCTCAATGGATGACCTCTTGACTATTGTATATCCCTGCTAACAAACAGGTTACCAGGTAGCTTTTTTTACTGTCCCTGTATGCATGTGTATAGCATTATCACATTACTTTTGAGAGACCTTTTTTTGGAAAGAAAATTCAGTCTGAAATCCTGACTTGCTTTCCTTTTTGAGATGAAACAAAATTATATATAAGAAGTGTGGGTGTACTTAATATGAAAGAGATGAATTACAGACAAATAGCTCAAATTCCAGGTTTTGCTTACGTTTTGTTTTGATCAGAATGTGTACAATTGACTCCGTCCTTAAGGGGTTAATAGATTGATCCTTGTGTGTATCAGCATCTGTTGGTTCGGTTTGCATTCTGTTACATGATACTTGTTTCTTCTGTCTCCAAAGTGTTGCCTTGAACACATAAATGTTTGTGCAGCTGGGATGAAATTATTACAATTCATTAATAACAATGGTTCTTTTGTGGTCCATGCATAGATGAATGAATTAATTTCACAGTAAAAGCATGTGAATACAGATGGGCAGTACTTTCAAGCCCAGTCCATCAAGTCTACAAACTTGGAATGTTGGTGATGTGGCAACCCTAATTTGTATATGTAAACAAACATATTTTGCAGCTATAATTAGTTAAACGTATGAATACAATTAGTACTTATTGCGCAAACCCTATAATCCTGTGCAGCTCAATAATGAAAAAATATACTGGCAGGCGGCAGCCATAGGTATAATTAATTGGTCTGCAGGGCAGGTGCATTGGGTGCCAGAACAATGCTGGCAGACACCCAGGAGACTTGGGTGTGAATAGCATTGGGTTTCTTTCAATGTTGAGATATAATTCTGGATGGGACAACTAGTGCCTTTTAGAACAAAGTGTGAACATGAACAATATTTTCCTGTTAACCATGGTTGTGCTTAGGTGAATTAACTGCGTTGAAGCCCACACCTTAAATCTAAAGTACCTAATTGGGCCTTTTTTTGTCATTTCCCTAGGTGCAATATATTGGTGCATGGTGGTGGTCAGTACGAGATGTGTGTTTTCTCCAATGGACCTGTCTCTCTCTAACCAGTGCTGTGAGAATTGAGGCATGCCAGAATCATCCAGGGGTAGGCAACCTTCGACACTCCAGTTATAATGGATCCTATTATTCATGTATAGCCATAATGCTGGCAAAGCATCAAGGGAGATGTCGTGCCTACCCCTGTAAATGAGACACATACAGGGTAATTATTAAAGTCCGAATGGCCCCTATGTAACAGTAAAAACAGAATACTATACTATATATATTTTGTATTTTTATTTTATGTACTGCCATTTGTGGCTGTGTTTGACTTCAGATGTATTATTAGTGTAAGTTTATATTCATTTGTGCACTATATCACTATGAAGTGGTTTCCGCAATTTGCACTTTCATACCAAATTGATGAGTTATGCATTTTTCACTATTTATGAATGAAAATTATATTGCACTTTATTTCACACAGCTGATGCAGTTAGACAAATTTCCACTCTGAATTTTAGCGCACCTATTTTTCTGTTTTTACTATATTCCAGTGTTTTATGGGCTAATACACTTATAGGTGCTGCTTCATTTGCTAAGGTTTATATTACTATTTATGTGTATTACATTTTTAAAGCGCCACCTTTTCACTTGTTGATTATACCCCTATGTAACGGTGCCTTTTAGAATGCAAAATCTAGACATTGTTCCCATTATTTAACAATGTACAGATTTTGCAGAGAATTCTCCAAATGGAACTAACGCTGCTGGACAGCTGAAATCCAGATCCCACATTTAAGCACTCAAAGCCTAAACCTGGAAAAAACCTTTACCCTAATCCTAGATATAATTCTTCTTAAACACTGAAGATCCCATGTACCCCAATACTTGGATTAACCCAACTCTTACCCTAAACCGAATAACTCTAAACATCCCTTATTCCACAACTATAACTCATCTTACGCTTGAAATAATGGTAAACACCCTAGGTAAATTAGTGTGAAGTTAACCCCCTCACACCTTAACCCTCTCCCCCATTACCATACCCCCTTCTAACATTATCTTTAAGCCTGCATGCATTTATATAGCTGCATACACTCACAATACTCATAGGCTCTCAAAACATTACAAGTAGAAGCAGTGGTGGAGCATAGTAGAGAGGGCACTTGTAGGAGGCCAAATGCAGATCCTCATCTGTCGTACTACTCCCATGATGCTATAGCAGCTGGGGATCTACCATTTGCCAATCCTTGCATGGTGTTATTTGTGAGCAGTGTTTGTGCGTTTGAATGTAATTATGTTTTTGCATAGAGTTTATGCATATATGTAGGGATCTATGTGTATGAACTTTTGCCATTGGAACGCAGTGATGTACTTCTATGTAATGTTTGCGTTTGTATGCAGGGGTGTGTTAGTAATAAGTGTTGACGTTTGATTGCTATGATGTATGCCCATATACACATACACTGCCACGTACACATTATCAGTTTTTAGATGCAGATGTACATTTATTTGTAGTGTTGGTGCTTGAATGAAGAGTACTTATATAATTTTAGCATTTTTGTGTTTGGGTGTGTTTGTTTTTAATTTTGGTGTTTGACTGAAGAGGTGTGTTTGCATGTAGTGTTGGCGTTTAGATTGCTGGGATGTATGCACGTATACATATACACTGCCAGATACATTGATCAGCCACAAAATTAACACTATAGGTAAAGGGAATAACATTGATTATATTGTCACAATGGCACCAGTCAGGGGGTGGGATATATATTAAGTAGCAAGTGAACAGTCAGTTCTTGAATTTCATGAGTTGGAAGCAGGAAAAATGGGCAAAAATATCTGAGTGACTTTGACAAGGACCAAATAGTAATGACTAGACAACTGGGTCAGAGCATATTCAAAATGGCAAGTCTTGTGGGGTATTCCCAGTACGCAGTGGTTAGTACTTACCAAAATTGGTGCAATGGAAGACAGCTGGTGAACATGCATAAGGGTCATGGGACCACAAGGCACATTGATGCTCGTGGGGAACAAAGGCTACACACACAGATACACACATCATAATTCTTATTTTTAGCCACTCTCCTTTTAAGATACCTTTTATGTGCAAGGGGGTAGCTTCTTTGGAGTCCTGCTGCTGGTTAAAACTGATAGGAGTGGGAGATCTCCAGAAGTATTTCCCAGCAGTGGTTTATCAAACCTTTTATTAAGCCTTATCCTTCATGCGTAATTAAATACGGGAAAAAGTTTGTGAAGCCACTAACAGGAAATCTATCTGGAGATCATATATTGGAGGCACGTTTCCAGGATGTAGTCACACGTCACAAGAAGTTGCGGGTGGCAGCACTAAGGGAAACCCGACACTGGAGCAAAGGTTAGTAACATTATTATTTTATTTTGTTGTGCACAAAGGGTGCTAAAGCTTACTAGGGACATTGAGACAAAAACGTTAGGAGTACAGACTTGTATTCCTAACACCATAGTGTCCCTTCAATTTATAGTAATGCCCGAGAGGTTGGCCCCAAATATAGTTGCATGCCCCTAAAATGTGTGTTGGCCCCTCTTCTACAGTGGTATATAATCTATGCTATTTAGAAACTGCATCATTGATTTTCTACATTCTTGACTGGCTCAGGGGCAAGCACTATGCAGTGGCTAGAGATAGGATCATAATAGGTCCACGCCCTCCACTCACAGAACCCGTGTGGGGACTTATAAGCAAGTTGTAGGAGAGCCTGCAGCAACCACTCCAGCCATTACCAGAAGTAGTTTACAGTACGATTTATATTTAAGAGACAAATACAAGGGTGTATGTGTGAGAGGATGCTAGAGAGGTAGACACACGTATCGAAAAGGGAAAGAAAGAAAGACAATTGAACAGTAGAAAGAGAGACATAGGTAAGGAGAGGCACAGGAATAAAGAGGCACAGGAATAAAATATGGCATATACTGATATACACAGGTATATCAGTCGAGGTAGTTTGGAGAGAGACACCCCTACATTTATACACATACTGACATCCCTACAAACACTCCCATACACTCATACACATACATTAACAAGCCTTAAAGAACATCTGTCAAATTTTTACAAAATCCAAAGCAGCAGGAGACAACCCTGTCAGTGTGGGAGTCCGCTTGCTTTCTCTTCCCTGCAGCCCCATGCAGCATTTAAACATAGCCCTAATACTATCTGTTATATGTATGTTTGTTTCAGGTCTGCTCCGTTCTATTTTCATACACAGACAGGGCACACATGGCGATGCGGTGATGTGAACCTGCTGCAGCAGACAAGTTATGTTCAGCGGCGGTTGGTACAGTTTACAGTAGAATCTGACCCAACATGGCTGCTCAGCAACAGCCTTCCATTAACACACTAATGCCTTACATTCACCCCTACATTCACACACTTACATACACAATCATTATGTATGTATATATGTCTTACAATCCTTATATATGCCTTACATACACAATCCTGCATTCACACACATACACTAACAAGCCTTAAAAGCACTCCCCTTTTTCCAGAATCCTTTTTTTTTTCCTTACTTTTTCCCCTTATTCTTTTGACCCAACTAATATTTATGTTACTGGCTTCCATCTCTGAGTCTTACTTTGCATAGTGTTTACTTGGTGGGCTATCAATGTTATAGCCCTTAACATAGATTAGATTCGTTGTCTACTAAGGTAATTATGATATGGCTACTAGATTACTAGATTGTGACGCTTAATCTAGCTACTAGATTACTAGATTGTGACGCTTAATATGGATACTAGATTACTAGATTGTGACGCTTAAAAATGCCTACTTTAGAGTTGTCGTGTTTATAGTTTCTGAACTAAACACAAATCTCCTTCTTCCCTTTCCTTCTCCATGTTTCCCTTTTTGCCCTTGTCCAAGACTATGATGAGGAAAGGAGCATTTGTTGGGTATCCAAATGGTTCATTGGAAGTTATAGGGATTCCATACTTATTTGTTTATTTTCTAACTACTTGTGCATATGGTGTTGATTGAGAACTTAGAACTTAGAGACCCCAACAATATTGCCCTCAAGGGTAGAGAGAGGTATTACACCACCAACAACCTTTTCTCTACTGCCTCATTACACTAGTAATGTCCTGCTATTAAGTAGACTTGGATATTCTGTTTGAATTTGGGTGATCGGCAATTCTCCTGAAATTCTGAAGTCCAAAATGGCCAACAGACTGCGTAAAATCCTCATCTGCCCCCATTCATGGGCAGACTATTCCCACGCAAGTCTTGAGAGAGGTGAGACTTGTCTGTCAGAGTGCTCTGACTAAACTTTCAATGAGTGGGAAGGCCTTCATAAAGACTTTTCCCACCTTGAAAGTTCTTTCATACTTGGAGTACTCCTTTTGTGTCATCTTTAATTTTAATAGTCACATGACAATTTAGATGACGATTTGGACGTACCATATTTTTTCGCCATGCATGTCTTTTATTCTGTTCTCTTTCTGGAACCGTAATTAATGAATATGCACAGAAGAGGGGCAGTACACACCTCTCAATAATGTATCCCATTCCTTTGGTGCCTCTCAGACAAGGGAGGCAACTTCCCAATGCATAAATGTATATGCGAAAAACTCCTAGTGAGTCGAAACAGTGCCAAGCCCTGTGTCTTAATAAAGTTTGCTTTGGATCATCCAGTTATTTGCCTGGACATTTGTCATATAGATATAATAATTAATAAAAACTATGACAGATAATGCACTACTATTGCCTGTCTAACTTTTCTTATGCCTTACCTTTTTCACATTTAAAAAGTGTTTGCCTATAGAAATCAGTGTCCTTTATATATCACTATGCATCAACATTTGAACACCGAGCACCTTACCTCTGGATGAGATATATTCTTAAGTGGGGATTTTACCACTGCAAGCTATGCCTAGAGCTGGTTACTAGCTCCAATATATGTGAGTGAAAATTTCACCTATTCATGTTGTGCATTTTCTTTATACTTTGAAAATACAACATAATTGGTTCCACTCATTCTGTCTTTCCATCACAGCATTCAAATATGGGTGTTTTGTTGCAGTAAAAGCTAAGAGCATTATGACATTCACTGTTAACATGCCACACAGAACTTGAAAAATGACAGAATTTCTTAATTTCTCAAACTTTTTTTTAGATTTTATTCATATTAAATTATGTTTCATATGTAAATATTTGATGTGTAATGAAAGCCCTGTTTCTCCTAAACAAAATGATATATAATAGGTGTGGGTGCATCTAAGACTCTCAGGGTAAAGATCATTTATTTATTTTTGTTTTGTTTCTTTTCTATTTTTTATGGTCTTGTAATTTTGGACAGTAATGACAGGTTTGCAAGATAGAAAAGTGTTTTATTTTTTTATTTTGCTTAAAAATTTAGATAATTGTTCATCATTATAAATCTACGATAACAGAAGTAGATTAAAACCCACATTACTTTGTCATTTTGTAGTTCAATCTGTCATTTTGAATGATAAGCATCTATGGAATGTGTCCTTTTGTCAACAAATTGGCAGCCAGAGGTCATACACTAATAACCTAGTGTCTTCAATACTGTAATCTTCCCTTAAGTGTCATTTACCTAAATTAGTTGCAATGTATTATAAATTCTAGTTGCTCATATATCTTAAAGGACAGCTGAAGCCACTTAAGCAACTCCATCTCAATTAAACGGTCTGGGTGCAGTGACCCTCTAGTTTTAGTCCAGCCATATAAAACATTGAGAATTTCTCGTATCCTCACCCGGCTAGTTTATTGACTTTGAGTATTTCTTGGCAATTACTGACTTTGTCTCTGTCTTCTAAGCCCTGATAATGTGACTGTATTAGAACCTCTATTAGTGGATTCCATATTTCCTGTAAGTTAGGTTAATAACTCTGTGACACACATAGATACAAACACTGACACACAGACACATATACGAAAACACTGACACATATAGAAACACATGCTGTTCAAAGTTTACAAAATTTTAGCCATCCTCCAGTTTCCTACTTTTTGGGTGCAGGGGGGTGGCTTCCATGGGGTCCAGTTGGATCTGCTGGCCTGAAGCTGTTGGGAGTCAAGAGCTGGCTCTCCTAGTTCACACAAATTACTCTCTGCCTTCCCCTCCTGCACAGCTCACTTTCTGTAGCTGGGAGGAAGTGACAGACTCACTTCCCTCATGAAAGGGGCCTGGTTGCACTGTTAAAGAGCCGCAGCGCATGGGCAACCCGATGAACCTCCATCTGCACCTGTAGTAGTTTCACATTGTAAGAAGGCTTGGCTTCTTACCTGGAGTCCGCTGGACTCTGCTGCCCATCTCCACTCCAGAAGATTATGTCAGGTCTACTGAGATAAACTCTGTGCTAAGACCTGCACCACTTGGCTTACGGCTCTCTGTCTGAAGTAGTCACAATTTGGAAAATAGGATATATATATTTTTTTTTTTAAAAGGCAGTGCGGGAGCCAGGGGCATATCTACAGCATTTGGCATCTGGGACAGATTCTATATTTCACAGCCAACTCCTCCCCCATCCCAACTTTATAATGGAAATAACTCCTGCAAATTTGTTTTTATTTATCTCATGTATAGGGGTGTTTTTCTATGTAGTGTGGGTTATGAATGTTTATATATAAGACAGAGGTGTGTGTGTGTGTAGTGTTGATGTTTAAATGCAATGGTGTGTTTGCATGCAGTGGTGTATTTGTGTGTAGTGTTGGTGAGATGCTGACATGTATGCACATATAAACATACACACATATATACACACACTGACACGCATGCAGATACATACACACAGATATACACTGACAGACAGACAGACAGACAGACAAACAAGCAGATACACAGTTAAACACATGGACACACATGCAAATACATAAACACACATGCAGATACACAAATCTACAGCTACACAGACTGATACTCATACAGGCACACATATACACAGACTGACAGACAGATACAGAGTCACACACAGATACAGACACACAGATACCCACATAAAGATACAGAGAAACACAGGTACACACAAGCAGATACATAGACACATAGTCACACACAGAAACACATGCAGCAGGTCAAAATGTACACATTTTCAGCCATTCTCCTGTTTCCTACCTTTTGGTTGCAGGAAGGTGGCTTCTGCTTGCTGAGGCTGTTTGGAGTTAGGTGCTGGATTTCTCCCAATCAGCACCCTCCTCCTCTTTGCCTTTTCCTCCCTTCTGCTCAGCTCGGTGTTAGCTGGGAGAAAGTGACTGTCTTTCACTTCCTCCTGGCCCTGCCATTACATTATTACAGGGGCCCATTTGCCCTGTTTAAGGGCAGCAGTGCACGACTGGGCCCCCTCCCTCAACGTGCACCCCTTCCCCCCCACCACCCCAATTAGTGGCACCCAGGACAGACAACCCATTCTCCTGTTAGTATGCCACTGGCAAGGGTGCCCTCATTTAAAAATTTGCTGTATTGTGATACAAAAAAAGGCATTATTAAGTGAAATTCAATTGCAATGCCTGGTAATTCTTACTTTAGGATTAATACCCTGTAAGAATACTAATTTAGGTCCCGATTTAATATTGTTGCATAAGCTTTTAAAATAATTTAGTATTTTTGGAAACTCTTATAATATGATTTTTTTCAAAACATTAAAATATGAAAACATTCCGTTTTGGGTGTATGTCAGGGGTGCCCAAATTGTAGATATGAAGTATACTTCATATATGAAGCAAATAGTGTGAGTGAGGCTCTATAATACATCCCAAAATGATTTGTATAGACAGGTAACAAAGAATGTTGAGGGTTTTTTTTAATGTATGTATAGTTTATAGGTATATTTTAAGCACCAAAACAGTTTTAGCTTAATGAAACAGTTTTGGTGTATAGTTCATGAACCTGCAGTCTCCCTGCTCATTTCTCTGCCATTTAGGCTTTAACACCTTAAGGACCAAACTTCTGAAATAAAAGGGAATCATGACATGTCACACATGTCATGTGTTCTTTAAGGGGTTAAATCACTTTTATTTCTGTTTATAAAAGCCCTAGCCACATCTCATTTGGCTCTGACCCACACAGCTTCCATGAAAAAAAATTGTTTAAAGGATCACTATAGGGTCAGGAACACAAACATGTATTCCTGACCCAGTCTTACTGTATGCAAGCCTGAAGCTGTAACTCTGCATGCTGTTTGCCTCAGAAAAACAAGCAGTCTGCTGATATCATCAGAAGTGGTAGCCTGATTCAATCACCATGCTTTCCCATAGGATTGGCTGAGACTGACAAAGAGGCAGATCAGGGGCAGAGCCAGCATGATTCAAACACAGCCCTGGCCAATCAGCATCTCCTCATAGAGATTAATTGAATCAATGAATCTCTATAAGGGGCCAGTTCAGTGTCTGCATGCAGAGGGAGGAGACCCTGAATGTTTGGATGCATTTTAGGCAGCCATGACCCAGGAAGGATCTCTAACAGCTATCTGAACAGTGGCCGGTGGAGTTATCACTAGGCTGTAATGTAAACACTGCATTTTCTCTGAAAAGACAGTGTTTTCAGCAAAAAGCCTAAAGGTAATGATTCTATTCACCAGAACAAATTCAATAAGCTGTAGTTGTTCTGGTGACTATAGTCTCCCTTTAATTTTGAAAAGACCTGACAGTACAGTTTGTTCACTTTAGAAGTTTTTAGCTTCTTCTCTGCTAATTGAACTTTAATCACATGCAGGAGCCACCTGCACTCTCTAGCAGGCTAATATCAGAATAGGAGGTAAGATATTCTAAATTAATCAGACTATGCAATAAAGTAAGTGTAAACATTAGATGTTTCTTTACATGAAATATGTATGGAGACTGAGTAAGTCAAATGCAGGGAGATGTGACTAGGGCTGTTTAACCAAAGTGATTTAACTAATAGCATAGAATTGAACAGTGTGACTGCAAGGGCATGGTCTTTATATCAAAAACACTTCATTAAGCCATAAAGTTGTTTTGGTGCATGTAGTGTCCCTTTAAAATTGATTAGATTGTTTAAAAATATTCTGATTAAAAGGCAAAAGGTTTCTCAATATTATAATGAGTGTTTGCATTTGTAGAAATGTGTGTGGTAATGCAACATCCAGGATGTATTCGGTCTGTTTTGCAAGACAATCTAAACATTTTGAGGAAGTACAGATTAATGAACATGGTACACACATATACTGTAACATCAGCACTTGTCAAACACTGGACTATTCTACAACTAATTGGAATATAATTCCTTCTTCACAAATGCAGCAGAATTAAGGCATGCAAAACAATAGTAAAAAATACAAAGTATGCTGATCAATTGGTTGGGTGTGTTTGACTTGCCTTTGTAGTAGTCTTTTTGCTACAGTCATTATGGTACAATGCCATTTTTAGTAAGTCCACATTGGGGTTTAATTACTGAGCTGCAGAGAAACAACAAGGAAATGGCAACTTTTAGGAAAAAAAAAAAACTTTAGGGAATAAATGAGAGCAAATATAACACTGGATTAATATTTATTGAACACAAAAAAAAATCCTTTAGATAGTGCTACTCAAAATCTCCACAAAATAAAAGTGATTAAAGTGAATGCATCAAAAGTTCGATTAAAGTGGTACAGCCATTCAGTCAGGCAAGTGTGCACTTCTTGGATCATATCTAAATGTATGGTGGAAATTGGCTTTAAGCCAATGATTGTGGATTCCCCCAATAAATTTCTGCAATTTTTATTTCTCCTATTTTAATTACATATACAGCGTCCAACATGCACACACACCCATCACTGCAGGAGATTGTACTCAACTGGCCTAACTTAAGAACTGCTGCAAATAGTGAATTAAAAACTCTGCAAAATGCTTCCTTAATTGCTTTAGCATCTGCAGGATATGGAGGATTGTGTCCGCCCGGCCTAATGGAAGAAGTATTGCAAATAAATGTTACATGCAAGAAGGTAGATGAGGACACTTGCCAAGATTTGGCAATTGAATTTCACTTAATAATGCCTTCTTTGTATCACAATACCACAAATTTTAAATGATGGCACTTTTGCCGATGGCATGCTAAAGGGGGAATGGGTTGTCTGCCCTGGGTGCCACTAATTGGGGGGGGCACGCTGAGGGAGCCCATCGTATGACCCATGCACTTAGGGCCACCCAATGGGCATGTGTCTTCAAGGGCCCAGTCGCGCACTGCTGCCCTTTAAAAGGGCATATGGCCCCTGTAATAATGTAATGGCAGCGCCAGGAGGAAGTGAAAGCCAGTCACTTTCTCCCAGCTAACACCGAGGTGAGCAGGAGGGATGAAAAAGCAAAGAAGAAGAGGGTGTGGATTGGGAGAGATCCAGTCCCTAACTCCCAACAGCCTCAGCAAGCAGAAGCCACCTTCCTGCAACCAAAAGGTAGGAAACAGGAGGATGGTTGAACATGTGTACATTTTGACCTGCTGCATGGGTTTGTGTGTGTAAGTCTGCATGTGCTTCTGTGTGTAAATCCCTTTGGTTAAAGAGCCCTAGTAAACTAGATGTTTGGGGAGAGGAAACCATTCGTGTGGATCTGGTTAAAATTAATTATAGCCAGATTTAACAGATGCTTTTTTTGGGAGTCAGCTAACATTTTCTCACGCTTCTGCTGTTTTTTTGTATTTATCTAATTCCACTTTTGACTAAAGCTCAATGCGATTTTCTGCATCTCAATATGTAGTGGGTAACTCTAACTTTACCCTCTTTTAGTACCTGCTGCATTTTATATAACCTAGAATGTATTAATGTCTTTTATTCATTAAATAGTGATTTGCGTGCTCACATTTTTAGTTAATGTAGCCTATAGGCAGAAGTTTCCTATGGTCACTTTATTGTCTTGTCAAATATATGTGCTAATTTACGTAATGAAATGTTTTCTAAATACTTGCTAATACCTTTTATTTTTTGCAGTGCAGAGAAATATAACAGCATGCGTGTGGCACCCCAACGGCATTCCCCACGCTGAGTTTCAACACTTTTAACATTGGGGTGTTCAAGAGTATGTGCACATTTTTTAAAGTTAATTATGAGAAGAAATTAAGCATGTTTAAGTCACACAAATTGCTCTCAGCATATAACAGGCATATCTAAGCAGGTATGTTGTGTCAACAAGTTAAGTGATCAAGGTTTAACGGTGCTCGATTGACTAAGCTAGTGTAAGTTGATTTGAACGCATTTCACAATACCTTTTTTTTTTATTCCATATTATTGACATTTTACAAAAACAAATAAAAAGCAAGGCAAAGAAATATATTTAATAATTTATTTTTTAAAATTCATGAAATAATTTAGAAAAAATAAATATATTGTATAAATTAATAAA
The DNA here is from genome assembly GCA_933207985.1 of Pelobates cultripes. NCBI lineage: Eukaryota > Metazoa > Chordata > Amphibia > Anura > Pelobatidae > Pelobates > Pelobates cultripes. The sequence goes on from OW240919.1 coordinate 114,155,187, forward strand.
TATTCTGTTTCAATTTAACAATTTTGTAAAAACAATAAAAAAGAACTCTTTCAAAATGATAAAAAATATAAAACAGTATAGAAACATGTATTTTCTTAATAAAAATACTACATTATTTTCATTGAGTCCTGCTCTGTATGATATGATTTCAGTATAGTTGCACAATGAGGGCAGAACAACAAGTCAATATTAATAAATAGCGATCATCAAGCCAGCCCCCTTGGATTTGTATTAAGGAACATTTATCTTCTTTTTAATCTGGAATGAATGGTATAGGACATTATAGGCTGTCAGTCGTACACTTATTTTTAATCCAAAAATCCATACATACATATTAACCAACCACTTAAATATGCAATAAATATTATCTGTACCTAGCATTACTAAGTATATCAGCTTTAGCAGCACTGTTCAGGCAAACCTAAACTAAATAGTCTGTCGAATGACTAATTATGCAGGCATTTCTATGCTAAATATTCTCTAGCTAAAAATGTTGATTTTAGGTGATTAAAAAAGGGAGCCATCACTTCTCTTGCCAATAACATGTGTTAACCTTTTCATGTGAGGCTCCATTTTCTTTTAAATTAATATTAAATAATAAGCAAATACACAATTAGCAAATAACACAATCCCTGGCACGGCCAAGGCACACGTTGATGAGATGAAACAGATCTTGATTTTTATGCTAACTGCCAGGTGGAATAACCTTATAATTATGGTTGACAGGAAACCAAGATGGAAAAGTCTAGTCCAAGATAAAGAGGTATTGAATGTTATCTTTAAGTTGTGCTACAGTTCACAAATATTAAATATAACACAACAGTAAACATAATACTTAAAAATCCTGGGAAGTGGTAGTGCCTCTTTAAATGTATATTGAACTAGTAGTTGCATTGGAAATACTCATTAACATGGACATTACGAACCTAGATATATGTTACATAAACAGAGTATAAATATTTGCTGAACACAAAATAGTAAAGTGACACTGATTATGTTCGAGTGTTGTGAGTGTGTGCACAAATGTATATATCTATGTATGAATGAAGGTATGTATATATAATGTACAATGTATAATGCTTTGTCAGGGATGCCCAAAATGTAGATACCTTTTTTAAAGCTTAATTTTTAATCCTAAAGGCTGACAAAGCATCATGGCATAAATAGTTCTGCAACACCTGGGAATTTACCTTGTGAGAACCCTTCCTTTGTTTATTCAAAAGTATGCAACTACAATGTTCAAGTGAAGTCAGACCAGAAGTCAAAGAATCAAAGGTAACTCACATTGTGAGCACTTGTAAAACAAGGAGATATCTAAATGGATGACTTTTGAAATCTGGCCTATCAGTGGTTATTTCAAAAAGTGCAATTTCTCTTTTTATGACTTGTCAAGCCATTAACACATAAAAAAACACATACTTCTCAATTCATGTTATTTTATGGAGAGCATTTCAGAAAGTATTAGCCGCCGTATGTCTTGTAATTAGGTTAGCATTTGTTTTTTCCGAAAAATCTTATATATTTAGTAACTTTTGGCTTGGTAGTTTCACACTGCTGAGAGTGCAGGTTCAATCAGTAAGTTAAATACCCACACGTATACATTTAACCAAGAGAATATGCAGACTCCATTAAATAACAAAAATATAGCAGCATCAGCTGGCAAACTTGTTCTTATTCATGTAAAATGTGTTCTAAAAACACAATTATGCCTCATGACTACCATATTTAGTAATCTCTTTTAAGTAGTTAAAATGCTATGTTTTAAACCAGCTGAAAGGTTTTGAGAAGTTGTGCCCGATATGTGACATCCTTAAAGTTCTTTCAGTAGTAAAGCTGGGTTCACCTCTTGTGGAGCAGAGTTTGAGCTGGCATTAATAGTTGCTGTCTTAGCATGATCACTTTTCAGAACATTAAATGAAGTGTACGGGCAGTTCTTGACATTTTGACAGATCAGTTTTTGCAAAGAAGCAGTGTTTACAATATCAAAACCCACATTCCCCCCGAATGTGCTTGGCTTCCAGTATTCGGGAGAGCAAATTGGGTTCCCCATCAGACCTTTAAGAGAAAATGGCGCACCAAGTTCTACCATAGTTTCACCAAAAATGGCTCCTTGTCTTGGTTTCTCCACAAGAAGTCCAGGATAGAGTTCCATAGCGTCAATATCACCATACAGACTTTCAAGTTCAGCTGACATTTCTTTCTCGCCTGAAATAACAGAAAAAGTCAGAAAGGTATAAACCAACATTTTGACCATGTGGTCTGGTGGTATATGCACTATATACTGTGGGTCGAAATAAAAACCTCCAATTTTTTAAAATAAATATCATTAGTAATTCACTAAACCAAATATGTTTCTTACATACAGTTCAATTTCAGTCTCATGGTTTGCCACGCGTAATATAAGGCCACGTTGTCTCCTGTCAAAATAGGTGGAGATATGCTGTTTTTTTCCCTATCTTAATTCCCTGAAGCACTTTGACATACTTAAAGCTGGTTATTCAGGTGTTTTCACTTAGAACATAGTTAAGACTTGTGAGAGATTTTTTACAGTATATGGAATGTGGACTACTGCACAGAATCTGATTTAAATAAAACCTTAACTTTCTAACTAACCCACATTTTACATTGCACCATGCCTACGACAATTATACATTTATTTTATACAACTCAGTTTTCTCAAGTCCTTACTTTTAATAATACTTTGAGATATATTTTATATTAGTTGGTAAATAATGCTTACCAACTAAAGGACTTTCAACCTCACATTTGTATTGATTTGTTGCAAATTAACTGCAAAATTACATTCCAGTTTACAAGTAAAGTATTTTTTTGCAAATTTAAGATATGGCCAATTTTGCATAGCTAGACAGTAAAGAAAACTAGACTAATGCATAGAAGTAGAGTTTCCTCTTTTAACATGTACAAAAATCCACGTATCTGTATTTATTCAGCCATGGTTTCTGTGTACTTAATACATGAATATTACTCTAGAAGAGATTTTTTTTTTTTTTTAAATAAAGATTAAAAAAAACAAAACTGTGTGGGCAATGACTCAAGTGTGATAGCCAGTTCAATGAGGCAAACACAAGGTTAATTTAGGCAGACATTGTACTGTGTAATCTTTGTGTGCGTGTGTAGTTTCAACATGTTTTCATAGTCAGCGCTACATGCTGTCACTACTTAACAATAATGTTCGATAAGAACTTGTACTCCAAGTGACTTGTGCTCAAAAGTAAACATAACATTAACTTTACTGTGTGAGTTCTTCATTGTCTCTGTCTCAATAAACTTAGAAGATCTTTAAATAACGTGCTCTTACCTGTCAGTTCTTCAAAGGACTTAAAAGGTTTTAGATTAAAACGTTTCCTGTATTCATTCATCGACTGGTATCTCATCTCTCTGCTGTGTTCAACTGAAGCCACAGCTACTCTAAACACTGCAGCAGGGACATTTCTGCCTCCAGCAACCTTAAAAAGGAAGAACAAAAAAGTTAGAATAGGGGTCATCTGCTGCCTTGGGGGCAGGGAGTGTGATTTTAGCAGTGTTTACTGGAACTCACAGAATCCTTGGCATTTCCCAAACTTTGTAAAAACTCAAATAGTGGGTGGCATTCTACTATGTCTGATCAATTTATTTCCAGGATATTTTGGGAAGCAAAACAAACATTACACGCATCCCTCACCCGTTAACACGTATGTGATAGTTTGTATCACTTTAAGAATTTTGCAAAAAATTTTTTTATTTTGTTTGCTTTCTGATGCATGGTTATGTAGCAGGAAGCTGAAAGATGAGCCTGGTGTGACTTGATCTTCCAACAGTTAAAGGATTTGCTGGACTGGTCTATGTATGGTAAAGATGACACTATTATGAGAGTTGTGTGGATGCTCAGCTGTGTTGTTTGAAGTGTAGTGATTGTAACACATGTATAGATCAAAAATTGATGCTTACCCTGCCAGCAGTTTGCCTGGTGAAAGACTCAACCATCTCTGCTATGCCATGTTCCAAAATGACAGAATTGTTGTAGAGAAACTGTTGGTAGCTATATTCCTTTTCACTGATTTGGAATGTGTCGGGCAGGAGTGGGTGCCAGTGGTACAGGGTATTAAATTCAGCAGCGATTCTGTTCTGGTACTGGAATTTCTGGTTAAACAATAACTGGGGGTCAAACTTGAGCTTGAAGTGATAACCACTCAAGTGTTGCACATAGTCTTCAATGACAATCTTTATGGTCTCACCTTAAGAAAAAAAAAAATCAAACCAGAGATGAAGTTAGTACAGTGTAGAGAAATCCAACAATATTTTGCCCATATTTTTTTTAGATTACCCTTAATGAGAAAACTGTGTTAAAGGCTGGGAAATGGAGTTTAATAAAATGGTCAGCAGGTCAAGAGGCTGGTTGCTATAATAGTATAAGAATGTTTTTCTATAGTTGTGCTATAACATGTGGCATTGTATGATTCAATATTAGTGCCAATAATAAAATAATTAAACTTCATACAACTAAGATACTTGAAATTTAATGGAGAGAGACCCTTCTCTACAAAACTAGTGGTTGGGCATTGCAAATGTCTAGTCCAGATCACAAACATTGCTACTAAAGAAATTTGGTACTTACCAATCAAAATAAGCCTTGTAGTTTGGAATATACGCTCATCATCCCACTCTGGATGTTCCTTCACCAAGATATCACAAACTCTGTTATGCTCCCTTAACCAGATTATTGAATACATCATTAACCCGGGGACCAGACCGAAAACTTCTTGCCCTACTGCAAATCGAACATGTTCGGGCACATGGGGGGGATATATCATTTCCACTTCTGCCTCTTTCACAGTTGGAGGATACATTTCACCATGAATGACCTGTAACACACATAGTATATTTTAAAAGCTTAATCAACATTTACTTTAGCAGATATCTACATGGTAACCCAACTACCAATAACCTTTAAAATAAGGTATTTACCTGAAACTTTAGCTTGCCATCTTTCTTTAAACGTAACTTATGTTGCCTGTCCAAGGTTTCTCCATAGATATGGTTCAGATCAACCTGTTGAACAAAAATTATACATATATTATTATATTCACACCACTGATGAGTAACTATACTTATATGATTACGTTCTAAATATTATAACTTGGATATTAAGTTAACATGACATCTGATAGTTTGAAATATAATTACGCTTATCTCAGTCCTATTATAAACTGCTAATATTTCAGTAGAACATGCTACACTAATCCTGTATCCCCAATGACTTTTCACTGGGGCAGTTTTACCTTGGAAAATACATCTGATATGGTAGAATATCTAAAAAGAACTGAAAACTGTACAGTCTAGGTTTTTTGTTTGTTTTTTTAAAACGTTTGTATTACGGAACCTTACCCCATGCCCTAATGCTTTAGTGAAGGCCGCTCCACGTTTGGTATCCGTCTTGAAGAATTGGTGAGTGAAGTGCTGAGCAAAAAAAGCAAACATGATATTTGTCCCCTGTGGATCGGGGATAAACTTTCTTCTAAGCAAGAATTTTTCAACAACCTCGCTGGAGTTGGGAAGCTCCTTTTTTCCTGAAATATAAATATAAGATATTTCATATTGCAACAGAAACATAGAATGTGACAGCAGATAAGAACCATTCGGCCCATCTAGTCTGCCCAATTTTCTAAATACTTTCATTAGTCCCTAGTCTTATCTTATAATTAGGATAGCCTTATGCCTATCCCACGCATGCTTAAACTCCCTCACTGTGTTAACCTCTACAACTTCAGCTGGTTAGCTATTCCATGCATCCACTACTCTATCAGTAAAGTTATACTTCCTGATATTATTTTTAAACCTTTGCCCCTCTAATTTAAGACTATGTCCTCTTGTCAGAAAACAGAAAACCTTGCAGAATGTTGGCATATGTTTACAGATCAATATAAACAGTTAAATTACTCGTAGTAATAAGCAGATAGAGCAATAACAAGTTCTCTATATAACAGAGCAATATTGCGAGTTTGCAGTTCAAGTTTTGGTTTAATGTTAATTAACTAGACACGTTCACTGCCCACTATTTTTAATATTGTCTCCTTAAGCCCTGTTTAACAAACATGTATTAATGAGGTGCGGAAAATGAAATAAAAAATCCACTCATCCTGAAACTGTTATCAGTTCCCCCTAAGTCCAAAACGAGTTAATTTCTAACATTATTCTAAGAAATTCTCACATTCTTATCTTCTCCAGACATTAAGAATATGTGCCACAATATGCAATTGCAACATATGTGTTACAGTACTGTATTATGACTAATCCAATGAAAGGTATTAAACAAGACATAAAATGATGAAATTTACGTGATGCCCAAATATGTCCTTAATATCCTGCACATAAAGAATCCAGCACATGGCAAGAAACAGTTCCATTACCTTTCACTCCCATTGGGGTTGGACAGTCTTTGCCGACTGGAGGCAACGATCGGGTGTAATAAGAAATGTTGGAGTAAGTCTCCCAGTTTTTGTAGCCATAATGGCTGTTAAATGTAGGAGGGCTATCGATCAGATGTGACCTTGCTGCAAAATAAATTGAAAACAAATGCAACTTAGTACATAGAAAGCATAAAGGTATCAAAGTAATAAATCATATAAGTGCACTAATTTAAAAAAAAATAATGTATTCCATATAAACACATATTGATATTCAATGATTAAGTTACATTTATGTGATCTGAAATTTTTCAAATACCATTACAACAACTGGAAAATATACAGAACTAGACACCATGGTTATTATTATTATTGCCATTAATATAGTGCAAACAGATTTCGTAGCGCTTTACAATATTATAAGGGGTGTGGGGTGGGATTTAACTATAAATAGGACAATTACAAGAAAACTTACAGGAACCATTGGTGGAAGAGGACCCTGCTCAAACGAGCTTACGGTTTTAGCATATTTAGCATATTTAGCAAAATCTTTCAATTTAGCTTTAATATTACTAATTCCACTAGTTCATAATAGCAAGTAATTTCATATATATGATTAATTTTACCCTCAATAACAGATACATTTTTAATAGAAATGAACTAGGTAGAGGAACAAGTTAAAAGCTATTAACTGTAAAAATTACATAAATCTTCAAATAGCTTCCCTTTGTTACAAAATAATGAACTACTGAAATAATTTAATCTATGTATCATTACGTTATTAATTAAATCAGTTCTGAAGCCAATTCGATAAAAATGCTGTCCAACTAGCAGTTAAAGTCTTTTTTTAAAGGGCAGCAGTTTAATTTAGAAAACAGCAAGTTGTGAAGAATTAAGAATTGTCTAGAGAAATTTAAGTAAAAAAAACAAAAAACAAAGTTTTACTCACATGTCAAGACGTATCGCATAATGGCATCACGCAAGAAGGGAATGTTATTAATTATGTTCCACACTCCTTTAAAATGGGTTAAAATATAGTGCACAGTGTTGGGGGACGGTTTTAAGTTGACTCTTAGCCACGTTAAATATTCAGCTGCACAAAAAAAAATAAAAAAATTTGTAAAACGCTAATTTAATCAGGTTAATAAATCAGGCTTAGACTTTCACAAGTGCTTTCTGGGAAAAAAAAACATTAAAAAAAAAAAACATAAAAAAAAAAAAAAAAAAGCTTATCACACAACTTACGTATGGTGCAGTTTTCCCCATAATATCCTGTCCTCGTACAGTCACATTCATATCGGTCGTGACCAAATGTCAGGCACACGCCTCTATTCTGGCAGGGATTAGAGCAGCATGGGTCTGCCACAGAGAAAACTGCAAAACAAATCAATCAATAAGTACATATGAATGAATACAGTCTACAAAGAACATAAAAATCAAGCTACATATTTATTTATGCATTTATTTTCAGAAGTGCATAAACTAAGAGCATAGCAGTCATTTTTATTAATCAACATTTCAGGATTGTCACATTAACTAGGAATTGTATTTGCCCTTGTCAATAGGGGGTTGAATACTTATTAAATAGAGTATACCTTGTGCTCTCTCTCTTTTTTAATCATTCTTTCTTTCTCTCAAGCTTTATATCTATATTATAGACACATCCAAGGTATTTCAGGGAGACAGGGGAATAATGCTCAGCTGCCATACTACACATTTTAAATTAAACTGGCATTTCAGATTTTCTTTGAAGAATGTAACAACTGCTTGATACCGGTTTATATAATAAATATCCATAAAAAGAGACATTTTTTCCCCCAAACACACAGAAAATACAGTGTATAATAATACACATGAAGAATGCATAGATATAAACTGTACAAAATACAAAGTGCGTGCTACACACACACACACACACACACACACACACACACACATTATATGAACATAATTAGAGCACAGCTAACAGAACGCTCTCACATGCAGCATTAGAATATAACGATAAGTGAAAGTTCGATCATGGAAGTGGAAGTCTTACCGGCCTGAGAGATAAACAGCCCAGCTAAGAAAATGAAACTCCTTGCAATCATTCCAGCAGTCAGAGCAGTGAACAGCTTTGAGTTGAGCTGTGCTTCCAGAGCAAGTCCCAATCGGTAAAGTTTGTCTTTACGTCACTAAACTGCAACGCACCGGCTCCTCAGTGTGGTTATGTCACCGATCTAGTTCGCTTCAAACTGATTTGGGATCCCCGCCTGTCCCGCTTTATATGCTGCATGTGGACTAGAGAGCACGTCACTAGATGACATACTTAGGGTTAGCGAGTCATGATTGGCTAGAGTTCTGAGATGAGAGATTGAAGGATGGATGAATCAGAGACAGACAGACAGGGCGAAAGACAGACAGACAGATAGATAGACAGACATAGATATATTAGAAATATAGCTTAGAGAGACAGATAGATGGCTTAGAGAGACAGTCAGATAGATTAGATGTAGATTAGAGAGACAAACATATGGATGATAGATTCATAGAAAGATAGATAGATATTGAGATAGATAGCTAGATACAGATAGATATTGAGATAGATAGATAGTTTAGAGAGACAGATGATGGATAGAACGATTGATTAGAGAGATATCTTAGAGAGATAGATAGATAGATAGACAGACAGATGTATAGATTAGAGAGATATCTTAGAGAGATAGATAGATAGACAGACAGATGTATAGATTAGACAGAAAGATAGATAGATAGAAAGACAGATAGATCGATAGCTTAGAGAGACAGATAGATGGCTTAGAGAGACAGACAGATAGATGGTAGATAGATCGATTAGATGTAGATTAGAGAGAGATAAAACATATAGATGATAGATTCATAGAAAGATAGATAGATAGATAGATACAGATATATATTGAGATAGATAGATAGCTTAGAGAGACAGATGATAGACAGATAGATAGATAGATAGATAGACAGATAGATAGATAGATAGATAGATAGATAGATAGATAGATAGATAGATGGCTTAGAGAGACAGACAGATAGATGGTAGATAGATTAGATTTAGATTAGAGAGACAAACATATAGATGATAGATTCATAGAAAGATAGATAGAAAGATAGATAGACAGATAGATAGATTAGAGAGATAGCTTAGATAGATAGATAGATAGATAGATAGACAGATAGACAGACAGATGTATAGATTAGACAGAAAGATAGATATATAGATAGAAAGACGGATAGATAGATCGATAGATAGCTTAGAGAGACAGATAGATAGATAAATAGATTAGAGAGGCAGGTGATAGATAGATAGATAGATAGATAGATAGATAGATCGATTAGAGAGATATCTTAGAGAGATAGATAGATAGATAGATAGATAGACAGATGTATAGATTAGACAGAAAGATATCTAGATAGACAGATAGATAGCTTAGAGAGACAGATGATAGATAAATAGATAGATAGATAGATAGATAGATAGATAGAAAGAAAGATAGTTAGATAGATAGATAGATAGATAGATAGATAGATAGATAGATAGATAGCTTAGAGAGACAGACATATAGATGATATATAGATAGATAGATAGATAGAAAGATCGATAGAAAGATAGATAATAGATTAGACAGACAGACTGATAGATAGAGAGATGATAGATAGATAGATAGATAGATAGATAGATAGATTAGAGATATTAGAGATGGATTAGATGTAGTTTAAAGAGACAAACATAGATGATAGATAAGGAGTGGTTGGCCAAAAGTCCAAGGGAACAGAACAGGGGGTAAACATAGATGACAGATTCATAGAAAGATTGATAGATAAACAGAAGATAGATAGAAAGATAGATAGATAGATAGATAATAGAGAGATAGAAAATAGATAGCTGATAGATAATAGAGAGATAAACTAGCTGTGAAATGTAAAAGCATGCTTCACTCCCCTAACACACCATAACTTGTAAGGAGTTAACAAAGTGTCTTCTATTCATTATATAAAACTACATATTTCACAATTTTATAAATTGCCATCAGAGAGCAAGGAGGGTGTCATTCATGAGCGGAAGCCTAGGCTTCTTGTAATTAAGCACTGGATTCAATGCTTCTCTAAGAGAAGTATTGCAGGACAGTGAAGCAGCGCTCCTTGCATCCCTATGATGTCATTAGATTGACTGAATATTACCAGTACTGATGATATCCCAAAGGGCAGAGTGGAGCTGCAACGAACGATTGTCATGCTGCTATATTAGAAGTCATTTAAAGAGGAACCGCAACTTCCCTAATTTTTTTTTTTATATTCTGTTTATTTATCCCTGCATTCAATAAATATGTATTTGAGAGGTGTGAAAAATCTAGAAATACACACTTCTTTATGTGTTAGCTCTCTGTCAATCATAATTGTGTCTTGTATACAGAAAGCATATACAGAAGAGGAGAAATTAAACAATGTTTCTATCGGCAATGTTTGCATTGTTTGCGTTTTCTGAACTGGGTTATAATGTCATTTTAAACATCTTTAATATAAATGTTAAAGAAAATGGAACATTTCCTGAACAAAGTTAACACAAATTAGTGGTGATGTATGTTCCAGAGGAGCCATAGTTCTTATTTAAACCACTTTTATTTTCAGAGTATTCCAGGCGACTTGCCAAGACTCTACCACTACAAATAAATGACTTAATATAGAATGGAGAAAAGATACAACGCATGTCCTTTGTTAATATACTCTCTGTTCCAATGAGTAAAGAGAAGGGAGCAATGGATGGTTGATTTAAAGGATAATTGTCATCACATTTTCACTTTTTTTTTTTTTTTGAGTTTATGATATTTGATTAAACTTAATGATTTTTATTTTAAATGCGCAGGTATATTGATATTTTTTTTTTAAATGTTTTTATCTGGCTGAGCAGCCATGTTGGGTCAGACTCTACTGTTATCTGACCAGCTGCTGCTCAAATTAACATTCCTCCAGGATGACTAGCCAATTCAATGCTCCTCATAGAGGATCACTTAGAACGTAGGCACATGCATGGTACTTGCCATGATGTGCCTACAATAACTCCATAGGGAATCATTGTATGCAATGATTCTCTATAGTCGACTGTAATAAATTGTCTATGCGTGTGAGAAGTCGTGGTATGTTATGGTATGAGAGCCGGTGATTAAGATTCCGGGGTTTCATACGGAGAGGGCGTGGAGGTCTGGCTTGAATCAGCGCTGCCAATCCTACTATTTGGTTTAATCTCCCTGGCGTTCTGATTATGTCAGTACTTTTTAATGTTAAAGTGGTACATTGGTTTTACACCAGTGTATTTTTTTACACCAGGGGCTCGTAGGGACAAGGTACTACAGTGTAATCCCGAGCGTGGATCAGAGTTACCGCTTTTGGTACACGAAAATGAAGCCTGAGCCATGCTCCGGATTACCGCCAGGGAGGTTAATACTGGGTTTTGGGGGTCAATAAGATAAAGTTGCTCAAGTGCCTACAGTGTTGCTTTAATGTAATGAACATTAAAAAAAATTAGAAGTGAAATTTGGTGACAATTGTCCTTTAATACTTGATTGGGTACTTAATTCCAGGGTCATCCATAAAATAAGTTATGCAGGGTTACTCATTTTGAATTTCAACTTTAAGGCCAGAGTAGCCAAACTAAAAGAATATATAACATAGAAAATTCTTTCTGATTGGTGAATTTGACCTTAAGTTTAAAATTCAGTTTGAATTCTCCCCTGACAGATTTTGGTAGGATGCATGTGACCATTTTGTTTTATTTTATTAAGCGGCTATAGTGTGTGATTTATTTCTCTTGCCCTACAAAATCAGTTTTATTGATACTGTAGTTTATCTAAATTGCACGTGTGTGATAACTTGAATACGGCTTTAGAGAGCTTTCTGAAAACATGCATTATTACAAATTTTTCATTAAGTATTCAGTGTAACTGACTGATAGATGCCGGAAGCAAATAATATGAATTACGAAAAATTGTTGACATTTGGGTTTATTCCTTAACTGGAATGTCTAGAAATTACAAGGCAGTTGCAACATTTTGGAAAAAAAAGGGAAATTATATCTGGTTTTTATCTGAATAATTCTAGCATTTTTCTAAGAAACAGATAAAGCAGTATTAACCAAGAAAAAAACATTGACAAGCTCTTGGGTGATATTTAACCCCTTAAGGACACATGACACGTGTGACATGTCACGATTCCCTTTTATTCCAGAAGTTTCGTCCTTAAGGGGTTAAAGGAACTCTCTAATTGAAATATCTAGTTTTTAATTGCAATATTTCTGCAACTCGTTCAATTACTGATCCTCCACCATTTCAGCACTAAAGAGGTTTAAACATTTTAAACTATGTTTTCCATAATCTGGAAATGTCTCCTCATCATCCTTTCATCATCATTCCTTATAATTTATGTCCAATCAAATGTTGATTGAAAAGCATTGGTACTTCAACAATAATTCTCATGGAGAAGCATTGAAACCATTACTTCTTTACGAGAAGCATTTCCTTATTTTTTCAACTGCAGGTAAAAACGAGAGAGACAGGAACCCTCGTGACTATGTGCTTCACACTGGAGAGTCACTAAAATTATTAAAATCGTGCTATATCTCTCAAAAATGTTGACACCTTGTACCATTCTCTAAAGAAACAAAATAAAATGGTATTGCTTAAATCATGCACCCTGGTTGCTTGGACCTATGGATTGTATTTCTGATGACCGTTTATTGCTCATTGTTAAGTACCTGGATTTGTAACATTAATGTGTGATAAAGAGTACTTTATAAATGGTATTAACATAATAGTCACTAAAATCCCAGAATGTTAGAGGAAGGAAAGTTTTACAATGGAGGGAGGGAGGGACATTGTTGTATAATTGCCATATAATTTCACTATATACATCATCTGCTGAGCTCACAAGTCTGATGAATCAAGGGAAACCCTTATAAAGGATTTACAGGTTTTATTTATTATGTTGAATCCAGGGAAACGCAAGCTTTTGATGCTCAAAACACACCGTCAAACAATAAACAAAAATGCTTGTATGGGTCAGCTTCAAAATGGTATGACTGGTATATACAAATTCTGCTCATTGTGAAAACCACACGTTTTTCCCAACGTGTATAATGTTGTCCATGAAATTGAAAGGCAAAAAACCATCAAAGGGGTGCAATGCAATATATGTCTCTTATATATGTTCAAATGTATATACAGTGATAGTAAAGGTGTATACTATAGAGGTGTATGCTATAAGTTATTTAAAAAAGATGTAAAAAAATAAGTGTGGTATTTCCATAAATGTGTACCATATTGCAGTATAATTCTTCAGCTGTTGTTTGATCCCGGTTTGTAACAACCAGGTGAACATTTCCACCACTTCGTAGAAAAAAGTGTATTTACTTGGCAAAAAATTAATTAAAAAATTTATGGACAAATATTTGAATGTTTGCCTACTTGGAAAATCTTTTCCTGTATCTAGGTCTATCACAATATCTGTTTATTCATTTTTAATAAAAGTAATACTGTGTCACCGTCTACGACCTAAGATTTGAGAACAGCACAACCTTAGCTTAGAATTTTTGGACAGTTTAGTGATATGACACCATACAGGCGTATCATATTGATGCTGTGTTTTATTTCACATTCAAATCTCATTGGTTATGTGGTTAAAAAAAAGATTTCGTAGTTTTCTGATTGTCCTCTCAGTATCGCTGTGTAAAGGGTAATTTAAACAACACACTGCCAGAGTCCTATTGAAATGAAAAGGCCTTATTACAACAAAATACAATGCCTCACATGAATTTGAATCAAAGCACGTTTTACTACCCTTCAAATATACACAGATAGCTGAGTGATTTAATATAATAATGTTAGCCTAGTATTGTGACTTAGTTGCAGACTGACGAAATGAATGCTTTATGTCAGAGACTTTTACTGAACAATAAAATCTGTATTTCTTTAAAGCTTCCTGGAAATGTGACGTTTTACGTGTTTTATGTTCTGACCAAAAAATTGATGAGGACATTAGATCCTTATTTTTGTGCCCCTTTTTGTGAATGTGTTTCAAATGCACGTATATATAATTCTATCTTTTTTACTTCTGTTTAGTGGCTTTTATTTTATTTTTTTTGTCACAAAGCTACTTTGTTATATATGCTGTTTACATTAACATCCTACAGTTGACGTCAGGGGCCTGTCACATAGGTAGTCTAAATACACTTCTGGCGCTTAAAGAATATAACAATATAGTCTGATTAGCACAGTACAAACAGACCTTACTCACTCATTAAGCCCTTAAGGACACAACTTCTGGAATAAAAGGGAATCATGATGGAATATTTCCGTCATGTGCCCTTAAGGGGTTAAACTGTTTGCAGAGTTAGAACACTGGTTTTTACCTGTATTAAAAAAAACTAAAAAAAATACCAACTCAGATTTCAGACAGTACAACCGTGTGTTTGTCCCTTTGGTATGCCCCTTTAATGACTGCCCAATCATTAACCTGCTAAACATAAGCGTATTGCTCTGATAACTTACCAATTTATAATACCTAAAGGGCGTTTTACCAGAATGGCAATGGCTGCAGCGCACCATTTTGTACTCCATTTCATACTCTGTGTGTAATGTGCAAGCATATGCACGGTGTCAGTCTTTTTTAATAAAAAAATAAAAAAAAATTATTATAGAAAGCACAGCCGAATATCAGATCGATTATATGTTCCTCGACAATAATATTTTATATACGATTTTTTTGTTGATTTATTTTTCCTTTGTTATTTACACTCGTTGTTGAATATGTCATTGAATATATCATCCTAAAGTATGGTAGCGCCACCTAGTGTCAGTTTCTCCGAAAAGCATTCTTAAAACCAAAACAATACACAATAAATAAAGTACCAAGTGTAGCACCTGTGGGGTAGAACACCTCAATATTCCCACTTTCTCTGTAAGTACTTACTGAGTTAATTCCAGAGAGTCAAATTTCTGTTACTATATGATGAACTTACTATCCTCAAATTATCTGGATGAAATGTTCATATATTCAAGTAGGTATTTATTCAGTCTAAAAACTATGTTGATGAAAGCACCAGGGCAGGATTTGCATGCCAGGACTAGAGATGTCGCGAACCGTCCGCGAACTTCTCATGAACGGTTCGCCACGAGCTGTTCGCGGCGAACTCCGGTCAGCTGACATGTCCCGGCCAATCTCCAGCAGACCCTCCCTCCCAGACCCTCCTACTTCCTGGACAGCATCCATGTCCGCGGCGAACCGTTCGCGAGAAGTTCGCGGACGGTTCGCGACATCTCTAGCCAGGACTCTGCGATTACTGCAATCAGTCTGAGGGAACCTGATCTGCGCATAGCTTTGCCCCCTTAGACAAAACACAGGACCTCCTGGATAGAGAGCGGAGAGGGCTGGGTCAGAATGGCTAATTCAGAATTGACAGGTATACATACAAAAAAATGCACTTACACATAAAGCTATCCAGACTGTACACACACACACTGCTACACATACAGACTGCTACATACACACAAGGATTAAAAGCTTGAGACGGGTTATTGTTGTGATATAAGTGGTGTTTAGAATGGTTGGATTTAGGGTTAGAGTAGGATTAAATTTAGTATTGGTTGTGTTTATTTTTTTAGAATCAGTGATTAAGGTAAAGGATTAAGGTAAAGAAAGGATTTTGTTTCAGATTTAGACTTTGAGTGCTTAAATTTGGGACTAAAGAAATATTCTGTTTAGGTTTTGGGAGGAGTTAAATTAGGGTTAGGGGAAAAAGAGGTGTTTAAGGAACACACATGTGGGTTATTTGCAAAGTACTCACCCTCATATGATAGATATTAGAGCTGCAGGAGCTATTATACAGTGTGTATCACTCAGAGCTTACTATACTCCTTTAAGGCATTTCCTATGTGAAAGGCTGTTTGTGGGAAGATGGGAACTGATGGAACAGCACTGAGTTTTACACCCTCAATAACTGTTCCTGCAGCTCTGCTATCAATCATAGGTGGATAACAGAAAACACTAGGTAAGGTTCCTGGTACTTATCTTCCTTCACCTACCCACCTATGCTCCGAAAAGGCACATTATAAGTACTGTAAATTGGCACCCGTACAGGACAGGCACCATTAGGCTCTTTTTTGGGGCTCTAAATATTGTCTTTTTAGTTTTTCTTTTTTCCCTTTATATGTATGGTATGTGTTATTATTTTTTTTTATATTTACATTTTTTAACCTCAGATCTATACTAGTGTTTTATATAGAGTGTACCGTTTTAACTACCAGAGATCTAATCATATAAAATCTATCTAACTTATATACATTTTAAATAAATATGCTTTTGTATGAATACCAATATCTGCATTGCCATTTGATACTGTTTTATTTTTTTATTTTTCTATGGTTATTATTAAATATGTGATAGGTGGACTATGAACTTATTTTTAGAATGCAATTTCTTCTGGGGTTGCCGATGAGAGATGAGCACTATGGCTTCTGGAAGCAGATATACGTCACAGACCCACAACGAGATGTGAAGTCTATAAATGAAGGAAAACTCAATGGAGATGAGAACAAGAATGCCGATCCCTATAGGATTGGCTTAGATTGAGCCAAGGGATTCGCCAGGCTGGATATTTAAGCGCCAAGGTGGCATAATTCATTCTTATATTGTTGACAGAATCGGAAGTCCATGCACTGACAGACGAAACACGTAGGGTTTATTAGCATGTTGCAGTTTTATTATGTTATGTTATGTTATTTTATTTATTCCTAACATCTGGAGCACTTTTAAGACACTGTTTAGGGACCAGTCCGATGATACTGCTGCAGAGGAATCTTTTACAGCCTACTTTGATGTGCCTGTTTGTCCTGTGAACATTTGTAAGTGTAATTATTAGTAAAGGTGTTTTAATGATATGACCGTTTGCACTATGCCTGTTGTTTATTTTTTCTTCTACATATCACTCTGCATATTGTGATTTCAAGATAGAAGATCCTTCATATAGTGATATGTGTTCTGCTTTATTACTACCTACACTTGTGAGTGCAATAGTCCACTTATACAAATATAGTGCTCTGATGTTATTACACTATTTTGCTACATTTTTTTGTATTGTAGATTTGTTTAGTTTCACCTATAGGTGTGTGCCTACTTTACCTAATGGAAATAACCAGCAAATATATAGGTTAAATTATTTACTTAACTGAAGTACCTCTTATTTGTCACCTATCCCTACATTTTGAAAGTGGCAAGGTGGCTTTACATGCAACCATCATGCTCAACATTTTGCAAACTGAATCACACAATTCCCAGAGAAACAGGACTTATACGGAGTTATGGAATGCCTGAACTTCTCTTGGTGGTAATTCTGGCATGTGTGTGGTTACTCCAGACCACAACGTTTCTAGTCTTTATTACAATGCCAACAGTATAGCATTAAAGTCTAAAAAGTTTAAATTAATATATAGTTAGATAACTTTTCATCTCTATATATTTACTAGTGATTTTACTTACACAAGGTATAGATGGCAGGTAAACTTTAACTCTCACATGTCACTTGAGAGGATACATTCATAATTAACCCCTTAAGGACACAGCTTCAGAAGCTTGTCTTACGCTTAATGACACAAGCAATTTTTGCATTTTCTTGCTGTATGCGTTCAACTGCAATTTGCATCTCTCTCGTTTATTGCACGGACACATATTTTATACTGTTTTTTAAAGGACAGAAAGGGCTTTAATTTGATGTAACATATATATATATAAATGCTTATTTATTATTTAAAAAATACAGAAAAATGCAAAAAAAAAGAAAAATTTGGTGTTTTTTGTACAGTTTTTGCAATAATAATGTGTGCCTAATTAGTGCAGGTTAAAGAAAGTAATTAAAAATAAATTTATTTAGTTGTTCTGATTTACAAAATATATAATGTGTCTGGGATTTAAAGTTTTTTTTTGGTAGTTACAGGTCATAAAGCACAAGGAGTAAAATAAACTTTTAATGTAGAGCGATTTTAGAATTTTGTATGTTTGTCTTGTAAGCTTAATAGCCATAAAAGAAAACAAAATTGCCACACAAAAGTATATATTTATATAAAGTAGACATCACAGGCTATTGTCCTAAGGTTTTTTTGACACTTTCTAAGTAGCCATTTCACTGCCAATCTCTGCTAAATATTGGAGTAAAATTTAGTTTTTTGGAGTTTTGGCACACAAACTTATAACAAAGAACTTCCCATGTATATTTTGTAAAGTTGGTGTGTGCTATTCCTGTACAAAGTTTTATTTTGTGTTCAGTTACTTCTGCTGAGTACAACGATACCCCCATTGTATGTCTTTGGCACTATTTCGTGAAGCTACAGTGCCATATAGGAGACCTGTCCGTTTCAACATTTACAGTAGAATTTTGAGAGGCGGATTTAATGGGCCTATGCTTCAATTTGGGGTATTATAGCAGTTTGACTGTTCAAAAAAAACCCACAAAGGCCTACCATTTATAAAAGTAGACACTCCAGGGTATCTCATATGGTGCATATTGTGCCTTAACATACCCCCATTTTTTCACCAATATATGCCAAAGTATGTGGTAAAAAATAATTTTGGGCATTTTTTACATACGGATTACATTTTTGCTGGGCATTTTGTACATTTCATATGTGCCACTAAGTTCAAACCCCCAAATTATGCTCAGCTAAGTCTTCTGAGTAAAACAATATGCCCAATGTATGACCTAGACACTATTTTGTGAAGTTACACTGCTATAAAAGAGACGTAACAAGTTAAGGTTTTTAAGTGTGAATTTTCATGGAGGGTTTTGATGCGTCCGTGCCCACTTTGGAGCACTTGAGCAGGCTACATATTACAACTACACCATAAAGGCATACCATTTCTTAAAGAACACATCCCAGGGTATTTCAAAAGGCATATTTTGAACCTTAGCGTGGGATAATTTTTCCGCTAGCTTGTACCAAGTGTAATGGTAATAAGCGTTTTTTTGCCTTTTTGACACACAAAGTAAATTTGCGCAGTACATTTTGCAAATCTTATGTGTGCTACGACTGTATAATACTTCATATGTTGCTCAGCTATGTCGGCTGAGTACATCAATACCCCCGTATGTACCTTTGCCAGGTATATGTGGACATCGGAGGGGCACATTTGGGACACAGCCATTCCAGTTCATTTCAAACTTTACATTTTTACGCTGTGTCCATGTCCCATTTTAGAGTATTTTAAAAGGCTATATAATCCAATTACACCATAAAGGCATACCATTTCTTAAAGAAGACATCCCGGGGTAATTCAAAAGGCCTATTTTGAACCTTAGCGTGGGATAATTTTTCCGCTAGCTTGTACCAAGTGTAGTGGTAATAAGCATTTTTTCTGCCTTTTTGACACACAAAGTGAGTTTGCGCAGTATATTTTGCAAACCTTATGTGTACTACGACTGTATACTACTTCATATGTTGTTCAGCTATGTCGCTGAGTACAGCAATACCCCCGTATGTACCTTTGCCAGGTATATGTGGACATTGAAGGGGCACATTTGAGACACAGCCATTCCAGTTTTTTCCAAACTTTGAATTTTTACGCTGTGTCCATGTCCCATTTTAGAGTATTTTACAAGGCTATATCATCCAATTACACCATAAAGGCATATCATTTCTTAAAGAAGACATCCCAGGGTAATTCAAAAGGCATATTTTGAACCTTAGCGTGGGATAATATTTCCGCTAGCTTGTACCAAGTGTAGTGGTAATGAGCATTTTTAAATGTATTTTTTTACTTTGTAAAACTTTTTTTACTTTGTAAAACCCATTTTTAAACTTTTTTTTTTACTTATTAAATGTTTTACACTATCTTAACTTTTTTTACACTTTTAATTTTTTTTCTAAACTTTTCTTTTACCGTTAACCCCTAACTAGCAGTAAGCAGCACTAACCGTAAATTCCCCATTTTCCCATAACTCCCACCCACCCCAGCTAGCAAAATATTTAATTATAAAATATTTAAATTAATTAATTAAATAAATGGAACCCCTGAGGGTTAAAAAAAATAAATAAAAGTTAATCCTCAGGGGTTAAAAAAATTAGATCACAGTATAATACTGTGATCTGTATTTTGATCACTGTAGGCAGTGATCAGCTGGCAGGGAAGGGGTTAATTTTTATTTAGACTGGGTAAAGGGGGTGGTATTTTTTTTTTTTTTACTTAAACGTTACTAAAACATTTAAAAAAAAATTTTTTTTTACCTTTTTAAAGCTTATTTTAAAACTTTTTTTAACGTTAACCCCTAGTTAGCCTAACACCAAATTCCCCAATTCCCCACTAACTTCCACCCATCCCAGCTAGCTAAATATATAATTTTTAATATTTAAATTAATTAAAATAAATTTAACCCCTGAGGGTTAAAAAAAAAATAATTAACCCTCAGGGGTTAAAAAAAAAAATCAGATGACATTAAAATGTATACCCTGCCAATTGATCACTGTAGTCAGTGATCAATTGGCAGGGAAGGGGTTAATTTTATTAAAACAGGGGCAGGGGGGGTGGGATTTCACTTTAATTTTTTTTTTTTTTTTACACAGGGAAGCAGATCAGCACTGATCCGTCTCCCTGCACTTCACACAGAACCCGGAAGTGCAGGGAGGCGGAAGGTGAGTATGTGGAGCACATGTGCTCGCTCTGACATGCTGTCAGAGCGAGCACCGGTGCTGGGGCAGCCCGATCGGGTGCTCCCGGTCTGCCTCTAATGCAGAGGCAGACCGGAGCACCGTTAACCCCGCGATTGCCGCGATCACGGCGATCTGGGGTTAACTTAAGAAAATGACGGAAATTTTCCGTCAACGGTCCTTAACTGAAGGACAAGGTTGACGGAAAATTTCCGTCCACGGTCGGGAAGGGGTTAAATGACCAATTTTCTGTGTTTTTTATTTATTTATTTTTCATTTTATTTTGTTTTGATTAAATTTTACACTTATGATTAAGTAGAAACTGATTGATTTTAATTCTAATAATTAATACTCATTTGGAAGGCTTGCAAGAAGTATGTTGCCATGTATATCCTCCTGTTAATGTCATCTATCATTGATGTCATGGGAATGAGAACTGTTCCTATAGCTCAGATATCAATCATAATACTTTGATTCTAATATATACTGGTCCGACTCAAAATAAAAACCACCTGCCTAATATTGTGTAGGTCCCCTTCGTGCAGACAAAAAAAGTTCTGATGTGTTGAGGCATAGACTCCACAAG
The DNA here is from genome assembly GCA_933207985.1 of Pelobates cultripes. Taxonomy (NCBI): domain Eukaryota; kingdom Metazoa; phylum Chordata; class Amphibia; order Anura; family Pelobatidae; genus Pelobates; species Pelobates cultripes. The sequence goes on from OW240919.1 coordinate 114,176,873, forward strand.
ACCTCTGAACGTGTCCTGTGGTGTCTGGCACCCAGACATTAGCAGCAGATCCTTTAAGTCCTGCAAGTTGTGAGTTGTGGCCTCCATGGATCAGATTTGTTGTTCCAGCACATTTCAAAGATGATACATCGGATTGAGATCTGGGGAATTTAGGGGGCCAAGGCAAAACTGTAAATTCTTTGTTATGTTCCTCGAACCATTCTTGAGCATTTTTTGTAGTGTGGCAGAGTGCATTATCCTGCTGAAAGAGGACACTGCCATCAGGGAACACCATGGCTATGAAGGTAGTAAATTTCAAATTAACAACCACATGAATACCAAGATCCAAAGTTTCACAACAGAACATTGCCCACAGCATAACACTGCCTCTGCTGGCCTGCCTTCTTCCCATAGTTCATGCTGCCATCTCTTCCCCAGGTAAATGATGCCCATGCACCCGGTCATCCACTTCATCTAAAAGAAAATGAGATTCATCGGATCAGGAGACCTTCTGCCATTGCTCAGTGGTCCAGTTCTGATGATCACATTGCCATTAAAGGCACTTTCAATGGTAGACAGGGATCATCATCGGCACTCTGACCAGTGTGCATAGCAAACTGCGATGTACTGTACACTGTGATGCATTACGTTTTTCAACACTTTCAGCTACAGTAGCTACCCTAAAGCACAAACACATGCCTTGTGTATATGTATGTGTGTGTGTATATATATATATATATATGTATATATATATATATATATACACACATACACACATATATATATATATATATATATATATACACACACACACACACACACACATACACACATGTGTGTATGTGCTGCATGAGGGTGGTTTGAGGGTGTTGTGTGTGTAAGGGTGCTCTGTGTGTGTGTGTAAGGGTGCTGTTTGTGAGGGTGCTGTTACTGTGATGTGTGTGTGAGGGTGCTGTTTGTGTGCTGTGTGTGTGTGAGGGTGTTTGTGTGTGTGTGTTAGGGTCCTGTTAGTGTGCTGTGTGTGTGAGGGTGCTGTTTCTGTGCTGTATGTGTGAAGGTGCTGTGTGTGTGTGTGTGCTGTATGTGTGTGTGTGTGTGTGGTGTATGTGTGTGAGGGTGCTGTGTGAGTGTGTGGGTGCTGTATCTGTGTGCTGTGTGTGTGTGCTGTATGTGTGTGTGTGGTGTATGTGTGTGAGAGTGCTGTGTGAGTGTGTGGGTACTGTATGTGTGTGTGTGTGTGCTGTGTGTGTGTGGGTGCTGTATGTGTGTGAGGGCTGCTGTGTGCTGTGTGAGGGTGCTGTATGTGTGTGCTGTGTGTGTGTGTGTGCTGTATGTGTGAAGGTGCTGTATGTGTGTGCTGTGTGTGTGTGCTGTATGTGTGTGTATGTGCTGTATGTGTGTGAGGGTGCTGTATGTGTGTGGGTGCCGTATGTGTGTGTGTGCTGTATGTGTGTGTGGGTGTTGTATGTGTGTGTGTGCTGTATGTGTGTGTGTGCTGTATATGTGTGCTGTATGTGTGTGGGTGCTGTATGTGTGTGCTGTATGTGTGAAGGTGCTGTATGTGTGTGCTGTGTGTGTGTCTGTGTGTGTGCTGTATGTGTGTGGGTGCTGTATGTGTATGCTGTATGTGTGTGAGGGTGCTGTATGTGTGTGTGTGTGTGCTGTATGTGTGTGTTGTGTCCAGTGGAGAGTGTGGGGCTAGAGTTCACTCTCGTGAAATCTGAGCGTTGCCGCGACAACGCTCAGAACTCGCGAGAGGAACCCGGCAGAGCTGCTGGTTGAGCTCCCTGGTCCTCTCCTGCCTCCCTCCATGCTGCAGTGGGGAGGGAGGCTGAGAGCAGAGCCGGCGCTCTGATAGCGCCGGCTCTGCATGAGCCGACAGGGGAGATCCTAAGACTCCATAGGCGTGAAACAGGGATTAGGGTGTGCCCAGGCACACCCCGTGCGCACTCCTATGGTAGTTACTAACTATTGAATACCAGAAACACCCCACAAGACTTGCCATTTTGGAGATGCTGTGACCCAGTCATCTAGCCATCACTCATAGGCCCTTGTCAAAGTCACTCAGATTTTTTGCTTGCCCATGTGTCCTGCTTCAAACACATGAAACTAAAAAACTGTCTGTTCACTTGTTGCATAACATATTCCATCCCTTGACAGGTGCCATTGTAACAATATAATCAATGTTATTCACTTTACTTGTCAGTGGTTTTAATGTTGTGGCTGATCAGCGTAAATTCAACAGAAATTAGTCACGAATGAATGTAAGAGGAGTTGAACCACAAATTATCAAATTTGTATTGCAAGGCAACTATAATTGCTTGGTTATGACCACTAGCGTGTTACTCATGCTTATTTATTTAATAGATCATGTACTGATATACATTTTTTGGTGGAACACTCCTTTTCAACAAAGAGTTGCTCCCTTTAAAGTTAAAACAATAATAAAAGTTCAATTTATTTCACAACTTTAGATATAACTAATTCACTTCCTGTGATATGTAGTGGAAAATAACAGACTGAGTTGCAGAGCAAGGAATGCATGACATAGTATATATAAAAAAATAAAAAATTCCATAATTATAAATGCCAAAGGATATGAGGGAAGAGACTCTTATCTGCAATGTTTTCCATAGGCAAGCCAAGATGTATATCCCTTTTAAAGCTTTCCAATGGACTGAAGAATTTTCTTATTATGAAAAATAAAACAGACCCAGTGCCCAGTATGTCATCACCATCATCATTAATATTATTATTCCAGTGGGCCAACAGTCTTGGAATTAATCACCAAGAGACAGCGCAAATACAAAAAATTGCAAGTCAAGTACATTTGAACTGTGAGAACCTGATTAAAGGGAATATTTAGGCACCAAAACAACTTTAGCTTAGTGAAGCAGTTTTGGTGCATAGATCACATCACTGCAGTCTCACTGCTCAGTTTTCTGCTAATTATGAGTTAAATCACTTTGTTTATTCAGCCCTAGCCACACCTCCCATGCATGTGACTCTCACAGTCTCCATGAAAAAAGGGTTTTATTTATAATCAAATCTTATACTTGAAAATCTATGCCCCTTCAACTCATTATGTAGCTTGTATGAAATGTCATACCTGTACAACCGGCAGTAATTATGAGGGCTGCCATGACAGTTTGATGCCATGTACTTATAGTCTACATTTATTTTTTACTAATAAAAGCGCACTTTTTTCATATTTCCGTTTTTCTCTGTGACTTATTTGAGGATTATCACTGTTTCTGTGGACTATTGCTTATTTTTTGGTATGTACTAAGCATGTGAGTGTTGTTTACTCATTGCATAAAACTCTACAAATATATAAATATATTTCTACGAGACCATCTGCAGCTTTCCTACAATGTCTGCCTATTGATTTTTCTTGTGTAGTGTTCAGTTTATATCAGTGTGTGACATCATTAGAATTCAGAATCTAATCCAACTGTAAGGTAGCAATATACTAAGCAATTTTCCTCAAATAATAGGGTAAACGCAGTAGACCATTACCCTAAGCGTGTCTGACAAGAATTATCCTACGGTCTTAATCCCAGGTAGTTTGAGACAAAAAGCTGTTCTTTCTATTCTGATCTTCTGGGAAAAATGTTTCTAGGGCTTGGCATTCAAATAAATAAGATCAGTCTGATATGTAAATTGTATAGGTTCTCTCTTTAATGGCATAAGTGAGTAAGAACTATTTTGAGACCCGAGCAGGGACTCCAGATGTAGATACTGTGCTGTGCCTAGAGGGTATAAGCTACACCTCGCTGACAAGAACCAAAGAAGACAAAAACAATCATCCAGGGTTGCTATATCTCTCGTGCAAAGGGAACTTGATGGCGTTTTGGATCTGGACTGGCCTTATTGGTGGGATCAGTCTGATATGTAATCGGTATACACGGATCAGCCACACATTGAAACCACCTGCCAAATATTGTGTAGGTCCCCTTTGTGCTGCTATAAGGGATCTGGTCCTTTGAGACATGGTCTTCACAAGATGTCCCAACGTGTCCTGTGGTTTCTGGCACCAAGACATTAGCAGCAGATCCTTTAAGTCCTGCAAGTTGCAAGGTGGGGCTTCCATGGATTTGTTGTTCCGGCACATCCCACAGATGCTAAATCGGATCTAAAACTGGGGAATTTGGGGGTCAAGGCAACACTTTGAATTCTTTGTCATTTTCCTCAAACCATTTCTGACATTTTTTGTAGAGTGGCAGGGTGTATTATCCTGCTGAAAGAGGCCACTGCAAGCAGGGAACACCATTGTCATTGAAGGGGTATATGTGGTCTCCAACAATTTCTAGGTAGGTGGTGTGTGTCAATATAATTCCTCTGAATGCCAGCAGAACATTGAGCATAACAGTGCCTCTGCTGGTCTGCCTCCTTTCATTGTGCATCCTGCAGTCATATTTTTCCCAAGTAAGGCTGCCATCCTCATATAAAAGAATACGTGATACATCAGACCAGGCAACCTTTGTCCATTGCTCCACACTTTATATGTGGAGTGTCTGTGTGTGAATATAGGGCTGTATATGTGGAGTGTTTGTGTGTGAAGGCAGAGCTTTATATGTTGTGCGTCTGTGTGTGAATACAGGGATTTATATGTGGAGTGTCTGTGTGTGAATGCAGGGCTTTATATGTGGAGTGTCTGTGTGTGAATACAGGGCTGTATATGTGGAGTGTTTGTGTGTGAAGGCAGAGCTTTATATGTTGTGCGTCTGTGTGTGAATACAGGGATTTATATGTGGAGTGTCTGTGTGTGAATGCAGGGCTTTATATGTGGAGTGTCTGTGTGTGAATACAGGGCTGTATATGTGGAGTGTCTTTGTTTGAATACAGGGCTGTATATGTGGAGTGTCTGTGTGTGAATACAGGGCTGTATATGTGTAGTGTCTGTGTGTGAATACAGGGCTGTATACTTGGAGTGTCTGTGTGTGAATGCAGAGCTTTATATGTGGAGTGTCTGTGCATGTGTAAGTGAAGGGCTGTTCAGTTGTATATTTTCTCTTTTTATATCACTGTCCCTCACTACCTCTGTCTAAGTAACTTCTACTCTTGCTAAGCATTTTCTTTAATACACACAAAATTGTCTCCTTTCTTTGTGTTTAACCATTTTGATTTGTCAGATTCCCTTGGTGAGTGCCCTCCATGCTGCTTCCTCTCCCCAAGTCAATTTATCACAGACTTACTACTTACATAACTGTTTCTCTTCTATATAGTCCACTGCTCCCAGCCAATCCTGTCCTAATATTTGTTACTCCATGTAGTACTACATCCTAGCCCCCTTTCTCTAATCTGGGCAATTAGACTTTATTATTTACCTCCTTCTCTGTCTGCTGATATCTCATATGAATATGTATTTCATCTACATTTCCAGGGTCCTGGTCAGCACCTCTATTTCTCCTTAACTGTCCCTTCCTTTAATTTGATTCATTTTCAACCTTCTCCCTTTTTTTGTTAGCAATATTTATGTGAGACACTCATATAGACAAACACGCAGGCATATGCCTATATAGACACACTTATATTATTATTTTATTATTTATATAGTGCCAGCAAATTATATATAATCATCATCCACTCACATAAACACATACATTCCCCCACTCATGTAGACATGCAGTCCTTTAGACGCACACTTATACAGACACACAACACTTAAACAGATTTACACAGGCACACAGACACACTCATACAGAAAACACACACACAAAAATACACACAATAGCAGCTGCATACACAGATGCACACACAGATATAGACAGATAATACAACCCACTTCCCACAATTGTTCAGTCTTAGAGCACCCGCTGCCCGCACCTACGTGCTTGGTGTGTGCTGTTGGCTTTCTCTGTGAGCTGTTATGACTCTGGACTGATTGCATGGCTTGTTGCCATACCTGCTCTGCCTGTCCTTGTAAGGCAAGGAGAGGGCATTACAATAACTCACATATTCATTATGGGTTTTCTCCTTGCTTACAAATAGCTGCGACTGCAATCCATGCAACCAGCACGTTCGTACCTGCTCAACAGTCAGAGTGCGGCATACTCAGAGCATGGAGGCTCTGCCGGAATGGGAGATACAGCTGCAGCCCACATACCAGCATGCATACCAGCATTTCTGGATGCCATAGAGCACAGCCCTACTATGCACAGGCACGCCCCTACTATGACTCGACTCGTTATGAACCACTTCTGGCCTGATTTCATAATTCCAAGTGGTGGGAGGTATGATAAACTACAGACTAGAATGCCTCTGCTATAGACATGCATTCTGCTGTGTGTGTTATCAGTAACCTGAACCTTTCTGGACCATGCTACATTCCCACTGGTTTCACAGGGGGACCATCGGGTGGCCCATGCATTTAGGCAGGTCCACAGACTAAATACTTCCCTTCCTCCCCCAAACCAAAAAGAAAAAAAACACACACCCGGGGGGCAGCCATCCTGAACAGACGCAATCTCAGCCAGCTCCCTCAATCACGAAACAATCTGTCATTAATCTTCCTCCCCAAGCCCCATCGAACCCTGAAAACCGACTCACGTCACATTGCACAGCATACTGCACCTACCGATGCCGTTTTTCCAGACCCCCAAACAACCCAGGCAATGGCGGAAACCTGCGGCCTACCACGCAACGCCACACCTAAACCTCGGGGCCTACCTCAGCGGAAGCTACCCGAAACACTCCCTCAACCAAGGCTCTGATACATTCACCATGGGCCGTCGCACACAAAAGCAAATGGCCGGCACCAGCTTGCAGGTCAGAGATATAGGGGAGATGCTGCTCCGATCCGGGCACTCAGACTCGGCAAATACCACACACCCGCCCAGCAATAGCCCGACCCCAGAAATGGCGGGAGGCGAGCCAATAATCTCAACGGCTCCCCCGGCAGAACAAGCACGACAACCAGAACCCCAAGACGACTCAGCCCCCACCACTAAATGGGACCTAAAGGCTCTACTTCACAACATACAGAAACTGCTGGCAGCAGACGTTGCACTGGTAAGAGCTGACATCCAACATGTTGTAGAAAGGGTCAGAGTCACAGAGGCCGATATTAACAACGTCTAAGACACGGTAGGCACCCTTCAAACCTCAATCCAACAACTCCAGACAGAACAGCATGTTTTAGCTGCCCAGATAATGTCACTGGAGGACAGAAAGTGCCGGGCACACATTAATATCTGGGGGGTCCCCGCCACAGTCCTAGCAGAGGACGCTTGCTCTCTACACGACGCTTGCTCTCTACCATACTGCAACAGGCCACCGCAAGGAAAATTGCCCTGGATGGCATTTACCGAGTGACGAGCGCAGTCCGAATTTCGCCCAACACACCTAGAGCTGTCATTCTGCGCTGCATAACCGTCCACGATAAAATACAAATAATGACTGCACTAAAGGGAAAAACACAACTGGACTTCGAAGGTGCCCAGCTACTGTTCTTTCAGGACATTACAAGAGCCACTCTACTAAGGCGCAAAACATTTGGACCAGTCACTACAACATTCCGCAAAGCTGCAATTGCATACAGGTGGGGGAACACAGGTTCACTGCTGGTTCACCATCAAGGGACTGCACACACCCTCACGTCACTGGCTGGAGCGCCAGCTTTCCTGCACACATTGGGAATACAACCCCCACGAACCCACACAACATCAACAGGACACCCAGAGAACGGGGACACAGAAGAAGGAACCTTTCTCGTTACGCCAGCATGGGACCTGCACAGTTTAAACACCTGAACTCACCCAAAGGCTCACATAAGCCATTAACAAGATAAATACTGCAGCCGATATGGCCACATAGGTTTAAGTTATGTTTTTTTATTTTGACTCACATCTATATTTTTGATCTCTCCTTTATGAATGTTTTTATATATGTTCTATATGTTCTCTAGCTCAAGTACTGCGCAGACTTCGCCGGGGACCTACTCACACAACAGTGGCAAACAGACCCCCCCACGACCAACACTGGGAAGGAGGCTATCACAACCGTCCGTCCCCCCCGCCACCCCAAGGGTTAGGGGTTTTAGTTGGGGAGCCACAATGTGTACTGTGCACATAGGAGTAATACACACACCTGGCACTCCACCGCACTCGCACGCACCAAGACCTCCATGACAGTGCACATGTAGGCCTCCAAAAGTATCCACCTGAACCAGCCTGACTCACACATAGATATGCTCACACGCATAGTGTAAAATCAGATATGGAACTAACGAGCATTCTCACACTCATACACTTGGAGCATCCCAGGGGTAAACACAAAAACCACCAAGCTTGCTACCAACACACCCACCCCGGGTTTGTCACCTCGTCTGCTTTTGTTATATAAAATTGTGCTGATAACCACTAAATTACTGTTTTAGCCACACCTTGGCTGTTAAAATATACATAGAACAAAATGTCTTATTCTTGTACCATAATGTTTTATGCCGATATGCCTAACAAAGCACGAAAAATAAAGAATTAAAAAAAAAAAAAAACACACCCACATACTCCCACTCTAACTGATTTGACACACACACTCTCACTGACAGACACACACACACACACACTCATTGACAAACACACACACAGACACGGTCATTGAAAGACACACATTCTCACTGACAAAGACACTCTCACTGACAGTCTCACTGATTTGACACACACATGTGCCAATTCTATGTGCACACTGTGCCATCCTCACACATATAACACTATGATATACTAACATGTACCCATTCTCTGTACATTGCCCATAAACACCTACATGCACAGTAATATGTCACACACACTCACACCTGCTGGTGTGGTGGGAGCAGTTTGTGGGAGGGCAAAGTGGGGTGGCGGATGACAGTCCTGTCACAAACACACTCTACACTAAGCGTTAGCGTGACTTGGTTTTTGTGGTAAAAGGGTTTAACTTCACAATTGGTCTGCACTAGACCAGAAATAAGAATAAAACTCCTCAAACACCATCCACACCTAATTATAATAATATAAATTATCTCATAATATTATAACGCTGCCACCACCAAGACAATTTATAAATGGGGTATCTTGGTCCCTCAAGTAAATTAGACTACAAACCCACAAAATACAATTTAGCACAATTTTTATGCGATTTCAAATAACTAATAAATGGACCTAATCAGGTACGGTAAGTTTTTACCAGATTAAGGCAGAATTTAATAAAGGAATATTTATTATGAACAAAACAATAGTCACAGTGCCTATTAAAAAAACAAACAGATAACAAACAACCGATTTACACCAATCAACAGTTAAAATAAAAAGGAGAAATTAACAAAAAAATTAAAGACTAATTACTCAGATGGTAAATAAACAGTATTTTCTGCCCGGGAGTCTCAGGTAAGGAAAGTTGGCGACTTATTCAAAATTAGATGTTGGCCCCTAATAAGCACATGAGACATTTGTCCATCATTAGATACATGCATCTTGTATTCATCTCAGTTTCCCAAGCCGACTAAGTGGTGGTATAGGTGGAGTAAAGGCGTACCTATAGGAACCCCCACCCCAACCTTGTGTTTTAGACCAACATCAATCCAAATATTTTTTTTTCCATTTCATCTCCCCTTTTTTGTGCCTGCAGCTATGAATTTATTGCAATTTTACAATTGAATACATATGTCACACTTCCTACTTATGACATAATATAGCAGGCTTCACAATTCCTTCCAAATTGCTTAAGCTGCTCTAGCCATGTTTATATTCCTTTTGTAGGGTTTCCACATTCTCCATATACACAAAAGAAGGCATGATTATTTATATGTGGGTTATTAATGTTTTCTTTGAAAACTGGAGACAATGGCTCTCCTGAATGCTACTGGTTACTAGCATATCAAAAGAACCCACTATCTAAGAGGGACTATAGGCATGTGGTAAGTTTGCCAGTTAGTTTACTTTGAAGTTAGACTTCAAGGCAACTAATGTGTACCATTTCACACCTTGCACAGGAATTCTGGTTGGAGTCACAGCTTTAAAAGAAGAATTCATATTGAAAACCTTTTGACATCTATGACATTACTATACAATCAAACTTATTGCATCTCCTGCTGAAATTGACAATACCAATTCTACCAGGTAGCAAATTCATGTATGCACTAAACAGCAATATTCTGCATTCTACATTCACTGATACATACTCCATACAAAAACATGCTTACATTCAAACACACAAATACTGCTTAGTGTTGAATGCAAACCTGCAAGGGTGGGCAGTGGTAGATCCCAAACTGGCAAAGCTTTGCAGGAGTTGCACGACAGACGGGGATCTACCTTTTGGCCACCCTTGTGATAGATGTGGCCAAAAACAATTCTTGCACCTGAACCCTTTCTACTTTTGTTCTGCCACTACTACTGTATGTAATGTTTTGTGTTTTCCACTATGGAAACCAACTGGTCTTTTTTTCCACTTTTACAATATTTCACCAATTTTTGATCATGACCGATAAACCAGCATTAGGGTTCTACTGGTATAAAAGAAGTGTTTCCAGTCACGGAAAGTAATGCTATGATCTCATTATTAATTTTATCTATTGAAACTTTCAATGTCTGTCATATTTTCCACGGACCTTCATTCATTCTATTCAAACTCATGTTATATTCTACAGTTGTCTAAATTAGAGTGTAATCTATAACAACAAAGTGTGTCATGTATTTAATTTACAGTGATACAATGGAAGCTAATATAAGTAAATGCAGAAAGACAACTTTTAATTGATAGTAAAGTTAGGGCATCTCTCAGTCTATTGATATTTGTATACATTATTCTTTTCATAGCTCAATAAGGACTTGATACAAGCATTAAAATATTTGTAAAGAAATATGGAGATAAGTGTTTCAGTAAATTCAGTGAGGACTTAACAACATTAACAGTTGTGTCTGATGTGATTTCTAGATATTTACATAGACATACAATGATGACCACTTATGTCAAAAAATGATCTCCTATATTAGTGGTTCAAACCCAGTCCTCAAGTACCCCCTACTAATCCAGGATTTAGGAATTACCCAGTTGTGTCAAAGGTGTTTTTAAAAAAAACAAAAAAACAAAATACTTTAGACACAACAGGGTAATCGGTAAATCCAGCACTGGTAGGGGGTACTTAAGGATTGGGTTCGAAATCCCTGTCCTATATTCTTGCGGCATTTCTATCTCAGACTAACTTGCCTTATTAATATGTGTTTATAGGCAAAACATGTTTTTTCTGCCACCCCAAAAGCATGACTTTTTGGGACTTTGCATGTCTTGTATAATCTTTAATATAGTATTATTATATTGGGCAATTTTATAATGCTTAGACAAATGTTTTTTTTTTATTAAGCCGACTGTGTTATGTTCATTTATCTCTAATATTTTATTTGAACAAGGACCTCACAAACTGTTGTTTTTGTAAGTGGAAGGTATGTAGCACACTTGAGGTTTAAGTCTCATTAAACCATTGTACAGCACTTGCAATATGTTAGCACTTTACAAAATAATAATAATTCAGCTCTATATGTTTTACTGGTTGTATACACAGTTATATACAAAAGGTTTGGGCACTTTGACCGAAATACATATTTTGTGAGTAAGTTAACACTACTTTTGTAATGAACACAGTTAGACTTGATATTTTATAGTAAATTTTAATGTACCGCCTTTTATTTTTGAAAAATTAACTGATTAAAAATAAAACGGTAGATATGACATTTACAAAAAAATGTCCACAGTACACAGATCTAAAGAAAAATATCAAATGTTACTGGTCAGGAGCTCTCCAAAGGATCAGCTAGAAAATTATTGCTGCTATTTTTGCTACCATTTACGCATTTAACAACTCTTTCATAAACTTGTGCAGTGCAAACAAAATCTGGTTCTTCCGAACCAGAAAGAAAACAAATTTCAGGATGGCAGAATTTACTTCATGTCACTGTTGAGCTTGGGCAAATTTCGGCTTCCAAAAATATTTTGGGGGAAGTCAATTTGGCCAGCCAAAAGTGCAAGAAATATGGTGACTATGACTGTGCCAATATGCAAAAATGGCAATAACATTGCCTTGCCTATTAGCTGTGCAAAAGTAGGCATTTTTGCAATGCCAAAATTAGACTATTATATATCTGGATTGCTCATTTTGAAGCATGGTGGGTGGGCATGACAGTAATTGCTGGGCAAGCAGACACAGAGTAGAGGGTCATCAGTAGGAGGCAAAGCAAAATTTACACTGGTAAGCGCTGAATAATTCGAAGGCATTAGTAGACTCCTTTTGGCTGAGTGCTAACTCACTTTCATCCCCTAAACTTCCAACAGCCTCAGACAAAACAGCAGCTGATTCACTCTGTGGTCTTGTGGTTACACCGCAGGGTAATAGACAATGACAACATGGAAGGTTCAATGCGTACATTTTCCTGAACCAGCATGTCTGTCTTTCGATGCATAGCAAAGAATCTTGTTGGTTTTGCAGGAGTTCCACTTATTAGTCTTGTGTTTGGGTGAGGGGAGTAAGGTTAACCCTGCAAGGGTGTTTCGATCTGCTATTTATATTAGGATTATTAAACACTTTCACACACTAATTTCTGATTGTATTTTTGCAGATGTTGGTTCATGTCGGCACTAGTGAGATAAATAATCACTCTAACCTTACTCAGTTTACACTATGCAATTTGCCCTTCAGGGAGGCTGTTAAAGTAATATATTTCAGTTTAGAGCAGCGTTTCCCATTTGGTGTTCCACGAGAACCATGGTGTTCCGCGAGAACACAACTGGGGTTCCGCCAAAATGTCTAAAAGCAAAATGGCCGCGGGCAGCGAGGGAGCAGTGGACAGTGATCTCCCTCGCACGCACAGCAGTAATGCCAGAGCCGGAATATGACATCACTCCAGGCTCAGCAGCCCCGCTGGACACCAGGGACCACACGCCAGCCGCTCAGCAGCCTGCTGGATGCCAGGGACCGCACATCAGCCTCTCATCAGCCCTGCTGGATGCCAGGGACCACAGGCCAGCTGCTCAGCAGCCCCGCTGGCACCAGGGACCATACGCCGGCCACTCAGCAGCCCCGCTGGACGCCAGGGACCGCACACCAGCTGCCCCGTGTCCCCATGTCTCCCAGTGTCCCCTAGTATCTCAGTGTCCCCTAGTCTCTCAGTGTCTTCTAGTCTCCCAGTCAGTGTTCCCATATCTCCCAGTGTCTATGTCCCCATGTCTCTGTGTCCCCATGTCTCCCAGTGTCCCAAAATATCTTTGTGTTCCCATGTCTCTCAGTGTCCCCATGTGTCCCCATGTCTGTGTCCCTATGTCTCCTAGCATCCTCTAGTCTCCCATTATCTGTGTCCCTATGTCTCTCAGTGTCCTCATGTCTCCCAGTGTCCCCAAATGTCTGTCTCTCCTAGTCTCACAGTCTCTGTGTCCCCAAATGTCTCCCAGTGTCCCCATGTCTGTATCCACAAGTGCCCCCATGTCTCCCAGTGTCCCCAAGTGTCTCAGTGTCCATGTCTCCTAGTGTCTGTGTCCCCATGTCTCCCAGTGCCCCATGTCACCCAGTGTCTCCATGTCTCTAAGTGTCCCCTAGTATCCTAGTGACATGGGACACTGGGAGACATGGGGACACAGGCACTAGGTGACACTGGGAGACATGGGGACCCAGACAGTAGGCGACACTGGGAGACATGGGCAGCCAGACAGTAGGCAACACTGGGAGACATGGGGACACAGACACAAGGGGACAATAGGCGACATGAAGACACAAGTTCTTAGGAAGCGCGGGGTAGGCGCAGCATTTGATTTTATATCAAGCTCAGGGTGCTGTCTGCATAGCATGCTCTTAGTTTGCCAGCATGCATGATTGGCAGGCAGCCTGACATGCATTAATGCCAGGCTGGCCTTCCAATTCTTTGGGCAGACATACACCCTTTTTGGGCATGTTCGCCCATTTCGGCAGTTCTGGTTATGTGATTTGCGACAATGGCCCACCCTTTTACCCTGCCCATTGACTTCCTGCTTCACTGGACACTGCTGTTAGGAGGTATGGATTTAATTGAAAGATGAAAACATAAATTAGAGAGAGATTAGCATAGAGTATGTGTTTTCTTATAGCTGCATCCTTTGAGTTTCCCTCCAGCACCATCTCCATCGATACATGACACTTGGGAGGTATTACTGTTTTATTGTTTTTTGTCGATAAGATTCTGTAATTAGGCCCATCATAATTGTCAGTACCAGGCCCAATGGGCTCTTAATCTGGCCCTGGATACACACTGTGTATCAGATTCATACACACTGGCACATACAAACACAGATACACACACTTTGACACACAGATACATACACACACACACACACACACACAGTGTCTGTGTGCCACTATGTGCCAGTGTGTCAGATACATACACACACATTGACACAAAGACACACCAGCACAAAAATAACAGAGCAATTTATGTTTTTTGCGGGAAGCTGGGGGGCGGGGTTCCACAATGTTGATACACTATGTCAAAGGGTTCCACGGGAAAAATTAATTGGGAACCCCTGTTTTAGAGTCATTTATCCATATTAATTTTAATCATCTGCTGTTTCTTTTACTATTATTTTTCTAACAATGTGCATCCGGTATATAAACTAGAAAAAACAAACAATGCAGTTTTACCTTTGTGCTAGTTTTTTTTTTTCAACTTTTTTTTTTTTAGCATAAGAAAGAACTCAGAATTCTCATATCAAAACCTTAACTTGGAATTCCACATTCAGTTGCTCAATAAAAACATTTTATTAGGAAGCCTTCTTAATAGCTAACAGTGTAGCACAAATGAAATTTCACAAAAATAACACAGTAACACATAAAATGTGAGAACTATGGCCTTAGGGTACATGTTTAATTGCACATGGTATTAAGACATATTACTATGCTAGAGACATAAAAATGCTAAGACTGAATTGCGCAAAGGATTTACGTAGCTGAGCTATATTTCGGATGTTCACACAAACTAAAGAATGCCCTGTGGAAAATAATGCTACCCTAATATCCAGAGTTAGTAACCTCTAAAATATTAATGAATGAAAAGGATGTAGTAATTGCTCATTTACATAAAGACAGAACAAGGTCAATTGTTTTAGGTAGGATAATATAAAACATGATGTTACCTCTCTATAGCGGTAACTGGATATATTGGGAGAATAGAAAGGCAAGGTTCAGATGCAATTTAAAGGGACACTCAATCACCATGACCACAAACATAACCACTTGCCACAGATACAAATACCTTATACTTTTTTATGGGCAGCACATCAAAATGTCCTGTGACATATGTATAATTGAAACATTGCAGACAGAAAATCATGTCCATCTATGAGAAATCCTGGATCATGTGTATTCTACATACTGCAAGTCAGCACTTTTCATGCATCACACATGATCTGATGGCATTATGCACATTCGAGAAAACAAGATGCATATCTCAAAACTCTCACTCTTCTTGCCATATTTTACTCGATTTGCATAATTTGAGAAAAAAAAAATTGAGCACAATTTCATAAGACACATAGAATGTTACGTCAGATAAGAACCATTCGGCCCATCTAGTCTGCCCAATTTTCTAAATACTTTCATTAGTCCCTAGCCTTATATTATAGTTAGGATAACCTTATGCCTATCCCATGCATGATAAAACTCCTTTACTGTGTTAAAACATATCGACCCAGGTGGGACTTGAACCCACAATCCCCAGCTCCGGAGGCTGATGCCTTATCCATTAGGCCACTGGGCCACATCAGAGCATGGCCTAACCCATCATCAGAGCATGGTCTAACCCATCCATAAGTTAGGTTATGTAGTTCACAAGTAAATATTCCTGCTCAGCTTCTCTTTAAAACCCAGCTTTTTCACCTCTCTACAGATCCCCATCCTTTATAAAGCTTTAAAGGAACAATCCAAGCACGTTAACCACTACAGCTGATTGTAAGGAGTCAATCCTAGAACTGATTTGGCGTCTTAAACCAAAAGTAAAAAAAAACAGGAAATGTTTGTTATATTAGCGGAACCAGAGGACATCAAGCAGCAGTAGCACCAAAAACATACCAATAGAAATGGAAATTGTGAACCGCACCTAATACATGTAATATACATACACGCATAGAGATGTCTTCTTTGCAAACACTTATTTAGAACACATGAAAGTACATAAAAAAGAAAACACAAAATGGAAATCATGGGGCAGTATTTATGTACTCCAAAAAGAGCAACTATGGATCATGTGTAAAGGGAAAACTCACATTCATAAGAGCTAGTACCAGATCAGAAACAGCACAGGTGGTACAATCTCGACCTAAGACAGAGATGCACTTTATCCTCTTCTCATAAATGTAAGAGGATGTCATCCGAGGAAGGCAAAACACAAAGAGGTAAAAAGAGAAACCAATATAAATACAAAGTGTTATCCTACTAATGCAGGGAGGAGCAATAGACACCTAGGAACAGTACGGAGGAAGCGGGTAATTTACGGAGTACGGAGGAAGAGGGTTATTTACTAAATTGAGAATTCAAAATGAATTCACAGTGAATTTCAAATATAAGGATAAATTACTTTGTGGGAGTCAACGGAGCCACTTATTAGTGAGGACTTAGCGCAGAGAACCAACCTAGTGTCCCCAATGTCTGGTTTTGGTGGTGATGGCAATGTTAATTCTGGTGATGAGAATTCTGTTTTGTGCACCACTGCAATCAAAGCACCTTTATATCTGGCCCAGGAACTACTCCACTTTGAGTATGAGAGTGCTACATTCTCCTCTACTATCACCTAGGATAGGTTAGTGTCATTAGTTGACAGAAGCAGGTTGGACAGGAACAGCCGAACCCCTTATTATCTGGTGAATTAAAAATGAAAAAAAAAAGTTCCTTCTACGTAGTTGTGATTTCTTTAATTTTTTAATTCTAGCAAGATACTGATTATTTGCTTTGCAGTGTGCTTCTGTGCCACTGCATGGGTCTTGGAAATTGTTTGCCACTTCCTTCAGTAATATATATAGTGTGTGGCTGCAGTTCACTGCAGTTTACTGCACAAGGGTACCCTGTATACAGTGAGTGTGGCAGTTTGTTTTTTCCTAATTTTTTTGTAGGAAAAATAGCTTATTTTAAAATGTGGTGATGCTGGTGCTAGTGCTCATTCCCTTGTTCAACCAACTCAACAAAATATATATATATAAAAAAAAAAGTTAAAGTTAAATGACTCCTACTGCTGCTCCTACTTAAATAAAATATGCCGTTGATAGTTGAAGACGCAGTTGATACAAGCTGATAGGTCACTGGTTTTTTTTACCGCACTGAAGGACAGTCACTGATGCTACAGACTGGATGTGTGGGAAGCTTTTTTCTTATATGGGTGCAAGGGGTGAGTGGGTGGTCACCCATTCATTTTTTTTGAAAAGGCCTCTTTTTAACTTAAATTGACTCTCTCTCCCTATTTTTATAATGCAAGATACTAAAAGAAAAACAATTGTAAAACTTATGTTTTCTCACTTGACATTGCCAAAATGCCTGATATTGCATAGTCGTTAGGCAAGGCAATACTGCAGGAGTTTTTGCATGTCAGCCAAGCTGAACAATGGCATGAACTAAATTCTATCTAAACTTAGGGCTAAACACTAGCACTAACTAACCCTAACCTACACAGTAATAAAACCCTAACTCTAACCCTAAAGATAGTGCTGTATGGATTCTCTAAAGCGATGCAATGAGTTAAATTGATTTTATTTTCCTTGAATTTGTTTAGTGTAACCAACTTTTGTATGCTTGTGTTTCTTTACTTTACATTGTTATTGTATAAGTTACATTTATATATTTACATTTTTGTTAATTTAATATTTATTGCATTGCATGAATGAATCATGTTTTTGAAAATTATAAAGAATCTGTTTATTTTACTGCATAAAATGTACCCCAAACAGCACAATACATAATACATCTTTAATATATGTTTCTAGACGATACATATACATCAAAGCATTATATACATTAAGTTCTGTGAAATACATCTGCCATACTGCTGTTCAGGGAATTAGCATGTGTGTGTGTTTAGTAAAGTTTCTTTTTGAAAAAAATTCTATTTATTTTTAATTTTGCCATGGAGAAAACCTAAATGGCACACGAGCTAAAAATAATTGTTTGCTATTAAACTCCTAGGTCACCAAGAGATTGTAAATCCATCAATTGAGGAAATCTCATATTGGCAAATTCAACTGTCAGTGTCAAGGCTCACACCTTCACATCTAAGAAAGCAATGAGGAGGAGAAGGTGACTAGGGAGACACTCTGACACAGAACTTGGTGCATGCTGGAGCTAAAGCTCAAGGGACCTCACGGGATGGCATTATTTAACAACCTTGGTAAGTAGCAGACTCTAAATGTTATCCAGCAGACATACAGTTGAGCCCACTAGGAGAATAATGACTACCCCATGCACTTCTCAGTCAACCCCTAAACCATGTATGAATTTGCATCATGTCCTCAAACCTAGGCTTAAAACAATGTTCTTCAGTCAAAGCTTCAACAAATACAGTCAGAACTTAGGATTCTAGAAGAGGGCTAAACAGGAAAGAGCATTCTAAAGCATTGCATCATGGGTGTTTATACCTCCTTTAGTTTGGAAGGACTTATGGGCTCTCAGCATCCAAGGAAATATGCGGGGGCACATGCCGGGCACTTAAATACCTATTTTATCACTATAGTGTCAAGAATACACGTTTGTGTTCCTGACACCATAGTGTTCCTTTAATTTGCCTAAGCTCTGATGTAGCAAAGGCACTTGCCATAAAATGTCAGCTGGTTATTGTCTCAATGCAAACTATTCTGGTCCATCATGCAAATTATTAGTATAACTGGCTTAACAGAGAATTGTACACTGGAGAATGTTTATTTAAAATGATAGGAATGGTAGAGAATAAGAGAGCATTCATGCGAAAGACCTACTCAGAGAAATACACATTATCATGCTTGTACCGTCTTTCTGATTTAGATTGTAGGACCTGTAAGATAGCACATGTAGTGAAATATCTTATATCGACATCAAATGTACAACACTGTACTACAAAATCCACACTCATACCTAGCATTATAAATCAGGCAGTACCAGTTCTGGACCCAAGATTCTCAGAACCAATCTTAGAATCAAGGTTGGACTGGTAATAAAAAGTATTCCAAAACGTTTTATACCAAACTCATTGGCATGCATTGTGCCAGTACAGTGGGCAGGTGAAATAAAAATTTAACATGAAAAAAATGTCTCCATCATGAAGAAGCGCACTCATGGCACTTCGAAATAAACAAAAGGACCTCTTTATTCTAAGCATATGTGAAACAGTTTACAACCTACAGTCAATGCTTCAGCAGCATAACCTTTCTGTGTTGTGAAAAGTCCCAGGGTAACTAGTCAAGTCATTTGCAAATGTTTGACAACTTACCAGGGGTTCAGGTTCGGGTGACATCCTCCAGGAGAGTCGGAAACTTCTGCACCTCTGTGCTATCTCAGGACAACGATCATCTGGCTCTCTTGGAGGCTTTGAATGGCATCTGATGGATCCCTAATAAGTTATCAAATTGTTCGCAAACAGTTTGACTACGTACCCTGCAATGATGCCAGAGCACTCCTGGTACCATAACCCTTACTGTACATTGATGCGTGGAATGTTCTTTTAGAAGCAGATAGCTCTCTCTGTTATCTCTTCTCTCTCACAATGTCTATATTTTTTAATAGCTCGATGGAGACACGTAACATGTCCACCTGCTTATTTTTAATTTTACCGATTCCCTCATTCTTTGAGTTGATATGGTATTTCTTTTTCTAGGTTTATTACCTACATGTCTGAGGCTTGCTTTTTCTACCTTGTAGTCACAATTGTTTATCTGTATAACAAATAGAGCAAAACGTGGAAATTGCCACATGGTGATTCAGTGGGATTCATAGTATATTGATCTCCACCTACACAAAGAATGAAAAGCAGTTATTTTTTTATGACATACCAAGCCGTGTCAGCCTTGTATATGACACATACATGCCAACAGTTTTAATTTTCGTGAGACAGTCCCGGTGTTTGCCTCCTGTCCCATTATGTTATTGTCCCAGGACTCTGTCTGTATTGTAAAAATGTCTGTGAAAAACTGATTGTAATAGAGCGATAGATTCTAGGGGCTCGTATCTATTGTCATTGTTACTGTTTACCAACCAAAGACTACAAAATGTCACCAGTAGTGAAAGTAGTAGTAATAGTGCCGCTACTTGCTAAGTATCGGTAATGGCTACCATAATTCTCTGTGGTCAACACTCTTGTAAACTACTTTTTTGATTGTTTTGTTGCAATGTGTTTCTTGGAAAAAAAAAAATTCAAATGTTGGAAACTATGTATGAAGTCAATAAAGTAAAATGTTTAACTCGGCTAAGCTCCCAGGTATTTTTTTTTTTTTAATTAACTATTGATTGGGTTGTAGGAATGCACTGTAAGTGACAATTTCCCTTCAGGCAAACAAGGCCAAAAGGTTTGCTTCTTATTTAAAGGGCAACTGACATCATTGTAAGGCTTTGCAGGCAAGAGTTCCATTCTTTTTGTTAAAATATAATGTATTGGTACCAATGTGATGGAAAAAAAACACTTTCTTAGCAAAAAACTGATATGGACACATTAGCATTTCTTTCAACAAAGCACTGATGTTTGTTTAACACTTGGGGGAGAAATTGGTAAACGGGTTTGGTTTAAACTCATTTAAAAATAGAATGATGGAAGTTTGCCAGTGCCATTTTTAATGTGTTTGAACTTTGTACACTCTCTGCACAAGTGATTGATTTTGTATTGTATGAATGTGTTTCAGGTGCACGGTTTATTTGTTTTCCAGTCATTATTGTGTTTAATATACTTTATTACCCTTAAAGAGTGAACACACTTAGCACTGTTGGAATATTACCGGTATATCTATTATTAGCTCCAGAAAACCCATCTTTGAATTTGAAATTGGTATTTTATGGACACAGGTGCAAACACAGCAGGTAAGTACAAAAATTATATACTGGCATGCCAGAAGCCCCTAACTACAAAAATATATTTTTATTTTTTTTTAAAATGATTTGGCCATTTTTGTTTGTTTGCTTGCACGAGTCTTTGATTCTTTTGGCTGTTAGCATTAATTTCTGTATTATTAATATAATTCTTTTCATTAGACTGATTGCATTACCATATCTGTGATTACATGACCGCTTGCAGTTTCAGTATATTTTTGCTAAATACTCACGTGTGCGCTATACATGACAATGGTCATATTTAGGGTTCTTCTGATCGCCAATGAAATGTTTATACAATTGCTGTATTTGCCTGTTTTCCAGCCTCTTTGCGTTGGTTGAAATAGTGTAGCCGTTTTCATGTAAACTGATCATTGCATCAAGATGTGTTTTTTTCTAAAAGCCCAGTAAAATAAATTCTGATGCAAGAAACAAAGGTGTTTTTTTTTTAATAACCTGGGAATTGTGGACAGTTAACTAAGGATACTAACATTTTAGGGCAAAATATCTGAAGTGCAGAAACCTCTCCAATTTAGCTTTTTGTAACTTGTTAATTTTTCCTAACAATGCATGAAGAGTAGACTTGATTTAGTTTTCTTTTTTGATAGTTTTACAATTCTGACTATCAGCACCTGCAATATATCATGCAAGGGTGGTTAAGGCAGGGTCAGTGCAAGGATTTTTGGGTACACAGGTGAAGATGATTTTGCCCCCCACCCAATCAAAAGCATGTTCACCTGTGTGCCCCATAGATCACCTTTTGTTTCTTATCCCCTTTTTAAAATGTTTTACCCCCTTTAGTGTATCTTATCCCCTATTTTCCCCATTGTCTGTCTTACTCCTTCCTTGTGTATCACTTACAAGCCCCCTTTGTGTGTTTTACTCCCCCATCCCCTTTGTGTGTCTCCTTCTCTCCCAGACCCTTTGTGTCTTTTACTCTTACCAGCTCCTTTGTGGGTTTCCCTTTCACCACCAGCCCCTCTGTGACTCTTTTTCCTCTTCTCCAGCCCCTCTGTGTCACTTTCACCCCCAGCCCCTTTGTATTTCCACACTCAGGCACTTTTGTGTGGTGCTTTCATTCACAGCCCCTCTGTGAACTTTCTCACCCCCTGGCCCATCTGCTTGTCTTTCTCCCCCCTCATGTCCCTCTGTGCTTCTTTCTCCCCACTCAGGCCCCCTTGTGTTCCTCTCTCCTCCCCTCCATGTCCATAAGTGTTCCTCCCCCCCCCTTACCTGTCTCTTAGTGCCCTCCATTCCCCTTAATGTTCCTCTCCATTCTCTTTTAGTGGTTGTCCCCTACCCTAGTGTTCCTTTTCCCTTCCCTCCCCTGTACCTTAGTGCCCCCCTTAATGTTCCTCTCTCTCCCCCCTAGTGTTCATCTCCCCTCCCTCTTTTTTAGTGTTCATTCCTCCCCATCCCATAGTGTTCTTTCCCTCCTCCCTCATAGTGTTCTTTCCCCCCTTCCCCTGCCCCATAGTGTTCTTCCCCCCCTCCCCTGCCCCATAGTGTTCTTCCCCATCCCATAGTGTTATTCCCCAGTCCCATAGTGTTCTTTCCCCCGTCCCGTCCCATAGTGTTCTTCCACCCCTTCCCGTCCCATGGTGTTCTTCCATCCCCCTCCCCTGTCCCATAGTGTTCTTCCAACCCCCCTCCCCTCTCCCATAGTATTCCTTAACACCCTCCTCCCCTGCCCCATAGTGTTCCTTAAAACCACTCCCCTGTCCCATAGTGTTCTTCCCAACCCCTCCCCTGTCCCATAGTGTTCTTTTCCCCTTCCCCTGTCCCATAGTGTTCTCTCCCCTGGCCCATAGTGTTACCCCCCCTCCCTTGTCCCATAGTGTCCTTTCCCCCTCCCCTGTCCCATAGTGTTCTTTCCCCCATCCCATAGTGTTCTTTCCCACTCTTCCCTGTCCCATAGTGTTCTTTCCCCCTCTCCCCTGTCCCATAGTGTTCTTTCCCCCCCGTCCAATAGTGTTCTTTCCCCCGTCCCATAGTGTTCTCCCCACCTCTCCTGTCCATAGTGTTCTTTCCCCTGTCCCATAGTGTTCACCCCATGTCCCATATGTTCTTTTCCCCCTCCCCTGTCCCATAGTGTTCACCCCCCATGACCCATAGTGTTCACCCCCCATGTCCCATAGTGTTCTTTTTCCCCCTCCCCTGTCCCTTAGTGTTCACCCTGCATGACCTATAGTGTTCACCCCCCATGACCCATAGTGTTCTTTTCCCCCGTCCCCTGTCCCATGTCTCATAGTGTTCCTTACCACCCACTCCCCTGTCCCATAGTGTTCCTTACCACCACACTCCCCTGTCCCATAGTGTTCCTTACCACCCACCTCCAAGTAATAAAACAATAAATAGTAATAAAGAGGCTTGTAAGTTTTGCACAGCGTAACTAGCGTTAAGATCTAATTGGAAGTAAATTAGGAGGTAGGGTACCTGAGAAACATATTCTGGTTGTTAATTTCTTACGATAGCTGATTACTTTTGAGCTTTGCTAATTATGATTTCTATTACACTGTGAATGATTTTAGATTTACAATAAAAGTTAAGTTTTAATTTTATTTACTGATTTTCTTGGGAAAAGTTCTTGCATTGTTTAGTCATACCCTTTTGGGGTTACCCCCTGTGACAGAGCTCCTGTACCCTGATTGAGTACCTTTGCCAGATTTGCTTCTTAGCTGCCACAGGGGACTCTGGAGTACGTCAGACCCAGTTGCCAAAGCTTGACTTTAGTCTCTCAGGAACTCTTCCAGCCGACAAGGCTGCACCTCCCTTCTTTTAGATGGGTATCCATGCCTGTACAGTAATTAGCTCTTGTCTTTACAAAGACACTTGTGACCCTCAGGCCTTGCTCTCTTTTGTCTTGTCCCTGGGCTAGAGAGTTCATGAAGCCAGTCAACAGGTCCAAAGACTCTGTTGCTGGGATACCTAAAAATCCACACAGGACACACAGTTCCAAATTTTTCTTTATTTCTTTCTTTATTTTTTTTCTCGGGACTAGCCCATATGCTCATTACATGTAACCTATGGTGACAACTCAATAAAATGACAAGTAATCAAATCATATCAGAAAACATACAGGAATTTATAATAATATGATGACATATTTACAAAGGGGTGGGGAAGACAATAATTAACACAAAATATCTCTACTGCTTGCAGAATTCACAATATGCAAATCTATCTGAATATGCAAAGTAACAAGCATTGCTATTTTCATGCATATAGGTGTTGCTACCAACAGATCACGCTATACAGGCTCCATAGCCAAATACACTTAGTTGGGAACACACATCAGAAGGACAGGACAGCACACAAAACATTTATTAATAAACAAATACGTTATGCACATCTTGCAACTATAATGGGCACAGGGTGACCTAGACATTGGTGTGGGCCACGGTCCCACATAAAGTGTTTATCTGAATCTCCTGGTGATGGTGACTATCGTCTTGCCCTCCACCATCTTTTTCACAGCATATGTATAATTATCCCGCCCTCTTCTGTGAGCTACCTCTATTCAGAGAAATATAATACACATTCTACAATATACAGCAACGTCATCAAATAACGGTAAGGCCACATAGATGGAAGGAAATAT
This sequence comes from Pelobates cultripes, assembly GCA_933207985.1. Taxonomy (NCBI): domain Eukaryota; kingdom Metazoa; phylum Chordata; class Amphibia; order Anura; family Pelobatidae; genus Pelobates; species Pelobates cultripes. The sequence goes on from OW240919.1 coordinate 114,201,481, forward strand.
TTCTGTATTGTATTTCGAGCAAGAATTCCATCAATGACAGAGAGAAAGTGGAAGTGGGCTATAATATTAAATCAATCAATAATGCTGTTGGCTTCACACTGAGTGATCCTGAAAATCTTCATACTGTTTTAACAGGAAAACAATAAAAGTCAGGATTAAGCCTTGAGCAGTCTCTGATAAGGCCTTTGTTTACATTTGGAAAACTTCACATGAAGCTTCCTTTTACTGGAAATTCTGTTTCTGAAACAGTAAATCTAATAAAATGTTTATGCTAGTTTGAATATAATAAAATTATATTCAAACTAATATTATAGTATAATTATTATAATTTCTGTGTGTTATATATCTATCTAGAGTTATGTATCTATCATAGATATATGCATATAGTGTTATATATATATGTGTGTGTGTTCACGTGTCTTATTTTAACTATTTAATAACCTTAAAATTGTAGCTCAACTGAACCGTATAACTATTTTTACATATAAACAAATGCAGGATGAATGACTTCAACAGGAAAGTGTTACCTCAAGTTGTCAGTTGAATTTATTTTTCGTTTGTGAGAACAATGTGACCTCTAGTTCATTGTGAAGTTTGGTGCCCCATTGCATTTCTTGATAACCAGAAACGTGTCAAATGGGGGGATGTGACGCACAAATCAGACACATCATAAAAACGCCAATTTTCCACATAAAGCATTTATATAGTTGAGTATTTATAAACTACAAAAATATTTATTTATTTAAGGATCTAGTCAGTTCAACAGCAGTTTAGTTTCATAAAATTAATTCACGTGAATGCAGAGAAGCAGGTGCTTCTGTTTTTTTGCCAAATTAGTCTTTTTTTTTTTTTTTTTCGTGAATGAGCTACTGGTGACATTGTAGTCTGTCACACAGGAACCTCTGAGCTGTCTCAGAGACGTACCTGTACGGAAGGTGGGGGGGAGTGAGGAATTAGCATCCTAGTGAAGAATTAGCTACTTCCAAGTGCTATAATTTACAAAGATTACATCCATAAAAAATACAGGGTTTGTACCATGTGTGATGAACCAGGCTGAAACTGCTCAACTCAACCAAAGCTTCAGTTTACATAAAATACTAATCCATTCTGCACTAAAAATATACCCACAAACTAATTATCTCTCATCAAGGTTGTGCACTTAAGTGATAATAGCAAGGAATTCAAAGTGAATCTTAAAGTTTAGGCCAAAATAGATGATTTAGAAATAAAATCCAAGTCAGTTGTATGTTCAGTTTGCCTATTTTGGCCTTTACTTTGGAATTCGTTTTTAATTCACTTTGAATTCTCAGCAATTTTCACTGTAGTGAACAACCATTTATAACTGCTCCAATTTACATTATTCATGTCTGCACCATGTAAATCTACAAACAAAGGAGTAGCTACATTCCTACTACATAAATGTTTTTACGTTATACTACTCCTTCTTGAAATGGAAATAACCTTAAAAGCCATGTGACCTGATATTCAATAAAAACTCTTCTATTTGTTCAGCTCACATATACTGTATTTAAATGAAAAGCAGGTTAACCCAGATAAGCTCACTTTATGTGTAAGTCTGAATTGTCCCTATTTATTGTGCCCATGATATAAATCATATTGTTAGGATATCCACTACATGTATTTTATTTTCTGTTTCTCTTTTTATAATGTGACTATTTATTTATCATCTATATTTATGTATAAATACATATATAAGTAATATAATATCGCAGGATAGCTCCACATGGACATTTAACCGACAAGGGACTTGAGCAGTGGCGTACACATGACCCACGGGGCCCCGGTGCAAAAATTGATCCGTGGGCCCCCCCCCCCGCGCGGGCCGGGCCGCAACACATGGCGGTGGGCACCTGGTCGCAGGGGTTACAGGGCTGCGACCCCTGCGACCGCGGTATGTACGCCAGTGCATGCAGATGCACACACACTTAAAGGACCACTCTAGGCACCCAGACCACTTCAGCTTAATGAAGTGGTCTAGGTGCCAGGTCGAGCTAGGGTTAACACATTTTTTCATAAACATAGCAGTTTCAGAGAAACTGCTGTGTTTATGAATGGGTTAAGCCTTCCCTTATTTCCTCTAGTGGCTGTCCCATTGACAGCCGCTAGAGGCGCTTGCGTGCTTCTCACTGTGATTTTCACAGTGAGAGCACGCCAGCGTCCATAGGAAAGCATTATGAATGCTTTCCTATGTGACCGGCTGAATGCGTGCACAGCTCTTGCAACGCGTGCGCATACAGCCGACGGGGAGGAGAAGAGGAGGATCGGAGGAGGAGAGCTCTCCGCCCAGCGGTGGAAAAAGGTAAGTTTTACCCCTTTCCAGAGCCGGGTGGGAGGGGGTCCCTGAGGGTGGGGGCACCCTCAGGGCACTATAGTGCCAGGAAAACGAGTATGTTTTCCTGGCACTATAGTGGTCCTTTAAAGAACCACTACAGACACCCAGATCACATCAGCTCAATGAAGTTGTCTGGGTGTCTGGTCCCTCTAGTTTTAACCCTGCAGCTGAAAACATAGCAGTTTCAGAGAAACTGCTATGTTTCACTGAGGGTTAATCCAGCCTCTAGTGGCTGTCTCACGGACAGCCGCTAGAGGAGCACACTGAACGTCCATAGGAAAGCATTGAGTAATGCTTTCCTATGGGCGGTTTGAATGCGTGCGTGGTCGCATTCGGAGCTGAGAGGCTGAGGGAAAGGTAAGTGCTGAAGACACACACACTCTCACTTACAGACGCATACACACTAGCTAACAGACACACACATTTACTGACAGAGATACAGTCAGCGACAGACATATATACACACTCACTTACAAAACATACACTCTAATTGACAAACACACACTCACTAACAGACATCAAACAGACTCACTAACACACACACACTCAGTAAGACACACACAGTAACACACTCACTGACACTCACTAGCAGACACACACACTAACACACTAACACTCACACTAACACTCACTAGCAGACACACACTAACACTCACTCTAACACTCACACTCACTCTAACACTCACTCTCACTCTAACACTCACACTAACACACACACACTAACACTCACACTAACACACACACTAACACTCACACACACACTAACACTCACACATGATTATTATTATTTTTTTTATATAATCCCCCCAGCCTCCTTACCTTTTGGAGTGCTGGGGGGATTCCCTGAGGTCCAGTGGGGCTCCTGGGCTCCTGGGCGGGTGGCCGGTCGGGCAGGCAGGCGGGCGCGCGAGGGAGCACTCAGTGCTTCCTCTTCAGCTCCCTCGCGCGCCGCGTAGGGATGCCGGAGCCGGAAGATGACGTCATCTTCCGGCTCCGGTATCATTGTGGTGCGCGAGGGAGCTGAAGAGGAAGCACTGAGTGCTCCCTCGCGCGCCCGCCTGCCTGCCCGACCGGCCACCCGGGGTCAGCAGGACCAGCCTCAGGGGGGCCCTGGGGTGGTCGGCTCCTGGGACCCCAGGGGAAGAGGCTGGCCCTGTGGCTACATACCGGGTCGCAGGGGCGGCCGGGCCCCCTGGTGGGCCGGGCCCGGTCGCAGTCGCGACCCCTGCGACCCTGGTATGTACGCCAGTGGACTTGAGACTTTCGTTATGGTATAAAGAGGAGCTGAATGAAAAGACTCACTACGTGCTTGAGAAAGCCCAGAGAGGCAGGGTGAAAGGCGTAGCATGCTGAACACGGGAGTGAACAGACGGACACAGTGCAGTGAAGTCGGAGATCAGTTGGTTGTTTGCGGGGAAGAGAGAGCATACTCGGACTGCATCCCAAAAAAACAGAGACTTTGTCTACTAAAACACTGTGAGCCAGACTTAAAAGTTCTTTTATTGTTTTTATCCACTAATAAAGCATTGGATCTTTTGTTCAGCTGGTGGTGAGTCTACTATTTGGATCCAACTTACACAAGGGCTTGATTCTCCCTATGCCTTATAGTCTGGAGTGGTACTTCAACCACTTCAGCACACACGTCTGTGAGTTTGTTTTTGGATAAACTCTATTCTAGAGTTGAGCGAACCCGAACTAAAAAGTTCTGGTTCGTACCGAACATTAGGTTTTTTGGACCCCGGACCCGAACACGGACATATCACTGTATGTTCGGGTTGGAGTTCGGAGATTTAATGACGCATTTTGAAAGGTCGTAGGGCAGCCAATCAACAAGCGTTTGACTTGTGTGCCCTTAGAAGCCATCACAGCCATGCCTACTAATTGCATGGCTGTGATTGGCCAGTGTAGCAAGTGACCCAGCCTCTATAGAAGCTGGACACTTAGTATTAGTAAATTATGGTCCTACTCGCTATACCGCGAGTAGGCGGCCTGTCTATTAAACAGTGAGAAGCCTGTGGCTGCTCACTGTTAAAATTAAAAATTCCCCCTCCTGAGCCCCCACCCGCGACACGCGAGTGGGGGCTTTTAAACTAAAGGGGGGCCTATTGCCCCCCCGGCCCCCACCCCTGAGCGGGTGAGGGCCCTAAATACCAATAAGGGGGAACCTACTGTCCTCCTCCCAGCCCTCACCCCTGTGCGGTGGGTGGGGGCCCTAAATAACATTTAGGGGGGTGGGACCTATTGTCATGCCCCCAACCCCCACCCCTGAGCGGTGGGTGGGGGCAATAAATAAATATTGGGGGGAACCTAATGCTTTCACCCTTGCCCCCACCCCTGAGCGGTGGGTGGGGGCCCTAAATAAAAATTGGAGGGGGGGATCTAATGTCCTCTCCCCTGCCCCCAACCCTGCGCGGTGGGTAGCGGGCCCTAAATAACAATAAGGGGGGACCTAAGGTCCTCCCCCCGGCCCCCAACCCTGCGCAGTGGATGGGGGCCCTAAATAACAATAAGGGGGGGACCTAATGTCCTCCCCCCCGGCCCCCACTCCTTAGCGGTGGATGGGCGCCATAAATAAAAATCCCCCCCAGGTGACTAGGGGTCCCCACTCTCCCCCCAAAAAAAATTACCCCTACCTACCCCCCTCATCCTAAAAATAATGAGGGGGGACCCTTACCATTTGATGTCTTCTTTCTTCTAAAATCTTTTTTTTCAGCCCCAAAAAAGGCCAAATAAAAATCCAGAATAACCCACGCACTTTAAAAAAAACAAAAAACAGTGCATAAAATAATAATCCTTCTTCACCCATGGAGGGCTCCACGCAGACTGAGCTATGCAGGGCGGGGGAAGGCTTATAAAGCCTTGCCCCACCCTGCAATTAGGCTCAGAGCACTCTGATTGGTGGGTTTAAGCCATCCAATTAGTGTGCTCTGACAGGTAAATGAAGAGACTGACAGGTACGTCTCTACATTTACTTGCCACAGCACTCTGTTTGGTTGGCTTGAAATCCACCAATCAGAGTGCTCTGTGTCATTTTACACAGCGTGGGAAAGTTCTTTGGAATTTTCCCACGCTGTGTAAAATAACACAGAGCACTCTGATTGGTTAGCTTGAAATCCAGCCAATCAGAGTGCTCTGTGTCATTTTACACAGCGTGGGAAAATTCCAAAGAACTATTCCATTCGAAGCTGAGAAGTGGATCGGGGCGGAGGGATCCCCAGCACCAAGGGAGTGTGGCACTGGAGAAAGGTAAGTGCTGAAGGGGTTTTAAACACACACAAACAACAGACTCATACACACTAGCTAACAGACACACACATTTACATACACACATACACACTTTCTTACAAAACATACACTCTCACTGACACACACTCACTGACACCAAACAGACTCACTATCAGACACACACAAACTAACACACTCAGTAACAGACACACACAGTAACACACTCACTGACACACACACTCACTGACACACAAACTAACACACACTGACACTCACTAGCAGATACGCACTGAATAACAGACACACACAAACTAACACACAACTAACACACACAGTAACACACACACTGACACAAAAACTAACACTAACACACACTCTAACACTAACACACACACATTTTTTTTTAAAATCTGACCCCCCAGCCTCCCTACCTTTGGGAGTGCTGAGGGGATTGCCTGGGGTCCAGTGGTGCTGCCCGGCGGCCGGTCCTGCGGGCACGTGAGGGAGCACTCTCCCTTGAATGCTCTCTGCCCAGCTCCCTCGCGCACCACTTTCTGATGCCAGAGCCAGAATATGACGTCATCTTCCAGCTTCAGCATCAGTGTGGTGCGCGAGGGTGCTGGGCAGAGAATGCTCAGGGGAGAGTGCTCCCTCATGCGTCCGCCAGCCTGCTCGGTGACACCTGGGCCAGCCTCGGGGGGCCCTGAGGTGGCCAGCTCCTGGGCCCCCCAGGAGAAGAGGCTGGCCACACTGGCGTACATACCAGGTCGTAGGGCGGCCGGGCCCCCTGGTGGGCCGGGCCCGATCGCAGCCATGACCCCTGCGACCGCGGTATGTATGCCACTTCTTATGGCTGCTTTCTTATATTATTATTTTGCTCTGCATTGAGGCATATACAATGTGTGAAGTTACTTGCTGTTCCTAATGCAATGCTAAAAAATAAGCATATATCTGTGCTAATATTCTCTTTATCATATTATTGATTTACAAAAATACTACAAGGACCGTGGACCTTAGCAACTACAGCACGAGCTAATCGCTTTAAGCCAATGTTCTACTCCCTGTGCTGCAGGGCTTAGCTCCAGAGAGCTAGTGGAATTTCCAGCTCTCTGGCATTAGTAGTGGAGGCAGGGAGCGGCGCCCAATTGACAAAAAACAGTTTGACTACTTACAATGAAGGGGTGCCATGGCACTCTTGGGACTATAACCACTGTAGCTCAGTTTAGTGGTGCCAAGTGTGTTACCTTAAGCAAAGTATATGAGGAATCTGTTGCCATTATCCATAATCGATTATGAATGTACAGAAACATTTTTCTTAAAACATTACTTAGATGTACTTGGAAATATTTTATGTGTTGAATATAATTTAATGTATTAAAATATATATTTTTAAATATTCTACTGCAGTTTTTTTTAAAATACTTATACAAAAAGTAAAATTATGAGATGTTCAAAATTAGAAAAGAAGTTAAGACTTGAGGAAGAAAGGTCTAAAAATGTGAATAAACAGTTAAATCTACTAAAATTAGACTATCCAAGATAAACAGAAAAACAAATTTATGGCAACATTGTGGGAAACTTTGCAGACAAAAAAATGCACAGGAACTGAAACAAACCTCCTGAAACTACACTACAGGATATAGATAAAATGTTAATATAATCTGATCGATGATAACAATCATATAAAACAAAGTATTTTACAGAAACGCAGTATTTTGACTACAGATATAAGGTTCACCTGGAATCCAGGTATCGCAGTAGAGAGCTAGGTGAGTTGCAAGCAAAGAAGATAAATTAAAGGTTAAAGTAAACTTCAAAATAAATGTAAAAAAAAGAAAAAAAAAAAGAGTGCCTATTGTATAATTCCATGTTTCCATGATGATTTCATATCCCATTTAGAAACAATGGTGAGAATATTGTGCACATATTTCCGAACTGAAGCATCTCCCTGTCTATTCCCAAACCAACTCTCCTTAAAAACCTCTCATGATGTAGATAGAAATTCAAGTGGAAATAGTAATACAAAAACAGTATTGGGAAACAGTAAGTTAACCCGCCAGGAGTCTCTCATGCGTTTGGATGGTCTTGACCACAGGATGGATCAGTTTGCTCAGGCTTTACAAATGTTGTTTTACCATTCAGCGAACATGCAGCCGGAAGGTCAAGACCGATTCTTAACTCCCATTGCTGCTACATCAGACTCATATTCCAAGATCTCATAAACGACGTGTTAAGAGAGTATCTACATGAGTTTGTTATAGTGTATCTAGATGACATTTTGATATATTCCTCTTGTATCAAGGAACATCATAAACATGTAAGATTGGTACTTCAAACATTGTTAAAGAATGGATTACATTGCAAACTAGAGAAATGTCTCTTTGATCAAGAAAAGGTGAATTTCCTAGGTTATGTCATATCTGAATCCAAATGCATCCACAGAAGTTAAAAAGCCATTATAGATTGGGCTATTCCTAATGGGTTATTCAGATATTTATAGGATTCTCCAATAATTTTAGGAGATTAATTTAGGGGTTTTCCTCTATCTGTTTTGCTATTACCAACATGACTAAAAAGGGAAAGACAAATCAAGTATGGAACCCAGAAGGATTGGCTGCCTTTGATTCCCTTAAAGGACCACTATAGTGCCAGGAAAACATACTCGTTTTCCTGGCAATATAGTGCCCTGAGGGTGCCCCCACCCTCAGGGTCCCCCTCCCGCCCGGCTCTGGAAAAGGGTTAAAACTTACCTTTTTCCAGCGCTGGGCGGGGAGCTCTCCTCCTCCTCTCCTCCTCCGTTCCTCCCCATCGGCTGAATGCGCACGCGCGGCAAGAGCTGCGTGCGCATTCAGCCGGTCGCATAGGAAAGCAATCACAGTGAGAAGCACGCAAGCGCCTCTAGCGGCTGTCAATGAGAGAGCCACTAGAGGATTTGGGGGAAGGCTTAACCCATTCATAAACATAGCAGTTTCTCTGAAACTGCTATGTTTATAAAAGAATGGGTTAACCCTAGCTGGACCTGGCACCCAGTCCACTTCATTAAGCTGAAGTGGTCTGGGTGCCTAGAGTGGTCCTTTAATGCATTTGCTTTTGCTCCCATCCTGATGCATGCAGATCATTCTCTTCCATTTCTTTTGGATTTCTTTTGGATACTTCCGACTCAGGTATAGGGGCGAAACTGTCACAAGGATTGGCTCCAGACCAACCTCTTCATCCTTGTGGATTATTTTCTAAAAAGTTGTCTAATATGGAAAGAAGTTACAAAATCGGGGATAGAGAGTTATTAGCCATTGTGCTAGCCTTAAAGGAATGGCGTCATCTGCTTGAGGGTTCAATCACTCCCATTACTAATCATAAGAATCTGTCATATATAGGGGAGAGTAAGAGATTGACTGCTAGACAGGCCCGTTGGTCTTCAATCTTTTCATGTTTTAACTTCATACTAACCTATAGACCAGGTACAAAAAAAATACCAAGGCAGATGCTCAGTCACGTCAATTTGAGCTTATGCTACCCACCGAACTTGAAGTGTCTCCCATCATTTCCTAAGGAAAAAATAATAGCAGCTACCCAGTTCCGAGTTACTTCTGAGTTAGTGAATACTCTGAGAGAGAAACAAAATGAGGCACCTAGTCAAACCCCTCAAAATATTTTATATCTTCCCCTTGGTCTAAGAAGTGTATTATCATTATGTCATGATAATAAAACCGCCGGACACCCTGGAAAAAAGAAGACCTTCTCTCTTATTTATTCTCAGTTCTGGTGGCCTTCTTTGTCCCTTGACATCAAAGAATACGTACAGGCTTGTAATGTATGTGTCCAATCTAAGACTCCTCACGCTTTACCATGTGGTTTACTTCAACCATTAGAAATACCCAAGAAACCATGGTCCAGTATTTCTATTGACTTTATAGTAGATCTACCTATATCTAATAGTCACACTGTCATTCTTAACATAATTGACAGATTTTCTAAAATGGCGCATTTTGTGCCTTTGCATAAACTACCCTCTTCAGTTGAATTAGCGGATATATTTGCTAGAGAGATTACATGGCTTTCCACAATTTATATCTTGATTTTGGAAAGAATTCACTACTCATCTTGGTATCAAACTATGTTTCACATCTGCTTATCACCAACAGTCTAATGGGACTGCTGAAAGAACTAATCAGTCATCGGAACAATATTTAAAATGTTTTATTTCACAAAATCAGGACAATTGAGCGGCTTTGATTCCCTGGGCTGAATACGCTCATAATTGCAATCAGAGAGAATCCACTAAACACAGTCCATTTTATCTCAATTATGGGTTTCATCCTAATATTCTTCTGGCTTCATTTCCTTTATCAGAAATGACAGTGTGACGGTACAGAATTATTTGAAGAACCTACAAGAGAAATTGGAACAAATCCAGCACATCCTGATATGTCAATCTTCTGTACAGAAGAACTACACTGATAAACATAGACAAGCAGCTCCTACTTATCAAGTCGGTGACAAGGTTTGGTTGAGTACCAAGCACATTCATTTAAAAGTGCCATTCATGAAATTCGCTCCTTGGTTCATTGGTCCTTACAAGGTTTTACGTCGTTTGAACCCTGTTTCTTACAAGTTACAGTTGCCTCCTGCATTACGTATCTATAATTCCTTTCATGTTTCTTTGTTAAAACCTCTTGTTTGTAACAAGTACACCAGGCATGCCCGGTCTCCTCCACCTGTCCTTGTGGAGGATCATGAGGAATATGTAATTCAGTCCATTGTCGATTCTAGAATCTCCAGGGGTACTCTGCAATATCTGGTACATTGAAAAGGTTATGGTCCTGAGGAACGCTCGTGGGTTGCTGTTCATGGTGTCCATGCTTTTGTTATTGACTCTGTTATTGACTGCTTTTTCCTGACTACTCTGATTTCTGGTTCCCTTGACTCAGCTCTGGCTGTTCATTTTGGTTAATCTCTGGTTCGCTTTGATTTAGGCCTGTTTTTGACTATTCTCTTTATATCACTTCCAGTTCAGCCACTCTAAGGACCAGTTTAGGGAAATGTTAGTTTTACCTATTGGAGGGTTATTATTCTGTGTGTTGGGTCACTCCTTTTCATGACATGGCCTGGGTGCGAATGGTGTAAGACAATGATAAACTGAGCTTGCAAACTCAGCCGTTTAAAGCGTTTAATCTCTGTAAAATTTGTCTATCCTCCCTTTTCCTCTCCCTTGCCTTTTTTCCTTTTCCTCCTATTCTCCCATGAGATCCACTCAATAGCTTCCGTACAAGAAACATTTCCAGGAAGGGAGAGCCCCAATGTTAGCGGATTGTCGTTACCCAACACGGTTTTTTGCAAATCACATTGATGGCTAGCAAGTTGGAGTGGCAATATTGTTTGTAGGCACGGTTCCTTTCTAATGCATGGCCTCGTGAGCAGATTCACTCAGTCGATACAAATTTTGTGGCGCACTGAAAGGCAGAGGCGGCTCTCTAATTAGGCGATTTAGGCAGAGTGACATATCGGGTCTTCGGTCTCTGACCTAACACAAAAGGGGGCCCATTGGCTTGCCCTTTATGCCACCGGTGGCCCTTCCAGTCAGTCTGCGCTGATCGAGAGCCACCCAGCACCACAATAAACCTGGAGCTCCGTCAGGCACAGGGCTGCAGACTGAACTGTCTTGCGATCTCCAGTGTATTAGAGCATTGCCGTGAGTTACCACGGTAATGCTCTGACTGGAGATTGCAAGAGACTTACCACGTGGTCTGCAGCTCTGCGTCTGGCATAGCTGCAGACCAGAGAACCTTCCCACCGGATCACCAGGGACAGAGACACTGGACCACCAGGGAATAATTAAAGGGGAAAAAAAAGGTATTTATAAGCCCCGCAAACCTGTCCACCCCCACATCCACCCTCTCAGCCCCCACTGCCCTCCCTCCCCCCCCAAATCTCTCAGCCTCCGCTAACCTGTCTCAGCCCCCCACCCTCTCTCAGCCCCCACAAACTCATAAGTTGACAACCATCCTTGGCCCCCTTACTCTGATGCCTCATAATCCAGACATAGCAGGAGGATTTACGTTAACAGATCTACTTCCATTCACCAATAGAGTATGAACAGTGGTCTTAAACCACCTCACAGGATTGGAAAGATCTAGATATTTTAAGATCCAAAATTACTACATAGAACATAGAGAATGTGACGGCAGATAAGAACCATTCGGCCCATCTAGTCTGCCAAATTTTCGAAATACTTTCATTAGTCCCTGGCCTTATCTTATAGTTAGGATAGCCTTTTGCCTATCCCACGCATGCTTAAACTCCTTTACTGTGTTAACCTCTACCACTTCAGCTGGAAGGCTATTTCATGCATCCACTACCCTCTCAGTAAAGTAATACTTCCTGATATTATTTTTAAACATTTGCCCCTCTAATTTAAGACCATGTCCTCTTGTTGTGGTAGTTTTTGTTCTTTTAAATATAGTCTCCTCCTTTACTGTGTTGATTCCTTTCATGTATTTAAAGGCTTCTATCATATCACCGCTGTCTCGTCTTTCCTCCAAGCTATGCCTGTTAAGTTCCTTTAACCTTTCCTTGTAAGTTTTATCCTGCAATCCTTGAATCAGTTTAGTACCCTTTCTCTGAACTCTCTCTAAAGTATCAATATCCTTCTGGAGATACGGTCTCACCAGTGTTCTGTACAATGGCATGAGCACTTCCATCTTTCTACTGCTAATACCACTCCCTATACAACCAAGCATTCTGCTAGCATTTCCTGCTGCTCCATTACACTGTCTGCCTACCTTTAAATCCACAGAAATAATCACCCATAAATCCTTTTCCTCAGATGTTGAGGTTAGGAGTCTATCAAATATTCTGTACTCTGCCCTTTGATTTTTACATCCAATATGCATTATCTTTCACTTATTCACATTAAAAGTCAGTTGCCACAACTCTGACCATTTTTCTAGTTTACCTAACTCATTTGCAATTTGGCTTATCCCTCCTGGAACATAAACCCTGTTACATATCTTAGTATCATCAGCAAAAAGACATACCTTACCATCAAGACCTTGTGCAATATCACTAATAAAAATATTAAAGAGAATGGGTCCAAGTACAGATCCCTGAGGTACCCCACTGGTGACAAGTCCAAGCTTCGAATATATTCCATTAACTACAACCAGGGCCGGACTGGGAAAAAAATTAGACCCGGGCATTTTTCAATTAGAGCGGCCCCCCAAAAAGGGGGCAGGGGCCAGAGAAAGTGAGCATGTTGGTTCAATGCGCAGAGCCCCGCTGAAGAGCTCTAGCATTAGAAAAAGGCCCTGTATTTGTTCTGCGCAGCGCAAGCAAATGTAATAACATGCTTGCGCTGTGTTTGCTTTTAAATTGTCTCTGGTGTCTCCACAAGTGGGATACCAGAGGACAAAAGGGCCAGGAAAGTGTATGGTGCATGTGTTTGGCGCATGCTTGTGGGATTGCCTGTTTGTAGAGTGTGGTGTGGTATTGTGTAAATAGGTCAGTTTTGTGGTGTAATATGTGGGGCTAGGGGCTGTAGAGAGTGCGTGTATAGGGGCATAGTGTTATAGGGGATGTAGCGAGTGTGTGCATACGGGCAGTAGTGTGTGTGTATAGGTGACGTAGTGTGTGTCACTTATACACACACACTACTGTGTGTAGAGAGGGTGTGTTTAGAGAATGTTGTATGTGTTTGCTTACAAGGAATGTAGTGTGTGTGTAGGTGGTGCAGTGTGTGTGTAAGAGATCTAGTGTGTAAAGGACCCAGAGTGTGTATAGAAGATTGTGTGTGTGTGTGTAGAGGATTAAGAGTGCATATAGGGTAAGGGATCTAGCGTGTATCTGGAGCGTAATGTGTGTAGTGGTGCAGTGTGAGGGGTGCTGTAGTGTGTGTGTGTGTGTGTGTGTGTGTGTGTGTGTGTGTGTGTGTGTGTGTATATATATATATATATATATATATATATATATATATATATTCAAAAAAACAGGATGCTTGGCACTCTCCTTTAAGTAATAAGAAAGAACTAATAGCCTGGGTGCTATATCCCAAACGTCAGAAATATACAAAAATCAAAACTGAGGATGCACTCACAGGACTTGGTTAAAGTGAAAAAAGGGACTTTTAATTATTCCATGTGACTGTACATTTCACATGGAATAATTAAAAGTCCCTTTTTTCACTTTAACCAAGTCCTGTGAGTGCATCCTCAGTTTTGATTTTTGTAATATATATATATATATATATATATATATATATATATATATAAAAAATATATTTGGACGTATTGTATGTGTGAGGTGCGCAGCGTGTTTGTGTAAGAGGGGTGCTGTGTGTGAGGGTGTTTTTATCTGCCGTCACATTCTGGGTTTCTAATTTTATTTGTCTGTTAACTCACTGAGGGTTTTTTTTATATAATATATGTGCTGTATATGTGTGGGAGTGAGGGTGCTGTCTGTCTGAGGGTGTTGTGTGTGTCTGGGGGTGCGCTGTGTGTGTCTGGGGGTGCGCTGTGTGTGTCTGTGGGGTGCTGTGTGTGTCTGTGGGGTGCTGTGTGTGTCTGGGGGGGTGCTGTGTGTGTGTGTGTCTGTGGGTGCTGTGTGTGTGTGGCTGGGGGCTGTGTGTGTCTGGGTGCTGTGTGTGTCTGTGCTGTGTGTGTCTGTGGGGCTGTGTGTGTGCTGTGGGGGCTGTGTGTGCCTGTGGGGTGCTGTGTGTGTCTGTGCTGTGTGTGTCTGTGCTGTGTGTGTCTGTGGAGGGCTGTGTGTGTCTGGGGGGGGGCTGTGTGTGTCTGGGGGGGCTGTGTGTGTCTGGGGGGGCTGTTAGGGAAATTATTTTAAATATATATTTTTTATTTTATTAATAATTATAATATTATTATAATTAATAATTATTAATAATTTAAAAAAAAAAGTTATGTTCCCCCACCCCCCTCCCTTCTTACCTTTAGCCTGGGAGGGGGAGGGAGCCGTTCTGCCTGGGAGGGGGAGCCTTGAGGGGACCATGCTGCCTTCCCTGGTGGTGAGAGTGAACTCTAGCCTGCGGGTTAGAGTTCACTCTCGCGAGATCTGAGCGTTGCCGCGGTAACGGTAACCGCGGCAACGCTCAGAATCCCGCGAGAGGACCGGGCGGAGCTGCTTGTTAGAGCTCCGCCGGGTCCTCTCTCCTCCCTCCCTCCCTCACTCAGCCGGCGGCCGCCTGTAACAGTGCCTGTGGGCCGGTGAGGGAGATCTGTGATCTCCCCACCGGCCCACGGAGGCACACAGCGGGGCCGGCGCTCGGATAGCGCTGGCCCTGCAGGGGCCGGCCGGGAAGATCCTGTGATCTCCCTGACGGCCTCGGCCCCACGGCCATCGCGGCCCACCGGGCATTTGCCCGGTGTGCCCGATGGCCAGTCCGGGCCTGACTACAACCCTCTGTTGCCTGTCACTCAGCCACTGCCTTACCCATTCAACAATATTTGAATCCAAACTTAAAGATTGCAATTTATTGATAAGCCTTCTATGTGCAACAGTGTCAAAAGCCTTACTGAAATCTAGGTAAGCAATGTCTGCTGCACCACCCTGATCTATAATTTTAGTTACCCAATCAAAAAAATCAATAAGATTAGTTTGGCATGATCTCCCTGAAGTAAACCCATGTTGTCTCTGATCTTGAAATCCATGTGTTTTTAGATGTTCAACAATCCTATCCTTTAACATGGTTTCCATTACTTTCCCCACTACTGAAGTAAGGCTTACTGGTCTATAGTTGCCCGACTCCTCCCTATTACCTTTCTTGTGAATGGGCACAACATTCGCTAACTTCCAATCTTCTGGGACTACTCCTGTTAACAATGGTTGGTTAAATAAATCTAACTATGCCTCGATCCCTGGTAAGAACCTCATACAGAGAGATCAGGCACAATTCAAGATTTTTTTGCACTTCGTGAATGCATATTTCCCGGACATATCCATGGCAGCACTACAGATGGGTATAGCTCCTACCACTCTCAGATTGGACAGGAACCTAATTAAACAAATAAAAGAGAGATTCTACCCTTAAGTCTTTTTTTCCTGTCCACTCACTTGGCCATAGGTTTTATTGCACCTCCGTTTTTATTTTGTGGCTTACTTGGTTTTATTTTACCCCTGCCCTTGGGGAGTTCAGCCTCTCTCCCCATGGAAGCCTCAGGATACGGAGCCTCACCAAGAGTGACCCCCTGATGGACTCTCCCCTTAGTGACCGGGAGTTATGCTGCAGTGATCCGGAAGGTAGCAGCTGGACGTGCCAGTGACATTAAGGTGATAATTCACAGGTAAGGATCCACCTATCTCAGTTAAAAGCCTTAAAATGGCTATTCTGCCTTTCCCAAAACCTAACTATGTGGAGGATACAAATGGATGCCCTTAGGGTTTTTTCCTGGCAAGCAC
This sequence comes from Pelobates cultripes, assembly GCA_933207985.1. Classification (NCBI taxonomy): domain Eukaryota; kingdom Metazoa; phylum Chordata; class Amphibia; order Anura; family Pelobatidae; genus Pelobates; species Pelobates cultripes. The sequence goes on from OW240919.1 coordinate 114,217,463, forward strand.
TGGATGGTATAATATAATCTATCTCCACAAGGTTGTGGGACTCATTAGTGGAGTACCTTTTTTCTAAGTTTCCTCTTCTGGTTGCCTTTATGGAGCAGAGGAACAGGGGCGGGGCTTATTCTCTGAAGTTCCGTTTTCCCTCCAATTCTTTTTTAAATGGGCCTCTCGGCTGGAACAGGTCCTGCATAGGTGTCTGTCGTTTTTGATGCTGTTTTTGGTGTATACTTTTCTCTTTGAAGTAATCTGGCTGCAGGTAAGTGAAGTTTTATTATCCAACAAAATTTTGGTGTGTTTCTTTCTAAGTATATTTCTTCCTAGAATTTATTCATGGGGATAAAATTATTTTCTATTTTTATTTATGTTAGTGGTGGTAGCTAGAGAATATTCTTTTTATTTTTCTAGCCGCCCATTTTTCAAGATGGAGTTCCACGGCCCTGCCTCAAAAAATAGGTCACAATCTAGAGGTTCGGAGTAAGTCACTTTCCTTTTTTATTTAAAAAAAAAAAAGAATGAGAGTGTATCCTTTCTAAATCCTGGATTTTCAGTTCTACTCATAGATCTTACTATGTGAAGAAAAAGGATAAGACGTCTTTATGCGTGGCCTGTGATGAGAAGGTTCTTCTGGGGAAAAGACTCTGCATGACATGTCTCAAACAAGCAGCCGGTCCTTCAGAACCTGATACAGATGTCCTTTCACACATCAAACAAGCTGCCTCGGAAGGCCTACAACAGGCAGAGATAGCTAGGAAGAGGCAAAGATCCTTTAGTCCTGATTGGACGCAAGAAGTCAGCTCAGAGGAAGAGTTACCTCCAATCTTTGAAGATGAATACTCTTCTCACGACGAGGACTCTCATCTATCCTTCATGGATACCAAAAAAAGTAGAAGCCTTGATTAAACAAACATTTTGCTGACTTAAAAAAGCGAAACCCCTTTCCCCCTCCATGAAGCCATCAATGACTTAATCAAGGAGGAGTGGAGAAAGACTGATAAAAAGGATCTCTAGTCAGGGTCGTCTAGCTAGACTTTACCGTTCAAGTCCAGCGACAGTGCTTCATGGGACTCTGCTCCAAAAGTGGATGCTGCCATTGTACGTCTGGCCAAAAAGACCACCCTTCCTATGAATGATGCGGGGTCTTTAAGAGAGCCCATGGATAGAAGAATGGATTCTAATCTGTCCAAGGCATATATTGCATGGTGCTCTGGGATCCGTCCTGCTGTGGCTATGACTTCTGTGTCGAGAGCCCTGAAACAGTGGTTGGATGACCTTGAGGAGGATATCTTGAGTGGGGTTAGCAGACCCAGGATTTTAAATTCCCTAAATAAATTCAGGCTGGCAGTTGATTTTTCTTCTGAGGCTTCCATAGATCTGGTTAGATCCATCTCAAGAAGCATGGCCTTGGTTGTAGCCTCTAGACGTGCTCTCTGGCTTTGAAATTGGATGGTAGATACTTCATCATAAAACAGTTTATGTTCTCTTCCCTTTCAGAGGGATATGCTTTTTGGGAAACATCTTGATGAATGTATTAAAAGGGCTGTGGAAGGACGTAAGGACTTTCTCCCCCAAGACAGGAGGCCTAAACTTTTTTTCCCCAAGAAAAACGTTCCTTTTGGGATAAAGATTACCGTAACTACAAGCCTGGCAGAGAATTCTCCAGAGTTCAACCATGGAAAGGGGCCTTTCCTCTTTCAGGAGAAATCGTGGCAGAGGTGGATCCTCCAGGCATACAAAACAGTTCTGATGGGACACCAGTCCGGTCTTTGGGGGTAGGAGCCAAGCTCCTACATTTCTCAGAGGTCTGGGCTCTTCACATTTTAGACAAGTGGGTTCTAAAAATTATTCAAGCAGGATATTTCCTAGAATTTTCAAAGGTTTCTCATCTTCGATTCCTTCCTACCCATATCCCAAAAGACAAGGAAAAGGCAAGAACTCTTCTCTCTTTTTCCTCATCCCTTCTGGCAGAAAGCGTAATTTGCCGAGTTCCCCAAGAAGAAGAAGGTTTGGGTTATTACTCAAGGCTTTTTCTGACCCCAAAGTCTTCAGGAGAATGGAGACCGATCTTGGATCTTCACGAGCTCAACAAGCAATTATCTGTCAGAAAATTTGAAACGGAATCCATCAGCTCCATCGTAAAGGTCGTATCTTCAGGAGACTGGATGATATCTATAGACCTTCAAGAATCCTACTTTCATGTTCCCATTGCCATTCCTGACCAAAAATTCCTGAGGTTCACAATAGAGCATCGTCATTTTCAATTCCGGGCTCTCCCCTTCGGTCTCAGCACGGCAGGTTGTAGAACCTTTACAAAAATCCTGGTTTCCCTCATAGCTCTCATTCGCCTCAAAGGGATCTCCATTTTTCATTACCTAGACGATATCCTGGTTCTTTCACACAGCAGGAATCTCCTTGTTTCTCACCGAGACAGAGTTCTCCATCTTCTTCAAATATTCGGATGGGTCATCAACTAAAAAAAGAGTTAGCTTCTTCCTTCCCAGAACATCATCTATCTGGGAGCAAGTTTCGATACAGTCAAGGGAAAGGGGCCAAAGGATCCAACAGAAAATCCGGTGACAGCCATAGAATTTATGAGCCTTTTGGGGAGTCTATCCTCAACAATAGGCCTCACAAGATGGGCTCAGTGGCCCATTAGGATTCCACAGTCAGAATTCCTTCTAAAATATTTATACCAAGATCTGAACCAACAGATCTTAATTTCCTCCAAGGTAAAAAAAGAGCTTGCCTGGTGGTTAAAAGATCAAAATCTTTTCCTCGGTTTCCCTCTGGGTCACATTCATTGGATCACAATAACTACAGATGCCTGTCAGACTGATTGGGGGGCACACCTGGATTCTCTGCACATCCAAGGCCTTTGGAACCACGGTCAGTTTCATCTTCCCTCAAATATCCTGGAAATAAAAGCAGTATTCCAAGCTCTTCTCCGATTTTTCCTCTCTGAAACAGCAATGGGTGAAGATCAGGGTGGACAATACTTCGGTGGTGGCTTATCTCAATCATCAAGGGTTAACAAGAAGCAAACAGTTGATGAAGATTCTTTACTCCCTTATGGTCTGGGCAGAATTGAACCTGGAAGGATTGAAGGCAGTTTATCTTCCAGGGAAGATGAATCAAGTTGTCGATTTCCTAAGTAGAGTTTCCCTGGATCCAACAGAATGGTCCCTCTCTGCGGAGGTTTTTTACAGCATCGTTCTACAGTGGGGACTTCCTCAAGTGGACCTCATGGCTACTCACCTGAACAAGAAAGTGACAAGGTTCTATTCGCGGTTCTCTGACCCTTTGGCGGAAGACAGGGATACCCTGTCCTACGAGTGGAGGTTCGTCCAGAGATATGTGTTTCCCCCAACTCCTCTGATTTTTCCTCTATTAAAGAGGATTCAGTGAGAGCCATCATACCCCTTTGGCCAAGACGCCCTTGGTTTCTGCTTCTGCAGAAGCTATCTCAGGAACCTCCTTTGGATCTATCAGGCCATCCTCAGCTCCTTCATCAAGGTCTGGTATTCCATCCTACACCCCAATTGTTGAAATTGATGGCATGGAAATTGAGAGGCAACGCCTGTTAGGTAAGGGGTTTTCGGGGTCACAGAAACCCTTCTGAAAGCAAGAAAGAAGTCCACTTCATTTGCTTATCATCGGATATGGGGCATTTTCAGTGAATGGTGTACTCGTCATGAAGTTCCCTGTTTAAACCCCATATATGGGCAACATTCTGCAGTTCCTACAAGATGGTTTTGATAAAGGTTTACGTGTGAGTTCTTTAAGAGTCCAGATTTCCGCTCTTTCCATTCTTTTAGACCTTCAATCCGGATATTAAAAGATTTTTCCAGGCAATTCTGAAGAATCGTCCCCCAGCTAAGTCCTATTCTCCACTCTGGGATCTGCCTCTGGTTCTTCAGGCTCTATCTATTCCACCCTTTGAACCCCTGGAAGAGATTTCGATGGCTACATTGACTTTAAAAACAGTTCTTTTAGTTGCCCTTACTTCAGGGCAAAGTATTTTGGAGCTTCAAACACTCTCGTGTGAGCCTCCTTTTCTAATTTTTCAAGACAATAGAGTCATTTTAAGGACTGTTCCGGCCTTTCGTCCTAAAGTCGTTTCTTCCTTCCACATAAATCAAGACATTGTGCTTCCTGCCTTTTTTTCCAATCCTGAACAGAAACAGAGGAAAAATGGCATTGCCTGGATTTAGTGTGTTGTTTATCTTCTTACGTACAAAGTACTTCTGCTATCAGGAAATCCTCCAGACTTTTTGTTATTCCATCAGGTCACAAGCTGGGACAAGCAGCTTCCATCTCTTCCATCGGGCGTTGGATTGTGTCAGCTCTCTCCCAGACTTACCAGGCATCTGGAGTTCCTATCCCGTTGGGTCTTCGGGCTCACTCTACTAGAGCACTAGCCTCTTCTTGGGCAGCTGCAGCCAATGTTTCTCCTGACTGAATCTGTTCAGCTGCAACCTGGAGGTCCTTTAATATGTTTATCTATCACTACTGATTGGATGTTGCCAGAGCTTCCAGTTCTTCCTTCGGTAGAAGTGTTCTGGCTTCAGCTTTATAATAAACTTTTCTTTTACATTCAAAAATTTGACTGTTTTTATATTGTTTTCCCTTCCCTTTTGTCTTTAGCTTGGGTATTACCCATCTGTAGTGCTGCCATGGATATGTCCGGGAAAATAGAAAATGAATTCATACTTACCAATATTTTCTTTTCCCGGTTATAGGCCATGGCAGCACTATGACCCCGCCCTTTTTGTTTGTTTGTGGCTAGGGACTAAGAGGCAAGTTTATAACATCATAGGGAAAATCACTGAAAATGAATTACCCTTCCTGCCCATGCTGCTGCACCATACATTGACTTTCATATCAAAATATAAGAAATGACTCACTAAACATCTACTGAATCCAGCAAAATGATTGATCCCTGAATAGCAATTCTACTGTATAACAATGGATAACCAGTCGAGATGGGTGGGACCTCACCCAATCAGACCCCGGGGGACTTCGGGAATAATGTGCGAGATTAGCACAAAGAAGGGAGACGAGAAGGAAAAGAGTTGGAAAATACAAAACTTTTTTTCTTTTTTTTTTTCTCTCCCCTACTTTCTTTCTCCTTACCCTTTATCTCTATCCCTGTACGCCTCAAGAAAAGGGACAGACGTACACAAGAGGTCCTGATGGCAGCCATTAGTTCCCATTGTGTGGCTACCATCTCTCCATTGTAAGCACATGTTTTTTGTTCCTTTTTCTTTGATTATATTGTCATAAACTCTGAAGTGAACTGCTTTAGTATGCATCAAATTGGTCTGGTATGCCTATTGCAACACACAGGAATGAGGGAGTCTGACTTGTAGTGAAATGTCTCAAACTGGATATAGGCAGAAGTTTCACCAAATGCTCTGCCTAAAAGATAAAGTGGTTTGGTTTGCACCTGAAATTAGGTGCAATGGGTCCAGGAGTCAGTTCACTTAAAAAGGCTTTTATATATCCTGATGGTTCAGGAGAAACGCAGCACTTGCATATATGGGGTGTATAGCTTTAAATCTGCTAAATCTGCTTTAGTTTGCATACCTTGACATTTGTAATGGTTCCTTGTGTCTGTATCATAAAAGTTCCTAAATAAAAAAAAAAAAAAGGGCTGACTACTTGAGCTATTCTCTGTTCTCAGTACTCTCTTGCAACTTGGTTTTTTTGCTCTCCCAAAGTTTAAAGGGTAATCCAGACATAGACCCCTTGCTCATGGTGCCCACAGGTTTATCAGCTATACCTCATTGACGATGCCTAACAAAGTTGAAACAATCATTTGAAGTTGCTATATCACTCAATTGAATTAAGTGTAATTAGTTTTAAAACACTCCCAAGATAAAATATATCACAGAGCATATATATGCGCTATTAAAAACCTGTCTTATTTATAATTAAAAAAAGTTACTCCAAGCACCATTACCACTATAGTAATATGCAGTTGTCATGGTACGTGGAGTCTGTATGTGCAGTGCTTCTCCGCTCATACAGAGTTTAACCCCTTTAGCGCCGGAGGTATAACTCCAACTCCAAAAGTGTCACTGGGGAGGTCCAGGCTGCCTAAAGGAAATTTCTGTGCATATTCCTATGTACAGAATTGCATTCAGCTGACATCCTCAGTCAATGGAAATCCAGTGAGATCGCCATCTGCCTTCAGCTCTTTAAGGTAAGAGCAAACTTGACATACTTACTGGGAGAATGGACCAGGGTACTGGTAGAGCAGGCTGTAGTGGTTATGATGTTTGGAGCAATATTGTAATAGTTCACCAAATAATGAGCTCACCCAAACTGAGACAATATTGCAGGTATGGAGTTATTCTAGCCAGGGAACTCAAATTAACCCTTAATTATGGTGTGCCTTGGCATTTGTATGTGTTATTTGCTATGTGGTTTGTGTTCCCTTATTTAAACAGAGAAAACGTAAAATGATGATCTAAACCAAAAAAGAAAAAACACTATGTATGTGAAACTAACCCACTGTTACTTAAATACAATTATTTCTTCATATACTAAAAAAAAAAGGCACCTTAATAACTCACTGAGCCTGAATCTCATGCTTTATAAACGAACAGGCATTTGAATAAAGTTTTCCTGTTTGAATGCTGTCCTGTAAAGCATTCTGGGAGATGTAGTTAAGCTTACTTCCCTGCTTGCCACTTAGGCTAAATACGCGAAGGGAGAGCATTGCAGGTGAGTACTCACCACGAATTTCTATGATAACACATCCAGAACTTTTTAAAAAAAAACTATTTGTTAGCTGGGGCTCTTTAAAGTTAATTAAAGCTCTCATTAAACCTTGTTGTGTGTGTCAGACAGATTTACAGTCAGAAACACTTTATCCCATTTAATGTTATCATCCCAGTAACAGCTCATCCTCCTCCTCCTTTCAGACGTGCCACATCCCTGCTTGTCCAATATTCTGTTTATATAGTGTATATATGTAGATCTCGTTATTCTGCCGTTTTCTCCTATGTTCATTCAGTAGCAGAAGTTACAATCCCGGATGTGGAACGTTCTAACTCTTGGAATGTAATTTAGTATTAGTTCTGTGAGAGTAGACATCTATATTGTATCTTTACTGCATGCTTCCTGTTAACATAGTGCATAGGACTGTGAGCTGGATGTAGAAATGAACTGATCATCACTTATCTTTTGGCTTCTGCATTTCCTGATACACATATACCATAAATAAAAATAGCACATTTTATTATATGTATTGAAGTGTATTTATGGTGTTAATTTTAATATATATAACATTTTACATTTGGTTTTTATGTTTCCATTTATTATTCACTCAATGTAGGTTTGTGCAATATGTATGTGTGTATGCATATATGTACATATAATTACTAAGCCTTTAGTGTTTAAAAAAAAAAAAAAGTAAAAGCAGTTGCTCAATTCTCATTATATTCAGCAACTTCCACAAATATTTGGATACACAGCATGTGCGAGTTTTCTCCACATCACATGATCAATATGGTAATGTTACATGTCTGTCATTTATTTTTGTAAAATCTCAATTTTCAAGTCAACGTCCCCTTAATGTTAAGTGCATCCCAAACCTTACCTTATATTATTTGATTGGTTTGTTTTTATTTTATTTCTTCAGCTGGAAATGGGTTAGCACTAATTTAACAAATTTTTAACAACAAGGCTGATAAGAACTTTAGCTGCAAAAAAGCTTTGACCCTTTTTCCTCAATATATTTTCAATTTAGTCAATAGTGAAAATAAACAACAAACATCTGGTAGAGTTCATGAGAGAAAGTGAGATAGATGAAAGCAATTTGTATTGGCCGGATTTGTTTTATAAACTTGGTCTATAGAATCAATCTGTGTTAAAATGCCTAACTTAGAAATAGTATCAATTCAGCATTAAGATATTGATGAACTATAATATTGTTCTGAAATGTTTTTTCTTTGACTTATTACATTGATATTTTAGGATCTCTAGTTAGGAAATCAGTATGTCATTATATATATATATTTTTTTTTTCTTCTTAACTTGAACTCAAAACATAGCCTCCATGATAGAAAGTTTTTATTTTTTTACAGCACAGTGTGTTTACTTTAGAAGTTATTTCCTGCTCTGTTAATTGAACTTTAATCACACACATGTGGCTACTGCAGGCTCTAGCTTGAGATTTTTAAATTTCTAAATTAAACACATTCTGCAATAAGGGAAGTTTAAAAAATAAATAAATTCAAACTCGTTTTTAGGAAGTGTTACAGAGGCTTTATGACAACAGCCAGAGTGTTGTTGCCAGGGCTGCATAAAGAAAGTGATTTTAACTTATAATTGAGCAGTGAGACTGCAGGGGCATGATCTACACACCAAAACGAATGTAGGAAGCTAAAGTTGTTTTGGTGCTCAGTGTCTTTTTAACTGAGAGCTAGTGTACCTTTAAGAATCCTGACATCTTGCACAGGTACTGGGCATTAGAAAATCATGCCTCGAGCCAGTGTCATATGTTCAGGTTGAGCATTTTAGGTATTTCCAATTAAGACTTAAAGGGTTACTCTAATCATCATAACCATTTTGCTATGGTTTGCCCTCTTACCTGGATCTCTATTGGGGACCAGTGACATGTAGAAGCCAGATGCTGATCCTGCTGGCCATTATTGGCTGACATAATCAGCTGACTGCTCTAAGCCAATGAATGCAACTCTGTGCATTGACCTATGCACAAGAAATTGGCATTAGCAGCATGGAACTCCTGCTCTGGACTTGCTAATGAGACCCCAATTACACAGCTGGCAGTAGTGTATCTACCCCGAGGCTGACAAGGCATCTGCCTTGTGCGGCACTTTCAGGGGCCCTGGCAAATGCCTCACCAGCCTCTTTTCTTGGTGGGGCCAGGAGCTTGCCGGCTGGCAACCTTAGGGCCCCCCTTAGAGCCCCCCGAGGCTGGCATTTACCTTATGTAGGAGGCGGGCAGCGAGGGAGCACCGCAGTGATGCCAGAGCTGGAATATGATGTAACTCTGGCCCCGGCATCACTAAGACGCACATGAGGGAGCTGAGCAGGAGGATCAGAGCTCCCTCGCCGCATGCATCCACTCTGCGCCTGCCAGCCCGTCAAACTACAGCCAGCCCCACTGGACCACAGGGAAGAAACCATAGGTAGGCTGAGTGGATTAAACTTGATTTTTGTTTTTTTTTGTCTGTTAGTGAGTGTGTGTCTCACTGAGAGTGTATGTTTGTCAGAGTGTGTATGTGTTTATCAGTTTGTATTGGTCACTGAGAGTGTGTGTCTGTCAGTGTATGTATGCATGTGTCAGCTACTGTATGTGTTTCTGTCAGTCAATGTGTATGGCTGACACTAAGTGCATATATGTCAGAGAGTGTTGTATATTGACAGTGCTAACACACGCACTTACCCTATATATTGTGCTTTAGTTTCCTTAGTGATATATAAAAAAAGAGAACATAGAAAAAAGTACAAATAATAGTGTAGTATGTTAAATAAATATCCAATAAAGTCCTTTAGTTGTGAATGATGAATTGAAATAGACTCACATTTTTTAGAGCCTTTTACAGTTTTAAGGCTCTAAACTTCCAGGTGTCTGTGTCTTTTTAGGGTAGATCACACGACCCGTCTCTCAAGGTGAAAAAGAGCGTAACTTCCTCTCCACGTTGCATAGAAAAAAGACACAGATATCCCCAATCTAAATGTAGTATTTTAGATACCGATATAGATCAATGTAAATAAAATACAGAATTGCTCACCTTCTTTAGAGCCTGTGGTAACTGGCTCTAAGTATTTTTAGCCTAGTGTCAGTTAATGGGGGTGACACTTCCCCTTCCTGGAATCACTTGCGCAGAGTGTAATTCAATGGTGGATAAAAAATATATATTTATTTAAGAAACTATTAAAAATGTATCCATACTTCTAGAAAATAATAAAAACAAATAAATATAATACAAATGTATTGAGTGGTCTGCTAACAGGTCCACCTGGTTAGCCAAAACGCTTTTCACCGAAAAAACGGCTTCCTCATTCGGAGCTGAGAGGCGGACACTGGGGAGTCAGACGCTGGAGAAAGGTAAATGCTGAAGACACACACACACACTCTCACGAACAGACGCATACACACTAACTGACAGAGACACACTCAGCGACAGACATACATACACACTCACTTACAAAACATACACTTTCACTGACACACACTCACTAACAGACATCAAACACACTCAGTAACACACACAGTAACACACTCACTAGCAGACACACACCCAATAACAGACACTCACTGACACACACACAGACACACTCACTAACACACACACTAACACACACACACACATACACTAACACACACATACACTAACACACACACACACTTTTTTAAAATTTAATCCCCCCAGCCTCCTTACCTTTTGGAGTGCTGGGGGGATTCCCTGGGGTCCAGTGGTGCTGCTGGGCTCCTGGTCACTGGGTGGACGTGCTGTCTGGGCGGGCGGCGCGCGAGGGAGCACTCTCTGTGTGCTTCCTCTTCAGCTCCCTCGCGCGGGAGCTGAAGATGAAGCACACAGTGTAAAGTGCTCCCTCGCGCGCCGGCCGCCCAGACAGCACGCCCACCGGGGTCAGCAGGGCCAGCCTCGGGGGGCCCTGGGGTGGTCGGCTCCTGGGCCTCCCAGGAGAAGAGGCTGGCCCTGTGGCTACATACCGGGTCGCAGGGGCGGCCGGGCCCCCTGGTGGACCGGGCCCAGTCGCAGCCGCGACCCCTGCGACCCTGGTATGTACGCCACTGGACTAGGGTTATGGCACCCCCCTACCTTGTGGCACGCGGGGCAAACCCCCCCCCTTAGTCCGCCATTGGGGGAGGCACATTTTGTCATGCCTAGGGAAGCACAAAACCAGAATACACCACTCACTGCTGGAGGTAACGTTACACATCCTGCAGCAAAGGGGTTACACTCAGTATGTACAGGGTTTCATAGAATATAATTTGTATAAATATTATATAAACACTCTGTTTTAGTGCTTTCTATTCAAATGCTTTCATGCATTGATTGTGATTTAGGGATATGTTTTTAAAATGTAATCTGCTGTGATGAATTTGGTTATTTCAACTGTATACCTACTTTGGGCCGGGAATATTTGGCACTGACACAAGTTATTTGTTATTTCGGCTGTTTATCAAAATAAATGCAAGTTACTGTTAAATAATAAAGAATATGGGGTTAAAGTGCAGTCTCGCAGCTTTAATTTGAGGGTATTCACTTCCAATTTGGAGGAGAGGTTTAGGAATTATAGCTCTTTAATATGTAGCCACCTCTTTTTGAAGGGACCAAAAGTAATCTGACAATTGACTCAAAAGCTATTTCATGGACAGGTGTGGGCTATTCCTTCATTTTTTCTTACTCAATTAAGCAAGTAAAATGTCTGGAGTTTTATCCAGGTGTGGCATTTGCATTAGCAACTGTTGTTGTGAAACCACAACATGCGGTCAGGGCCAGCCTTAGGTCTTTAGGCGCCCTAAAGTGCCCCTTCACAGTGCCCTTCCCTCCCCCTATCCCACTTCATCAATGTATAGTGCGTGTGTATAGGTGTATCGTTTTTTTTAAATGAATAATGATTTTAAAGCAAATATTCATTCCTCCTTTCCTGTTACCTTGTTAGTAGAGGGGCATGCTGATCTCTGGTTGTCCAGTGTGCTGGTCATCCCCTGCACCGGGGGGGTCAGAGCTTTCCTGTGGTAATCATCGGCAACAATTTGATTAGCCAGAGCTAGGAAGTCAGCTACTTATGGTCTGCAGCCAACAGATGTGCAAGCCAGATGTACCCGACTGCCTCCCCTACATTACACAGGGGCAGAATAAGTATGTCACATAATACTGTGAGTTGTTTTGTTTTAGAGGTCTTGATTTTCTTTATTTACCTTGACCTCTTTGGGGGGAAAAATCATAGTAATACGCTGTTTATCCATTTATTACTGAGCTCCAGAGCAACTAAGGCCCATGTGTAAATGCAGATGTATATTTTTGCTATTTATTACACACAGTCACACACAGGCAGAGAGAGAGACAGACACACACACACACAGGTACTGGCGGACAGTCACAAACTTACAGCTACACATACAATCTCACACACACACAGGGACAGACATTCACACACACGCAGTCACACACACACACACACACACACACACACAGGCAGACATTCACACACACGCAGTCACACACACACACACACACACTTGCCTCTCTCCATTATGGACTGGAAGTAAGGAGTGGAGACAGTGCAACTCCTGGAGTCTGGTTGTTGGGGAAGCTGGGACTCCTTCCTGCTTCTCCCTTCCTGTGCAGCAATTACCTGGCATGTCTTCTGGGCATTATCTTAGCTCCGCCGTACGGTAAGCCCAGCTCCTGCCACAATGTTTTTATTTATTTTTTTATTTTATTTTTTTATAATCCCGGGTGGAGAAAATTAAAATCCTCCACCTGGGTAGCCGCACCTGTGTGAGCTGTGTCGGCCGCATGGCAATGCCTGATCTCTTGTCGCACGCCCCTAATGCTGACCCTTGATGCGAATAAAGTAGCTCTCAATGCAAGTAAAACTGGCTGCAAGAAAGATAAAATCCATCAGAGAGATATCAGGAACATTGTGAGTGGCCAAATCAACTGTTAGATACATTCTGAGAAAATAAAAATACACAGAAAACCACAGTGGTGGATGAACTCTGTTCTGGGCTGCCATTGTCAAGTCTGTGCATATCTAATATATGCTGTCAGAGTCCACTGCACGCTGGCAAGAGACATAACATTTCCCCCCCTTGCAGGCAGTGTCCTACCTCCCACCGATGCAGGCAGGTTTCTATAAAAAATGTTTTTTTTACAAATTCTCCATACCGCCCAATAGGGCATATTACTCAGAAAAGGTCCAGATGATTAAAGTATCCCTTTAACATTTCTGGCTTGGTTTCCAGATTTTGGATAAGGTACTAGTTTTTTATTTTTATTTAGACTATTCTAAGTATCAAGGTTACACCCTCTTCTGGAATAACTCAACCTTTAGACTACTTTACACAAACCCTTGGGTTAAATAATTGGCTGTTTAACACTTTTGATAAGTTAATTAACCTCTAGGTTAATTAGAGATAGTAGGATATGCCCCAGGTAAATAGAGATTTACAATGAGCTCTTTACACTAGCAACCAGGTCATCTGTCAACCCATGGAATGTCACATAGTCACTTTTCATTAATTCATAAAGATATATTCTTTATGAAATGCTGCTTAAGACTGCAATGAAATGTCCATGAAATTCCAATGCAAACCAGAGATACCATAAGACTAAGACTTTGTCTTATGGTAAAGCCTGAGGTTAACAAAAGTTGACAAAAGATTGAGATCCTCTGTCACCTTTTGTCCAAGACTGGCAACTGTCACAATCTCTCATGTTTATGGAGGACCCCCCTCTATAGACTTCAGTGTTGTACTCTCCTGCATGCGCAAGAGTACAGCACTGACGTGGCTCCTGGCAGAGGACCTGCATCATGAAGATGGTGGCGGTCACCGCGTGGGACAGCCAGAGACGCCCCTACACCCTGTGGCCACCCGATCTGTCCATTTTAGGGGTCTTTGAGAAGCATGCAAAAACTCCTGAAATTGTCAGATCCGCTTTAAAAAAACAAAACAAAAAAAAAACAACCTACAATTGTAATAGCAAACATGTATAACCGATAGAGCAAGTTAGTCAGTATTTAAGCAAGCAGATGAGAGCCAGAAAATTCCCCATAAACATCTCTCTTGCTAAGTTATGAACATCTATATCAGATAAGGACTGTATCTTATCACTATTACTATTTGCAGTACAGAAGTCTCTTATGCCTCAGGATAAACATTACTGAAGATTCTGAAGAACACAACTGTGTGTTATTGTTTGTCTGGAGATAGTCTGTTTATGGCACACATACACGTATGTTAATTAAGTATTTTTAGTTGCTGACATGTAAATGAAAAAGTAAAAAAGGATCCACAGACACTTTTGCAACAGAACAATGAAGTAAGCAGATTCTAAGGAGAATTTCCCCTTGCTCTGTTTGCAATACTACCTGTAAATTAAGTTTTTTTACTAACCTTGAATCCAGAGCAGGGAGAAGCTCTTCCGTGCCCACTTTGACCTCACAGGGGCCATGCACTGTCCAATCACAGGCTTCTAATAGATAAGCCTGTGATTGGACCTATTGCTGACCCAGAGAGCATGAACACACTGTGCCAACAAGGGAAGGGAGGCACAGGGAGGGAGTGGGGGAAAGGAGGGAGGTTTTTTTCAGTTAACAAATGTGCAGTGGGAGGAAGCACGGGAAGAGAGAGCTAGCTTCCACTTGCATGCACAGAATTGACGTTGGCAGCCCAGAACGGTGTTCCAGGCTGCTAACGCCGGGTGTGCTGGGGAAGTAACTAGCCCCTGGCACACAGTATTCCTTTAAATGGAAACATGTAAGTTTCTCATTTAAATGACAAATATTAACCTTGTAATGGTTATGATGCTTGGAGTACTCCTTTCATTTGAAAAGAGCTCTGGAGAAGAGCTTTATATAAGAACTGTAAAAAGTTAAGTAAACGTTAGAAATTACGGTGCTTTAGTGGTTAAGGAAGTATCTTTCTGCTACTTTCTAATTAAATCACAAGTCAACAACCTAGAAATAGCCAGTGGCAGCAAAAATATAATTGTTGCAAAAGTTAATGTCACTAAAGTAAATTTTCTTGTTCCCCAAACTCTGCAGAGGGCAACATTGCTGCTGCGTCATTTGCAGTAATGTGGCTGCAGGGCCAATTGCTTTCGGGTTTACCTCTCTATGCTACTGGCATAACAGTAAATTCTAAGGAAGTCAAAAAATATATTGTAAAGTATGTTTTCACTTTTAAGTTTGTTAGCAATTTGGCTAGCATGATAAAATAAATCTTTCTTTGTACAGCAACGCTAAGGTGCATTGGAGAAATCTAAATGTGATCATTCCATAAATGATATGTGTATAAATAAATACTTGCTATATATATATATATATAATAAATATTGTGAAAGTAATACCAGGGAATTGTTACTTTTAAGGTAATGACAAATTCTAATAGCTAACTGGCATTTAAATAATTATTTAAATTAAAGGGACACTGCACTAAGGGCAAAAAAAATAATTTTTACCTAGAGAGCAGATATCTTTGATGTTTTATGTAAATGGTACATTATATATCTGCTATCAAACATTTGAATAACTAGAGTTGACTTCAGTACTTACATTGGGAGGGAGGGGGACTTCTGGCACCATAATCACTACAGTGCACTGTTTTGGTTATATATCTTGGAGTGTTCCTTTAAAGTTGTGTACATAACATAATCTGGCCTTCTTTTGTGGGGCTGGATTAAATGCATGGCTATCAATAGTTTATGAAGTTGCCGGACATGTTCTTATATAGCCCTGGCAATATTTCAAGCCTCACCCTCTAAAATAAGGCATGTTGGGTAGTATGGGTTTACTCCCAAAATGTTTCATTGTGTTGAATTGTCAACTAAATTTTCTGTTACAGGGTTTTTCCAGCAGGGTGCTTTTCTTATATTTTGCAGTTTGGTTCATATTTCACAATAATACAGTGAAATCACTAGATCTTAAATCATTTTTTTTTTTTAGCAAATGTGTAAATATTGGATCATTATGATTTTGCCAACATATTCTGTCGCATTGTGTATCTTGTGTGTTCCTCATTGTACATATATTGCAATCTGTTGCTTTAATTTATGACGGTTTTCCTACATGTTATGTTAATCCTTATTGGGAATTTGTAGGTTGGATGTCTTGCCTGTCCTAGTGCGGTCTAATTAGATCCTTCTCATAGAGCAGCATTGAACGGACTATTTAATTGCCTCAGAGCACACGCGAGGTGCACTCTGAGCTGGCGTTGAAAAGATGAGAGAGAGGGTATTTAAAAATAGATAAATAAATACAGATTTTAGAAGTGGAGGGAGGCAGGGGAGAGCACAGAGGGAGGGAAGTGAGACCAAGACTTCCCCTTGCAGGCGCAGTGCCTGCAAGGGAGCAGCTCATTACATCTGTCACTAGCGTGCTGTGGGCGCTGACGACGTAATGTTTGCACATAATTGATATTGGAGAGCAGTCACATTCGCCGGTGTTGTAACTAGCCCCCTGCACAAAGGTGATTATATCTCTGGATGTTTCAAGTAGAAAAGCTGCGCATACAGTCTCTTACCACCATGACCATTTCAAATCTCTGAAGTGGTCATGGTGGATGGAGTAACTCTTCAAAGCCCCTATAAATAAAGGCACACTAAGTTATATTTAGTGGACATAGAGTGTGTGTGGATGGGCTAGTGTCACATGGTAAAATATATATGTGCAGTGATGACTAGACTGACAGTACTGTTGGATCTGTAAAACATTCTCTTCTTTGCTTTTCCTACATCCCTAGTTCTTTTTTATTAATGGCAGCAAAGACAGTTACTTTGGGTAGTTGGAAATCCATAGTTATTTCTTTTAAATGGGATTGGTTTCTTGAGGTTAAATATTTCCACTCCCATAATGAGCTTTAATGGTCCTCATTAGGCTGTTTTTATAGTCCTCATCTGGACAGGAGACAGGCAGACTAGGCTGTAGATGCCACAGGTGGATGGCAGTATGTTACGGGAATGAACCCAGGCCTTATTTAGGCAGGTAATTTGGGATGGCATGATAAGTGTGTAGTATGTGCCTTATGTTCCCATAAGCCAAATTAGCTCCTCTGGTGTATTATTATTATTATTGCAATGCCTTGCTCCATCATTATTTTGCAGATGTTTATAAATGTTGTTGTCTACCCTCATGTTTCTACCCTGATTTCCCTATCTGGAAATCCCTTTTTGGGAAATGGTACTGTATGTGTTACTTATTTATGTTATCTGGAAAATGTAATTCTTAAATAGAAAATAAATAAACTAATTAGAGCTTCTCTTGAAAAAAACAAAAAACATTATTTTCAGTGTTTTATTCAGTGGTGTTATTCCCAGTGAAGTGACCCTTCCCTTTACAATATGTAATGTAATAGCTAGGATTTGGAAGAGAGCAAAAGTAAAAAAATAATAAAATTGCGCTTGTTTGGAAAGTGGGGACAAGGGGAGTACTAAGGGAATGATGAAAAAAGATTTTCTTAAAGGACCACTATAGTGCCAGGAAAACATACTAGTTTTCCTGGCACTATAGTGCCCTGAGGGTGCCCCCACCCGCCCGGCTCTGGGGAGAGGAAGGGGTTAAACACTTACCTTTCTCCTGCACCGGGCAGGGAGCTCTCTGTCTCCGATCCTCCCTTTCGGCTGAATGCGCATTTACAATGCTTTCCTATGGACGCTTGCGTGTTCTCACTGTGATTTTCACAGTGAGAATCACGCAAGTGCCTCTAGCGGCTGTCAATGAGACAGCCACTAGAGGATTTGAGGGCTGGATTAACCCTATTATAAACATAGCAGTTTCTCTGAAACTGTTATGTTTACAAAAAAAAAAAAATTGGTTAATCCTAGAGGGACCTGGCACCCAGACCACTTCATTAAGCTGAAGTGGTCTGGGTGCCTAGAGTGGTCCTTTACAGAGAAAACAGACTATGCAGAAGAAGAGCACAACGGGGAGACATTGTAAATGAAAATCAGGACACTGGGTCACTATTTTCTGTTTGGGAAGGCACTGAGAGGTAAAAGCAGAAAAAAGTTGGAACAGACCAGCAACAAATAGTTTTTAACCGCTGTAGCATAGAAAACATGTTGTCCAAATATTGTGAAAATCAAAGCAGTCCACTGGTACAGAACGGTGGATTTGAAATGATAGAGACTCTGAAGAAAAAGTGCAGGTTATAATAAAATTATAACCTGTAATGCTCTTTTTTTCCCCCCCCATTACATATTAATTCTTTAGCAGATGGTATCACAATCTTGTTTAGTTTAGGCACAGCCAGGCAGAAAACTCAAATTACTGCTTTATTTTTCATCTTTTATCTGTGCTTCCGTATACCATGTATATTATTCTGTATACTATATATGTAGGCATTCAGCTGCAGGATACAAAAGTAATGATGTCAACATTTATGATTTTTTTTTCTTTACATCTCACAAATGTATATTTGTTAAATATAACAAGTAAGCAAACATGGTTTTACAAATCCTGGATAGTGACAGTTTCCCTTTAAATTACTTGTACAGGTACTTGTATAGCTTTTTATTAATTATTATTATTATTATTATTATTATTAATTTTTAAAGCGCCAACAAGTTCCGTAGCGCTGTACAAGGGGTGGACTAACAGACATATATGTAACCAGACGAGTTGGAAACACAGGAACAGAGTGATTGAGGGCCCTGCTCAATGAGCTTACATGCTAGAGCAGTGATGGCGAACCTTTTTGAGCCCGAGTGCCTAAAACGCAATACACGACAACTTTTTTTTCCTTAAAGTGCCAACACGGCAATTAAACCTGAATACTGAGGTTTAAGTTTAGAAAAAACAACTCGTACTGTTGTCCGACCTAATTAACAACTTTTGTTTTAAAAGAACACAACGGAGAGTTCAATGATACAAATTTTAAATAATGATATAAATAGATAAAATGATGCTTATATTTATTAGTATCTCCAACAAATGCAATACATACACACACAGACTGCCGAATACATACACACACACACAGTCCACTGAATACACACACAAAGTCCGCTGAGTACACACACACACAGACAGACTGCTGAATACACACACATACTGCATTGAGGGGTACAGTGCATGTGTTTGTGTGTGTGTACGAGGGTTGCTGTGTGAGGGGTGCTGTGTGTGGGTGGTAGGGGTGCGTGTGTGCGTGAGGGGTGCGTGTGTGAGTGAGGGGTGCGTGTGTGAGTGAGGGGTGCGTGTGTGCGCATCAGGAGTGTGTGTGTGCGTGCATGAGGGGTGCTGTGCTGTGTGGGGTAATGGTGCTGGGCGGGGAGAGGGGTGCTGTGTGGGAGGCGAAGGGTGCTGTGTGGGAGGGGAAGGGGGGGGGAGTAGGGGTACTGTGTGTGTGTGGGGGTGTAGGGGTGCAAAGGTGTTTTAAAAAAAAAAAAATACTAAATCAGTAATCCCCCCTCTTCTTCTTACCTTTAATCAAGAATTGGGGGGGACACAGCCATCCCTGGTGGTCCGGTGGTGGTGGTAAGTGCTGCTTCTGGGTCAGGAGGCAGGGGGAGGGATCTGTGAAGCAGCTCCCCTGTCCTCCCACGCGATGCTGTGTGGAGCGTTGCCATGGTTATGCGCGGCAACGCTCCACACAGATTGCTCGCGGGAGGACAGGGAAGCTGCTTCACAGATCCCTCCACCTTCCTCCCGACCCGGAAGCAGAGTAGGCGCATGCTGTTTTGGGCAGGCAGGTGCCTACTCTGCATTGATGGTGAACCTATGGCTGCGTGCCCACAGAGAGGGCCCGGCGTGCCACCTGTGACACAAAAGGTAAGGTTATGGTAGAAATGTACGTTGCTAGGATAGTCACAAAGGGCTTAGTGTTTTTGATAAGGGTATTATAGCAGCTGTTACATAAGTACAGAGCTAGATATGAGTAGTTTCATTCATAAAAAGCGTGAATAAAACTATTCTCAAACATTAACAGAAACCAACAGGCAACTTCTTTTAACTCACTCAATGAGTTTAATCTTTTCATATAATTTTTTGTGTGTGTGTGTGTTTGTGTATGTATACACACACACACACACACACACACACGTTAATTAAGTTGGCTGCATTCCGGTCTTGTAAAATCCAATGCTTTATTTGAAAAAAAGCTAAAAGATCGACATTTCAGTCCCTCCTTGGACTTTCTTCAGGATCAAAACACACAAATAAAGAAATACAACTTACAGCCTGCAAGAATATATATGTGTAATGTGATTGATTATTTGTCTCACCGAAGCTGCTGTTCATCACCTCCAGCGTCCCACCGTGTGTGCGTGAACGTGCTCCACCCACTAAAAGCCGTGATTCCATAGTGATGCGGGAAGCCGCTGTATCACTATGGAGAAGGGTAAACATTTACGTAAGACTCTGCTCGATTAAGGCACTTTTTTGCACATTAGCACTTTATTATCGAGCTATCTGATATATGTAGATTATTGTTTACTAATGTAGTATGACTATTTACATTTGTACATTGTCACTTTAAGACACTTCAACACTGTCCTTTTAGACTGCATTAACATGCACCTATAAATTAACATTAGTAATTGACCCTTCTCAATCACTTTCTTCAACTACGATTTTCTATGCACATGTTAGAAACCGATCTGATTCTTCACTTCATTAACTTATTGCACTTTCCTAAATCCCTTAATCGAGCAGAGTCTAAGGTAAAGGTTTACCCTTCTCCATAGTGATACAGCGGCTTCCTGCGTCACTATGGAAACACATCACCACATTATTACGTCATCACTGCTTTTAGTGGGTGGAGCACATTCGTGCACGCGTGGTACAAGCAGGGATATGCTGGAGGTGATGCACAGCAGCTTTGGTGAGTCAATCAATCACATAACACATATATATTCTTGCAGGCTGTAAGTTGTATTTATTGTGTGTTTTGATCCTGAAGAAAGTCCTAGGAGGGACTCAAACGTTGATCTTTTAACTTTTTTCCAAATAAAGCATTGGATTTTTGCCACCACCTTCATTAACGTGTATACATTTGAGCCCAGGCATTTGGCACCCAGCGATTTAAGAGAAATTTGAGCCTGTGTGCAGGGATTTGCAACAAGGTATGTGGCGAAAATGACCTCGCCACTGGTTTTTGGAGTGGCCTGTTTGCCAGCCTCCTGCCCTGTGACTATGGTCCCTGTGATAAACCTGGCTAAAATACTTTAAACAGGCTCTGTTCATGTGAGTTTTGAACGTTTGTACTCCAGACAGAGAGACCGACCGTTAGCCCTGATTCTATGGAACTGTTTTGGGCATGGGGCTATGCTTGCGGGGGGGGGGGGAAGGCTGCATCTACCAAGGGGATTGCTATATCACTATACTCCTCTGGGATTATAATCACTTAGCTCTTTTAAGAGCTGTTCCTATTACCTCTCTTGGAGAAGAGGTTCACCCACTGGAAGCTTGGGTCCAGGGTGGGTGGAGGACGGCAAGTTCCCAGCCAAGCTGTAACATTGGACGTGGGGACCGTGGTGCTGATGGTGTCTGGTGGAGTGCTTGGAGTCCTTGGTGAGCACCCGTCGGTGGAGGTACCCAACCGGGGTACAGGAAGCTCCGTTACAGTATATATATATCTACTACAATGCCAGATAGTAAGATTAAATGCATACCTCCCAATTGTTCCTATTTTGGGTGCTAATACCTCTGTTCCTCTTTTTTATCTTAGGACTTCCATATTACTGGTGTGCCTGACTATATAACAGAGCTCCACAGCAATACTCCTCCCAGTAATGTTTCTTTAAACTAAGGCTTGGTGCTACTTGTAAAGTACATACCAACAGAGTTGTGGTGGGGAAAAAAGTGTGGATGAAAACCCCTTCCACCTGAAGTAAGTGGAAAGTTAATACAGTGCTAAACTCCCCACCATTTCTATGGGAAAAGTAAGTCTTTTGGCTTGACTGGTGTATGTATTTGTGTTTAGCAATGTATTAACCATCCACTTACTTCAGGTGAAGGGGGTTTTCATCCACACTTTTTTCCCCACCACAACTGTTTTGAGAGATAGATGGATATCTATCTATGGCAGGATGGCCAGGCTCTTGACAATAAACTTCAAATGCAAGCTTTAGGATAAAATAGTACTATAGTTTATTTGTACTTTCCACAAGTTATACAATGCTGTGCTTCACATAAATAAAACAAAAAGAAAATAAATACTACTCCAACTTGGAGACTTACTAAACAGCAGTATTCCTAACTATCCGACTAGTCAGCTAATCCAGTTCCCAGTGTCAAACAATTTAAACACAGCACTTTAAGCAGGCTTTTACACAGTACCTTTTCCTTTATTGTCTTGGGGTCTCAGGCTTAACTGCCTTCTCTCTCCCAGCTGTTAGACTCCCTGCTGCCTTCAGAGGCTGACCTTTTAAACCACTAGTGCAGGTTAATTACATTTAATTAATGTAAGGGCTGATTTCCACCAATTAACCCTATCATGCTGAGAATAGAGAGCGCTCTAATTTATTACTTACATAGAAAGTGTGTGTGTGTGTCTGTCTGTCTGTCTGTCTGTCTGTCTGTCTGTCTGTCTGTCTGTCTGTCTGTCTGTCTGTCTGTCTGTCTGTCTGTCTGTCTGTCTGTCTCTTTTCCCTGGTCTCAAGACTCAAAGTTCCCGTTCTTTTTACAGCTTCGATGCAGAATCTCCCACCAAAATGAATGAAGTTGAAGTAGAGAGCACGCTGGAGCCTGTAGAATATGTTTCAAACTGCTGCTTTATTTCGCAAACACAGTGATAAAGTATTTAGAAAATTGGGCAGAATGGTTCTTATCTGCCGTCACATTCTATGTTTCTATGTGATACAGATAATACTATTAAAGACTGTTATCTGTATCACTGTGTTTGCGAAATAAAGCAGCAGTTTGAAACTCCAGAGTGCTCTGTACTTCAAATATATGTGTGTCTATATATATATATATATATAGATACAAAATATACAATCCAGTGCACTCGCTTATTCACTAAACAATTATTTAAAATCTTAGAGATTGTAATAGTTTTATTTAAAAACACCTGGGCAAAAAATAACGGTGGTTTAGTTCCATTATATGATCATATATTGCATAAGTCTGCCACAACGTCAATGTACCCCATTCTTGGCAGGTCTTACTCTCGCAGCCTAATGCTTTTAAAAAAAATAAAACTATTACAATCTCTAAGATTTGAAATCACTGTTTAGTGAATAAGCGAGTGCGCTGGATTGTGTATTTTGTATATTTTGGCCCCAGCAGCATCCTATAATGTATGCATGTTCAGGTGAGTGCAGCCCTCTTGGTTTCATATATATATATATATATATATATATTTAATAAATTTTGTTCAATAAATACAAATATATTAATGCCTTGGATTTCCCTTTCCTTTCCTACTCTGGAAGATAGAATCCTCACTGCAGTATGGTATTATGGCATATCCCCTCTGCCAGCAGCCATGTTTACGGGATTTTCTCATTAAAATCTAACTTTTTGTGACTCTAAAATGAATGGCAAAAATGAGACTAAATTAGTCAAGATAAGTTGTGACTGTGGCGGAGTCTGAGAAGTTTTCCGGATCAGCTTTATTTGTCTCTGTTTTTCACAAATAACCCTGTTAGTTTATTTACACAGGATGTTTTTATTCGTTATTAATCACACATCGGTTAGCTTATTTTCTGAGTAATATGTGTAGAGGAAAGATTATTTTAGTGTCTGAAATGTGTAATTTTTGTGTTTTTTTTTTTTTTATTGGATGCCTAAAGCTTCATAGAATCATATGCATGGTTTTGATAATGAGTTCCCTTGATCGGATCCCTTCTTTTTGTTCCTTGAATCTTTCTAACAGTAATAAATAAACAAAAAAGGTGACTGCGCACATGTGGTCATTGTCACCCAATGTTATATAGGAATATTTGGAACTTAACACAACCTCTGTAACCATGCAAAAAAAAAAAATCGCATAATAGTGTAGTACACAAACACTGAGATTAGAATAGCGATCCTAATAGGAAAAATCACAATATTAAGAGCCAGTTCTAAGACGGCCACTAAACTACGCGTGCACCAAATCACCCTTATCCTGCGATGTATGGTTGGGCTGAAGATCCACTGGAACATGTGGGGTTCTCTAACTTGAAGAGATATAGCCAGGAACTAAATAAAAATAAGTATAATTGTATTAGATAAAATGACATTAATAAACGTCCTTTTGCATACTGAATGTATAATGCTTAAATTTTGTTTAAATTTGTTTAAATTAAAAAAAATATTAGTCAATTAAGCACTAACATATTTAATACAGATGGTTTTCTACTTCTGTTATTCACTTGTAAAGAATTTTAAGATGAAAGAAGTATGTGAATAATTTTCCCATGATTTAAGAAAACTATTTCTATGATATCTATTGAGGAATAATAATGAAAATCTGCACTATGACATTTCATTCTCTTTTTGGTTCAGTATATTCACATATCTATTTAGGGGATTTAATAAAAATAAAAATTATTTTCTACTTCTGCTTTGTGTAAAACGCATGGTCAAAGCTGAATAAAGATTGCCTAGGGCCCTATGCCAGGTGCCAGATTGGGTCACTTCTCCAAGTGCCATGGACACTTTTATTTGAATTCTGTGTGTGGGGTGGTTAAGTGTTGTGTGAGGGAAACTTAGTGTTAGAGGTTCTTTCCTCACAAGAAGCTTTTACCCTGCTTCTTACCAACTCAGACCTTGATTTTATTTTTTCAGTATTTTTAGATCCATTTAAAAACTTTTATTTTCAAAATATGAAAATATCAATATATCATATTAAAAATAATTATTTTTCAAAATATTACAATTATTTTTCAAAATATTACAAATATTTGTTTATTCACAAATATTAAATCATTTGAAAAACTTATCCAGAAATATAAAAATCAGAACCAGAGGCTTTTCTCTAATGCTTTTATCTATATTGCACTTGTTTTGGCTTTGTTTTTTGTTTTTTTATTTACAGTGGTACCTTGGTTTACGAATTTAATTCGTTCTCTGGGACGTTTCTTATTGCGAAAAATGTGTAATCCGAAACGCGGTTTCTCATAGGAATGCATTGAAAACCAATTAATTCGTTCTGGAGGTCAGAAAAAAGTAAAAATGAGCTGGCATGGAAACCAACCCACAATGCAGAACACACAATAAAAGGCATGCAAACAACGAAGCTCAGCTCTCTACCTTCCCACCACTTGAGAAATGCACCAAAAAAAGTCCCAAAACCACTGCAAATTTTTTTTCAAAATCGCTCCAAAACTCGATGTAAAAGCTGCTCTAACACCTCCACACTCGACGCCACGTGGTACCCACAGGGTCCAGCATGCACGGGGGCGGCGCTATAAACCTCCCAGGCACAATGCATCCTGGGGAAACTTGCTTTGTATTGCGAAAAAATTTTTGTAAAGCGAGGCATTATTTTCAATGGATTTTCATTTGTAAACCAAAAATTATGTTAACCGAGGCGTTTGTAAATCGAGGTACCACTGTATTTATTTTTTTGATTTTCACATTTATGCGAAATGCATATATGATACTGCTTCTCCTTTTTGTTTTGTGAATATTTTATGTACTATGTATTGTGTCTCTTGGTATGAGCTAAACATAAAAAATATGTAAAAATAAAATAGAATGTTAGTACCTGCTTGATTAGTCTATGGATTGTGCTTACAAATGTATAGATTCTTTGAAAATCTATGTAAAAATATGGTCTCTCCTCTTGATTCAATTAGTCCTGGTCATCCAAGGTTGAATGGATTCTCCGCGATTTCAGTGCAGTACAAAGTGGGTGGACTATGGGTGTCTTGAATAGCCCTTTATTTTTATACTTCCCCTTCAGTATTGGTTTGACAGAAAATCCAGGTTTGGTGCTCAAACGTTCATAGCACCATAATTGCTAGAATGTGCTCTAATAGCTGTATAGAGGATAATAATCTAAACAAGTTCTAGGGATTTTCTTTTTGTCCCCACACACAATAGTCTAGAAATCAGTGGTCAAAATGTCTACTACACTACTAGCTAAGCCTTAAAAGTTACTCACTACTGCAAACCTGGAGGGACCGTGTCACCCACCAGGGGTGATTTCTTTTTTTTTTTCTTTTTTTCTTTTTTTTTAATATAATTTTATTTTAATTTTATTTTTTTACTTGCCAGGGCTCAATTTTCACTTGCCCGTGCCCACACTTCCCAGAATGGGCAATTTTGAGTCATGTTCTAGTTTTTTGGTAGTAGATACATATATAAAGGAATAATTAATCTTTATGAAAAATTTAGCTTTTTTTTTCTTATTTTTTTAGCATAGATCTTTTGTTTATAGATAAAGGATCAAGATATATTGTTGGGTTTTTTTTTTCTATGAGAAAAGCAATTGTCTCCGTGACATTGCCATCCTAGCCTGTTTAACTGGTTTCAGAGCTCAAACTGGCCGTCATAAGAGATGCTTTAGTACCGTGTTCGTGTGTGCGTACCGTTGCATGAAGACATGCGTGCACTGATGTTCTTGCTTACGCATTGAGTCGGCGGTCTTTCTCCATAACCAGTTTCACTGTGTGAGCCTGTGATGTCACAGGAAGTCCATTGGTATGTGTTGGCTAAGCATTCATATCACAAACGCATAACATAATCAAAACTCGATAAGCTTGGGCAGTGAAGCAAATCATGATTTAATTTACTGATTCATTGAAATAAAATTGGCTGTATATTTCATTCTCTTATTGTGAATGTCTAGTAAAACCACTGACAAGGATGAGACACTGAGATATTTGGTTCTTATACAATTATATAAGCATTCTGTCACTTACAAGGTTATTCACTGAAGTGAGAATTCACAGTGAATTTCAAATTTTAGAACAAGGAAGCCGAACTAGAATAAAAGTTGACTTGGAAAACATTGCTTGTTTGGCTATCCTGCTTTAAATTTTAAATTCATATTGAATTCTCACTGTATAACCCTGTTAGTCTATTTTCTGGACAACTTTACAGTATATTTAAACTTGCTGGACACCCATAGGGTTATTCACTAAAATGAGAATTGCTCAGAGTAGCAGACCTGAAAGCATACTTTAATTTGAAGTTTTTTTTCCCCCAGCTATTTTGGCCTTACATTTTTATACTACGAAAGTAGCTTATGTTTCAACTGTATAGTTTCTATCCAGCCATAATATTGTGAAGCATTTTTCGCATTGTGTGCTCGATCACCTCGCTTTTTCCAGATTTTAAATTTTAAATTGGCTTTGAATTTCTGTCTGCTGTCAACTTATTGAATAGCCCTGCCAGTGTTCTGTTTAGCTAGTTTTCCAGCTCTATAGGATGCACTGCATAGGCCTGCAGGGGTTGGCAATCTGTGGCCCTCCAGATGTTTTTGGACTACATCTCCCATAATGCTCTTAGGGCCATAATGCTAGCAAAGCATCAAGGGATATGTAGTCCAAAACATCTGAAGGGCTGCAGATTGCCCACCCCTGGCATAGGGTATGCATTGGATAAATATTTTGCTCTTAAAGGTATAACCTAATCACCATAACCACTACAGTATATTGTACTGGTTATTGTGATATGAGACTTTCTATGAAGTACCTCAAGTTTTTGTCAAATGCTAGGGCTCTCTCGGCATCTGAAATCTAGCCCACCTGCTGCCACTTATAGAATTTCGAAGTTTTACTTTTGCATTATTTATAAAATTCCAGCCTACCTTACTGATAATGCAAAAGTTACACTAATGCATAATCTCCGTTGCAGCAGAGGGTCACATTTCTCAATAGCGTGCAATATATTTGCCTGCTATGTTGTTAATTGCTCATCTTACAGCTTTGTCACCATATTAGCTTCACTTTGTAATTGTCTCACATATTTAATATTTATCACTACTAATGCATTTCTTCCCTTTTGATTTTATTTTTTTAGGATTAAACATCACCAGATTAATTTAAGCAGATTGTATAGAGATCACTCATCATGGCATCTATAGACCCCTATCAGTTTATAATAGTAAGTACAAATCTGTGTTGTTTTTTGGTTATAAAATTGTTTTTCCCTTGCAGCGCACTATTAAAAAAACAAACATTGGAACGACACTGCTCACCTTTCAGCCCTTCCATGCAGTACCAATGTAAGCAATTGTTTTTGGCCTCCATTATCCTTAAAACTCATCCAATCTACAGTCTGAGCATCATGCTCAGTGAAGACACATGACGTGATGTGCTTGTGATGTGTAAAGTGCAAACAGGGTGTTCATCCCATGGGCAGAACCCTATGACTGTGCTCTATTTTTTTGCACCCCCTAAGTGGGGCTGGACAGAGTGGATGTCAACCTGGTTTCATCTACCAATACTGCCTTCCCATCATCTGGGACAGTGGTGGACAGGCTGCCTAAAGGGTGGGCTTGTCTGCGTAAAGTTGAGCTGACTCACAACCTTACCCCTCAATGCAGATTGGAACACAGCTGAAGTGCTTTGTGTAAAGCCTGCCTGACATTTTTAGACTTCAGGGCAGATTTAGAAATGTAGTGCCTGAGACCCATTCTTTTGCAGGGACTGGAACCAAAAGGCGAGGGTGCCCAAGTAAAATCGTGACACTTGGCACCTATGCCTGGCAATCGTTCAGGCAAGGTGGGTGCACACCCTTATCTGGTGAGCCGTACCTTCTTATGGGTGGACCCACCTTTCTTCGCAACACTATTCCATTGTCTTGTGATAGTCCACACTCCTGTCTCAAATTCATACCTCCCAATGTTGGGAAGTATCCTCACGTTATGAAAACTATATCCTACACAATCCGGCAATCTGATTGGTTTCTCTGGACTTGCTTCTTTGTGATATGATGTTCATCAAGGCAGGAAAATTAACATTATAAAGGGCTAACTATTGGAGGACAGGCAAGATCTGTCGATGCTGGTTACCCACATGACCAACTTTAGCAGCTGTACATTCATGGGGTATTAGGGCAGGGGTTCTCAACGTTAGTCCTCAGGACCCCCTACCAGTCCAGGGTTTAGGGATTACCTGGGTGTGTCTAAGGTGTTTAGAAAAAGAAAAAAAAAACACCTTAGAGTCTAAGGTGTTTCCCTTTTTCTAAACACTTGAGACACACCCAGGTATCCCCAAATCCTGGACTGGTAGGGGGTCCTGAGGACTGGGTTGAGAACCCCTGTATTAGGGTAACCATGGTAACCGTGAGCCTGCTGTTTAGCTCAATTTAAATGCAGACAATGTAGTTGGCTGATGGTCTATTATTTTACCCTTAACATGGAGTGGACACGCTGGCACCCAGTGTGCCTTCTAAGTGGCAGGCTGTTGGTTTACATAGGAGATAGGGGGTACTATGCAGGCAAGGAATTGCCACTACAATTCCAATACTTGTTGGGGGTATGGAGATGATAAAAACATTACATTTTTTTTTGTGCACGGTTGTAAATTGCTCAGTACTACTTTGTTACCTGCACTAAACCCAGCATTAAGTTGATGGCAGCTGTTGCTGTTTTTTCTGCCAGTGCTGTATCAGCAGCCGCACACCCTAATGTAGGGATTGATTACCCTCTTGGCATACCTTGGCCTGGCTGTATAAGCACAAATGAACGTCATTTTTGCACACAAAGCTCAAAGACCTTTTCATGTATAAACCTACACGTGTAGAGCTTACAAGATATTTGGCACATTGACACTGCTGGAGTTGTGAGGTATGACATCAAATATCTCTACAGTCTCCGTCAATGTGACCTGCACAGCATGACAAGGCATTAACCGAGACACTGCCAACACTCCGCAAAACACACCTTCAGTTATTTTTATCTGTTAAAGAATGATGTGAAGCTGCAGCACACTGCCTGTAAAGCTAGAGGCCTAGGGGAGAAAGTATCTCCCTGTCCCTATTTGATTGCTCCAATGGCTCTGTTACCTCAGACTTGCCTTTCTCCTATTGTTTCCTCTTCTTTTACTCTTTCAGAATCTCTTCTTCTTTTCTTTATTTCTGACCTACTTCTTTTGAAACCTAAGACAGAGTAGGGACTAATTTGTCTTTTGTATTTTTCCTACGCCTGACCACCTTTTAAGTGGAGTTTGCCTTAAGCTCTGCCCTTTTGTCAAGATTATCAATTGTTGGGAAAATACAAAAGACAAATTAGTCCCTCTGTCTTGTGTCTTCAGTAGAAATAGATAAGAAAAGAAGAACAGATTCTGAAAGAGGAAAATAAGAAGAAACTATAGGAGAAAGCTAAGTTTGAGGTAACAGATTTTAATTTAAAAAAAAAATTAAAATATTTCCATATTTGCTGTTTTGACCTTCGTGGGTCTACACCTATCACTTCCATTAACTTCCATTTCCTGCTAACATTTTAGAGAGAGAGGAAATGATCTCCAGTTTATTTCTGAAGCTTTACATACTTTGGCAGTTTCACCAGCATAATGTACAGATTAAATCTATGCCTACCTATTGTTTGGCGTGAAGGTGCAATTATACGTATACAATTATACACGTATACACATACAAAGTCAATAGATAAATAAAGCTAGTTCACAGTCCTGAAAAAGAAACAAGCGGGAGATGACAAGATTTGCTTTCGCTGTCATTTTCTTGCAAATCACAAGAAAACCCTTGTTTTTGCTCTGATATTTGAGCTGCAGTTTCACTTAGTATTTACTGCTAGACAAAACAGCCCCACAATTTTTAAATGTTAAAAAAAAATAAAAAAATTTAGGGGCTGTGGGGGGGTTGTTTTTGTCTTTCTTTTCCATATATTAATCCGTTAGATTGTGTAACATGAGGGCATGACAAATCTAAAGCACGTGAGCTTTTAAATTTAATTTCTAGTTCTGTAGTTTTCACTTTTTTGTTTTTGGTACGCTACTGGAATAGCAAAATGTAATAATTCCTTGCACCACTTCCTAAATTGTTCCCTCAACTAAAAAAGAACACAGTACCATTTTTCATTTGCATTTTATATTTATTAGAATTATTATTGGAATTAGTTGTGTGTATTTTCCAACTTTCCATCATATGTGAAGCATCAGTTGCATACAGTGTAAATTCACTTGAGCACCTTGATGGCAAATGAGTACAGCACTGTGCAATGAATGCCGAAGTGTGGGCGGCATTTGGAAATAACATGGATGAGCACACCTGGAAGTGCCTGAAGTGTAGAGGAGGTGAGTTCTGTATGGTCATTTGCTGCACTTCTCACCTTGTACATTTTTTTGTTGAGTTTTTTTTTAATTAAGATTAAGGAAACTGGAACAATCACTTTCAGACTGTTGTTCTGTAATACACCTACATGTAGATATAGAGGTCTTTTTCTAAAACAAGATATTGTGGTAAACTGGTAAAAAAAATTAAATTCTGTTATTTTAGCATACAAATGTGTAATCCCCTTTTAAGTTCATCAGAATTCCTGGTTTAGTGCATGAACCTCCATCTTCAAGAGCAGATCCAGAGCCTAAACTGTTGGATTTTGTGACACATACATCCACACAACAGGTTCCCCAACAGTTCCGATTTTCTGTCCTGCCGTCCTGCATTGGTGCATCCGGGGACACCAGGGTCCTGTCCCTTTAGACATGCTCTCTCTGTGAACGAACATTAAGACCCAGCAGAGTGCGCCTAATTTAACACCACTTGCAGATCAGGTAAAACTTCTCCTAGCTTCTCCGGGGAACATAATGCCCTGTCTCCTCCCCATGATATACCCCTGTGGTAAAACCAGTCATTGTTTTCTTTTTCTGGTTGTTTGTTTTTTTTTCTCCATTTTTTTTTTTTTTTGGCATATAATAGAGTGCAGAAGAACAATTAATTGAAGCAATTATCCGTTTATTTAAAATATTTTACCAGGAAAGATACATTGAGATTTCTGTAATTTTAAGAAGGTCAGTACAATGAATGGTCATCAATAATCTTCTCTATCAGATGGAATACCCATCCTGAAAACAAACATGAGTTAGCTAATTGGATGTTTCTAGTTAATATTTATTTCCATTTCTTACAGTGATATAGCAACATGTCTTATCATAGGGCTTATATAGAACTTTCTTTCAAATTTGCCAAATAACTCCAAAATGCAGTGCTTCCTTATCTCTCCTTCATTTTTACCCGAAGGACAAAGCTTTTTTTATTTTTCTCTTCAGATGTTAATGCGTTCTGGGTGTAAGAAATGTCTGTGAGTGTTTTCACATTAAGCACATTTGCCAGCAGTTCTTGAGATATTCCATGAGGCATGCGGAATGTCACGAATGCTTCGAAACCGTACACAGAGCACGTAGATTTCTAGTCTTGAACTAGAATGAGAAAGTGAAATACTAAACTATTTTCAGCAACATCATATTGTAAACTTACAATACAATCACCTACTGAAACAGAACAATACCGGAATGACCTTAAAAATATTGGGGAATATTAATTGAAGAGGGTGAGAAATGGGGTTATGAGCTCTTATGGAAGAGGAAAAAAAAATAGATATGGTCTGGAGGAGAGAAAACAGGGCATACAATCGAGAAGAACACGTAGAGTGGGCAGTAAAAAAAAAGAACTGAGTTTAAGAATGTGGTAGGTATGGGATCGGGACAGGGTGGGCAAGCCATGCGGGGCATTGCCAGCTACGCTACTTCCTCTCTAAAGGGTATGTCATCCTGGCGTTATGCAGGGCTAATTGACAACCTCTCTGGCCGCCCACCATACAGAGGACCATGCAGTAAGTACTGCTGATGTGCTCTCGGGATGTTCGTAGTGCAAGTCAGGATTGCAGGACAGAACCCTAAAATAGATACTGACCCGCAAAAAGCAGAATAGTTGAGAGACCTGTCTTGGTAAGTTTCCAGTAACTTTAGGTGTAAGTTTTGGGTATGGGCATTTTATTATTGTATTCAGCCTGCCTGTTCCCTGTTGGGTAACACTGGGCTCTGTCTAGGTAGCTGAGAGGTTTTAGTACAGAATTTTGAAAGCCTTGATATGTAGTTGCAATCTCAAGTGGCCACATTTGTGTACCTTCATTTCACGACATTTTCCCCTCAGTACCAAGAGGTGGTTGTGTCAACTTCCCGTAGTGAGTTACTGGCAAACATATTGAGATTTGTTGCAAAATACAATCAAGTGAAGTAATAGCAAAATGTGTTGCACTGACTTGTCTTATTGTATACACCTGCAGTGTTAATGTATTAATGTAATCTAGAATTAGTGCAGGGCTTATCCTGTTTTTCATTGTTTGTTAATAAGCTGTGTTATTGTTTACTTAGGTCTGGCAATGGAGCAGGTTAATCTTGAAATGTTAAACGTTTCTCAAATGCAATCACAAACTTTTATTCCCTAAAATAATTTAGTTACCGGCAGACCTACAAAGGGGCTTTTATAGATATTTAAATAAACCTATGAGTGTAAGTTACCAACAAATAATTGCATCATTGGCTATTTATGTGTATCTTCTGTATTCAATTTCTGGCCAGTTTACTTGCCAAAACCTCTAAGGTAGGTTTATATTGATTGATGAAACTAGTAATGTGGAGGACTAAGAAATTTAGGCCAAAATAGCCAGTGGGAACATTCTTCATGCTCTGCTACAGGGCCACCATCAGGGCATGACAACCGTGATAGACATACCCAATGTGGACATTTGGGTAGCGATAATCATGGTATATATGTACCCCTATAGGCAGGGAGCGGGGAATAAAATTAACAATAATAATTATAATATATATTTTTTAAATGAAAAAACAAAACACTTTAAATAAAAAAAAATTAACATAAAAAAACTCACAGAATGCAACCCCTATCCTACCCCAGACCTTGCATCCAATACACACACACTGCATCCACTACATAGGCTCTGCATCCAATCTGCACACACATTATATCCTTGTGGGTGAACTTGGGGTAGGGGCTCAGAGGTGGGTCCTGGAGGCTTACTCAGGCCAGGCCATGGGTGTGGTCTTAATGCGGCCTTAGGGGCTCAGACTTTGAACCGTGTATGGAGCCCCTAAATTTCTGATGAAAGCCCTGTTCTGCTATTTTGAATTAACATTTGCATAGTAAGTTTTCACTTCTCAACAACTAGTTTAGTAATAACTTCCATTTGTGTGTGTGTGTATATAAATTTGAGAGAAGCAAAAAAGTGAGAAATTATAATTTTTTGCCTTTTTTCATGTTATCATGCTATTTGGTAAAGCTGTAGTGTAAACAGCTAAATATCTGCACACCAGTCAAGTCCTAAGACTTGCTTTTCCCACAGAAATCACAAATTTGCAGTGATGTTACTACCACAAAGGATTCTGGGTGGACATATGCAAATTATTTAACAAAGAATCACATTTTTGCTTCATTACATTTTAAACATGGATTCCTTTTGAATCTGTGTTTGTTGTATACAACAGCTTTGGAACACACCTTAGGAAAAGATTCAAAGCCAATGAACCACTCATGGACAGCTGTTTCATTGTTAATGCAAATCATCAGCATGAGGTTGGTTACTGGTTTGCTATAGAGGCTTGGTAGTACTTGGGAAGCAAAAACCAAAAAGGTTATGGTGGGGAAAAATTGTGATTGAAAACCCCTTCCATCTGAAGTCTGTGGATAGTTAATACAATGTTAAAAAAAATCTGCACACCAGTCAAGCCACAGTCAAGCCATATGACTTGCTTTTCCCACTGAAATCACAAATTTGCAGTGATGTTACTACTGCAAATTATTCTGGCTGGGTATATGTAAATTAGTTTAACATAGAATCACATTTGGATTATATGATGCATGGATAATTTTACATCCACAAGAGAAAGATTATACCCACCTATCAAAAGTCCATGGATCATACTCCATAATTTAGAAAATACGTGGTCAGACCATAGTTTTGTTTTGATAGAATTTGGAAAAGCTCTAGTTCAGGGCCGAAGTACTTGGAAACTCGATGACTCCATAATACAAAATTAAAGAAAATAGGGAATATCTAACTGAAATGACTAGGCTCTTTTGGAAGGAAAATTTAGATCCTGATATCTCAGACTCTACGATCTGGTGCACATATAAAGCAGTCATAAGAGGGTATTTAATAAAAATGGAAAAGCTATATATAAAAAAAAAAAGGCAAACAACTAGCCGACTTGTATATAGAGTTTTTCAATCTCTCCAGGTCAAATAAACAGCCTTTTAATTATAACAGTAATTTATTGGCAGAACTTCAAAATAAAATAAACATAAAAATCGAAGATAAGATCAAGCAGACTGAGATTTAATAACTTCCACAGTGGAAATAAGGCAAATAAAATTATTACAAAAAAGTTAAATAAACAAATTTCAATAAACCGGGTGGATAAACTGCTGGATGAACAAAATACATATTCAACTCCTATATAAACTATATATATGCAAACTATATAATCTAGATTTAAGTCTAAACAATGGACAGACTGATGATTATTTATCAAAAATTGACAACCCAAAGATATCAAAGACGAATTTACATATGTTATCAGCCCAATTTACAATACACGAAGTCGAAAGAGAAATAGACAAAATAGACTCCTTTAAAACACCAGGTCCGGATAAATGTACTAATTAATATCATAAATTAATGAAAAAATAAATTTCCATCAGTTAGCAGCCTTGGTTAATGATATAGACCTAAGAACTAGTGCCCCAAAAGAATTGTTACAGGTAATATTCTGCCAATATTGAAGCCTAACAAAAGTGAATTAGATGTAAGCAATTACAGACCAATTTCTTTGATAAATATCGATATTACATTATTTGCTTCCATATTGGCAGAAAGAATTAAGTTAGTGATGAGGACAATTATTCACCCTGACCAGATAGGCTTCATACCAGGCAGATCCGCCGGAGACTGTACAAGAAGAATCTTGGATATCCTGGACCAATCTGGCAGGGGTGGGTGGCCCCTTCTGGTCCTGTCATTAGATGCTGAGAAAGAGTTTGATAGGGTCAGCTGGGGCTACCTAGACAGAGTTTTGAATAAATTTGGCACTGGAGAGTCCCTTTAACATGAGAAATAACACAGATATAAAAGGTTTCCCAACAAAAAAACATGAACTGAAGATCTCTCTGTATGCTGACGATGTTTTATTATCGATACTCTCTCCATCTTCATTTCTTCCATGACTTATGCAAGAAATATAGTAAAGTTTCAAATTATAAACTAAATGTGGCTAAAACAATCACATCTTACCCTTTGCAGATATTGTGTTGAAGTACCAAATATCTAATAAAGAAATATTCACTTATTTAAGAATAAAATCCTTTTTAAAAACATCACTGATAACTAATACAACAGAAGTATCAAATTATATAAATCTAATATTTTCACATAATATGATTAAGAAAATTACATCTAAGGCCAATTAATTCATTAATTCTGTAAGTAATAAACCACTTAAAATAATATATTAATGGAATAAAGATCTTAATATAACTATTGCAGAATCAGAGTGGTACTCATCCCTTCAACAAGTCAATAAGACCATACATTTTCTAAATTTGGCTGAATGTCACTATAAAATAATGAATAAACGGTATCTGGTTCCATTAAAACTATCTAAGATGTATCCGAGACAACTAAAAATTTGCTGGAGATGTGGAAACCAAAATGGCTCCTTTATCCATATATGGTGGCTATACCCAATGGTTATAATACTATGGAAATTGGCATGTAATAGCTTTAAATGTCTAGCTAATATAGATCTGAAATGGGGACCAGAGGTTGCACTGCTTCATATGAAATGGGATTTAAAATTAAATAAACTCAGGTGCTTGACAATGGAAATCCAACCTTCCTTTCCAGAAAAAAAACACTATATGAACCAATAAACGTAGCAATTTCGTATAGAGAGAGGTCTACCAAACTCTGGCATGATTGCATGTAAAAAAACAAGAATAATATGATAATTGGCTAAGTAAAATCAAAGACGCACAATATTACAAACCCTAGTGCATTACCTCTTTAATATATACGATTTATGAATAATTAGAAATTATCATCTAATACTCCCAGTCTGATATGTTATTTTTGTATTGTTATGAGAATGGTATATTACAGTCTATAATCCTTTAATCGAAAGTGTATTACAATTATGAAAGACATACACATAATGTTCATGATGTGTTGTTTTTGTCTTATTTATATGTTTGTATAATGAAAAGAAAAAGAAAAGAAAAAAAACAAATAATCAAATGTTTGCCTCATTCCATTTTAAACATGGATTTCTTTGAATACAAACACAGACTCAGAGGAATCCATGTTTAAAATGGAATGAGGCAAACATTTGATTCTTTGTTAAACTAATTTGCTTATGCCCACCCATAATCCTTTGCAGTAGTAACATCACTGCAAATGTGTGATTTCTGTGGGAAAAGCAAGTCTTATGGCTTGACTGGTGTGCAGATTTTTGTTTAACTTTGTATTAACTATCCACAGACTTCAGGGGGAAGGGGTTTTCAATCACAATTTTTCCCCTACCATAACCTGTTTGGATTTTGAATGTATATGTATGTGTATGTACGTATAGCATAAAGATTATGGTGGGGGAAAAAATTGTGATGATGTATGTATTTGCATATATAACAAAAGACTCATTTTGAAAGCAGTGGCAATAAATATTTTTTTTCTATTTCTTCTAAACCACAAATACTTCCAGGTGGGAAGAAACTGTGCCGAGCTAGTATCAGCTTCAGCTTGTCATTTTGGACATTTGCCATTTGAGTCGCTTAATGATAACAAATGAAAGAGGGAACATAGATTCAGTTTATATTCAAACCAGCATTCCAAACAAGTAGGCACTCGCTCTATTAAAGTTGACCCAGTTATTTTCTGTATCCAGTTTGCTGCCAGAGTGGGCACATCACTCGTTTTGAGAAATCTTTGGTATTTTGCTTCCAGTTTTCAAATGAAACTGGTGACTTCACCTTTTTCTTTGATCTTCTGTACGGATTTGGGATCGGATATCCAGCTACCTATGAGAGGACGCAGAGCAAAGAAGCCTGCCTATCGCAATAGCCATGTTCTATGTTAAATTTTGTATTTATTGTGTATTAATATTGTTTTGTATTTTATTGTACCCTAATGTAACAATGCAATGATTTGTGGACCCAGGACATACTTGAAAACGAGAGAAATCTCAATGTATCTTTCCTGGTAAAATATTTTATAAATAAATAAATAATGTCCGTGATACAAGAACACAAGTGCTGAAATATTTTGACATTTTTAATGTACAGTTTACGTGAAAAATACCAGATGTTGCATTGGTTTGGTGCCGTTGGCACACCCCGTGGGCACCCTA
The DNA here is from genome assembly GCA_933207985.1 of Pelobates cultripes. Lineage (NCBI taxonomy): Eukaryota > Metazoa > Chordata > Amphibia > Anura > Pelobatidae > Pelobates > Pelobates cultripes. The sequence goes on from OW240919.1 coordinate 114,255,442, forward strand.
TCAATGGGTGTGTATTAGTACACATGCCAGCATTCGCCTTTAGGGAAAATCTATTCAACTTTTGTTAGCAGTCATAAATTAATCACAGCAACATAGCTTTTAATGACGGATAAGTGCTGACTGTTCATTTCATCTGCTCTACCTATAATGCAGATGGGTAACATATTTTGCCTATTTGTTTTTTGTGATATCTTTAAGCACATCCCAAGCATTCTTGCACTTCTCTTTTTTTTATATCTATGTTTATCATACAGGCTTAGCACAACCAACATAGATTGCAATCAATTACAATGTACTTAGTGGGTGAATCTCAATCATGGTTTATAAATACGCAACAGTAATATTGTTTCCCCTTGTCCCCGCACCGTGTATGTCTATTGAAGCATGCTGCCAGACAATTCCAGTTTCCAGGTACAGATCCATTATTGTATTGTCCTGTACCCTCAAGTCTTTTTTTGGGGGGGAGGGGGGGATTTTTTTGTCCTGAAAATTGTTGTAATTTATTATATATATATTTTTTATTTTTTATTACTATCAGAGCTCGAATATTGTAACTCATTTTTCACTGTTTATTATTACATACCCCCAAAGAAAACATGAAGGTATTTTTTTCTGCATGTTTTCTTTGGGGGTATATGAAAAAACAGCTTGCAAAACGTGCAAACTTGCAGACTTGTGGTATAGCTCATTAAGATGGGGCGTAAATTCTCGGGATGAAAATCTAATTTTGCCTCTTTATAAATCGCTGGTAAGACCACACCTTGAATATGCTGTGCAATTTTGGGCACCTGTTCTATAGAAGGATATCATGGCACTAGAAAAAGTGCAGAGACGAGCTACAAAATTGATAATTAGAATGGAGCACTTCAGTTACGAAGAAAGGTTAAAAAATGTAAACCTCTTTAGTTTGGAAAAACAGCACTTTAGATGGGATATGATAACATAATACAAATATATTCGGGCCAGTACAAACCATTATCTGGAAATCTATTCATAAACAGGGCTATACATAGGACACGAGGTCACACATTTAGGCTGGAAGAAAGGAGATTTCATCTAAGGCAAAGGAAAGTTTTTTTTTTTGTTTTTTTTTTTTTTTACAGTAAGTGCAATAAGGATACGGAATTCTCTGCCTGAAGAGGTGGTTTTATCAGAGTCCATACAGTTGTTTAAACTGCAATTGGATAAATACTTCCAAAAACATAACTGTGACGGACATCTGTCACAAAGTACCATGCCCACTGTATATTTGTGTGTTTTCCCCTTGTATCGTGTGGTCCCCCTGTGTTTCCCCATGTATTTCTATGCCCTTCGTGTATTGTGTCTGTTTATGCAGCAGCTCTGTAAAGTATAGAAGTGAAATATCACAGCAGGACATTGCCACAGAGACTCTGCCAGCCCAGTTTAACCTAGATGCATTGTCCTTCCTCCCTTGAGCTTCCTCCCTTCAGTTTCTTGAGATTGAAAGCCCTGTTGTTCGTGTTGGAGACCCCATATAGGGGTCTGTATCTGTAAAACCACGTGTACAAAATAAACAAAGTGAGTCAGTGTTGTAACCTCCAGAACTAGGGCTTGTCCAGTTACTGGGGGTGGGGGGATTGCCTGCTTATTCTAAGAGTTCCTGAATGGCTGAAGGAAGGGAGTTAGGGAGTTAGTGGAGGTAACCGGTCGGGTTACCCGTGGTTCGCTACAATAGCATACAGGGATATTATTTCAATCCCATCAGTTCATGTGTGTCCTACTTATCTGGTTACAAATATTTGTCTGTTAGTCCACTTATTGCACAGCTCTGCAGAATTTGTAGGCGCTTTATACATATTAATGACAATAATCCAAACACACTTTAGCTCCTGTACGCACACACTACAGCCTAAATTAATATACACGCTCACTACAGCCCATATACATGCACATTACAGCCGCTAGATGCACACATGTATACACTCTCATAGACCAAAGTATAAATTACAGCCTCTAGGCACACAAGCACTCTCAACAGTCCCTGTACACACACCCATTACCGTGTACACAAATGCAAACGCCCCTTTGCAAAAACACACCCTATAGCCCCTGTACAAACATGCTGTGACTATAGGCACACAGCAGACCCTGTACACACACATATGCACACTACAGCCTATGCACACATATTATATCATCTAGAAACACTATGCCCTATAGACAACACAAACATGCTTGCGCTTTCTCTCTCTCTCTCTCTTCCCTCAACAAGCCCTTGACAAACAGACACACTCTAAAGAACAGACACAAAAAGACACAAAAACTTCCAACCAGTGGAGACACATACCCTGGTGTTGCATTTAGGTCTCTAGGTGGAGGTCCCCTTGGTCTCAGGTTTGAAGTCAGTTTGCGACTATGAAGGAGGCAGCAGTCCTTTATTGTCGCAGGGCCGGTGGAACCAACCTCTCCCTGTAGTGCAAACACAGCAGAAAAGGAGATAGGGCAGCAAGTCACCTGCCCTGCATCCTTGATACAGATTCCTCCGGTGTCTCCTTGCACCTGACACTGGGAGAATGAGGACTCTGGCAATGTCTTGAAGCCATGCCTACTTAAAGGCCATCGGCTCAGTGGGCAGCTGCCTGGCATGCCCTGTGCTGTAGTGATTATTTTACTCGGAGTGCTCCTTTAGTAAGGGCTACAGTAAGCAATTTCTTTAGTCCCATACATAGTTTTTGTTTTGTTTTTAAAACATTCCTGATTTAGGTTTGTTTGTTTTTTAGTACCAAAAAATGAAAATAGATAATCACTGATAGTCACCAGTAGAATGGTCATACAATCACACCTAAAAAAAAATAAAAAGTACACAATAAAAGAGCATGAAAATGTAATACATGCAAAAATAACATTCATGTTGTCCAGAGGGCTATAAAACAAAAGTACAAAAATATACTGCACAGTATGTCTGTGTAAACCAGGAACAGTGACTTTTAAACAAATGATACATACTGACTGACATTTAATCAGAATAGACTTCCCGTAGGTCTGAAACAAATATTCCTCAATGGTCCTCCAAAGATCGGGAGATACAACAGGATCACCAGGAAATGATTAACCATTAGGCTAAATCACCGGCTAATTCGTTTTTTGTTTTTCTTTCTGTAACCTTATTAATCTTCTTTACCAAGTGATAGTACTCATTGCTTCTTCCCACTATTGTTTAAATATTTGCATTTTACTGTGCACTGTTTGACATCTCAGGGCGTTGAACCTTATATATACAGACTATTTGGGAAATCGTTTTGTCCATGCAAATGCTGCGTTCCAATAACCGCTATGTAAGAGCTGGTTCCTCTTTATCAGAAAAGGTGTTTCAGCATGACGGAAGCAGTGGAAGGGGGTAATCGTAACATAAAAATAAAAACCTTTAATGGCTTCCAAAGTTTTAATATCATTTTATCCCATTCAATTCTGCTATATAATTGCCGTTAATAGCAGTCTACTGCTGCTTCTTCAGACTATGTATACCTGACACTGTGATCCAAATAAGGAAAGATACTAAACTTGCACAAGAATAGCTTAATTGAAACCCACAATATAGTTGTGGGACTGATGGGATATGCACATGACTTCCACTGAAAACAATGGGAGGACAAAGATTTACCAAGAATGCTCGACACATTGTGGTCCCTGCATAAGCTGCAGGTATTCTTGTTTCCCAAACAAGGGATTTGCAGCATTGTGTATCTCTGATACTTGTTTGCCTTTTATTGTCCATTTAACATTTTGAAGGTTCTTTTATGTTGTGACACAAATATTAAAGGGACACTACAGTCACCAGAAACACTACAGCTTAATGCAGTGGTTCTGGTGTCTATAGCCTGTTTTTGCAAGCTCTTCAATGTAAACGATGCCTACTAACACCTCTAGTGGCAGTCACTCAGACGGCCACTAGAGGTACTTCTTAATCCAGTGCTGCACAGTGTACAGTACTGGCGCTCTGCATGGAGACACTGAACGTTCCCCATAGGGATACATTAAATGCATCTCTATGAGGAAATGCTGATTGGCACAGCATTGCATTTTGCTGCGCATGTGCAATAGCCTCCCAATGCTTTTCTACGGGAAAGCCGTGGATTGGCTGAGATCATCAATATTGATGATCTCGGCCAAGGAGGCAGATCCAGCTGTGGCAAGACCATTTTTACTGCAATCACAGTGGGGCCCGGCTACTGGCATAGCAACTTCAGGACTATAGGGTAAGGAATGCATGTTTGTATTTCTGACACTGTAGTGTTCCTTTAAGTGAACAAACACAATAGACCTTTGTTTATTGCATAACTGTTTACCCCCTGGGTTATTATTTGGCAATATCATTTTGGCAGCAATTTGAGCTGTAAGTAGTTTTCAGTACTTGACTATTGGGATTACACAACTTGGTAAAATTGCTGATATATTTTCATATTTAAGAAGGCTCCTTATGAAAAAATGATTTTCACTTTTTTTTGTTTTCCTAACAGGTTGAGTACCAATATTCACACAGATTCACTGTAACGGTACTAAGAGCCACCAATGTCACCAAAGGAAGATTCGGCGACATGCGTAAGTATTGGGTTATGTTTTGTTATAAATATACAAAAATAAGTCCTACACTCAAACTCCCACTACTCCTGGGCAGCAGCAATGACCATAGTACAAATCAGCCGCAATACATACAATAAAAACGGAAGAAAAGAATTACTTGTGCACTATGCCAAATCCCTATGCATATTGTGATCCTTGTCAGCAGGTAGCACGGTCCTCTAGGGCAAAAACATGCACAGTCCTTGTAATTGCAAATACTCCAGGCACTTTATTTGTAAGTTCACACAGGATACAGCAGTAAATGAAAACAAATGTAACAGAAAACCCTATAAACAAAAACCTAGCTCGTCTGAGCACTAACTGACATTAGGTTCCCTATCTCTCAGGGTTAAACTAAACAAAACAATATTTCACCAACCTTATTAGATAGCAACACTCTGCTAGCTAGCCTGTTGCTTTCCTTTCTGCACTCCCAGTGCGCCAAGCCAGCCTTGCCCTGACTGCTTTCCTTTCTGCACTCCCAGTGCTCCAAGCCAGCCTTGACTGCTTCCTCCTGCACTCCCAGTGCTCCAAGCCATCCTTGACTGCTTCCTTTCTGCACTCCAAGTGCCTAGTCTCCTTGACTCTATCTGGAGAGAACAGCCTCTCTCCAACCTGCTTCCTGTGAGGAAGCCAGCAATCCCTCTCCTTTTCCTGCCTAGCCGGGAGGGGTTTATTCGCACTGCAACAGCTGATTAACTGCAGCTGAGCAGTGGGTTGGAGATGGTCCAAAAAACCCTGGCCTGGATCTATGTCTCCCCAGAAAACCACTAAACTGTGGAGTGGAGCATTGGCCCACCCTTCTCTCCAAATGCTCCACCCCAGGGGCCCATAACTAAACAATGCTTTGTGTTGTGCGACACACAAACTACACATACTCCCCCTGGGGTTAAAAGGCCTATCTGCCTTCACTTTATCACAATATTTAAATATTATTTAGCATCACTCCAATGGCCAGTAGGTGTAAGGAAAATGCAGTGTTTACATTACATCCTAGGGACTCCTCTTGTTGCCACTCCTCAGATGGCCATAAGAGGAGCTTCCTGTAACAGTGCTGCACATGGAGACACTGAACTTTCCCCATCGAGATGCATTGATTCATGCATTTCTATAAGGAGGTGCTGATTGGCCAGGGAGGCATTTGGCTCTGCCCACAGCCAGCCTCCTTTGGTGAGAACATAAGAACTGACAATCATAGCCAATCACACCTTTGTGTTCCTGACTCTATAGGGCCCCTTTAAGTGTGTCTTTATCTAATACTTCATCTGAATAAGTAGTTTACTCACAGCATTATTTTCTTCCTTTTTTAAAAGGATTCCTTATGACTGTCTTAAATCATAAAATAAATTTTTACTATCAAACTGCATGTGTTGTGATAATCAACTTATTTCTTTCTTTTAAAATATGTATATCCTTATTTATCTTACAGTTGACACTCCAGACCCGTATATTGAACTTTATATACCATCAGCACCAGACAGCCGAAAAAAAACTAAGTACCTGAACAATGACGTGAATCCAGTTTGGAATGAAACTTTTGAATTTATTTTGGATCCCGAACAAGAAAATGTTTTGGAGGTACAATGCACAATATTATTTAAATGGGAATGCTAAATGTTCAATAAACATTTTATTGCAGGTATTAAAGCAATATCACGTAGCATATTTGTCCTGGATTTTTTTGCAATCTATAAAACGTAAAAATAATTTAAGGCCAAAGTAGCCCAACTGAAACCATAGTTGAAATTTCTGAGAATTTTAGCAGTTTGATTATTTTGGCCTTAAATTTGAAATTCACTTTGATTTGTAACAAAATGTTTACTATATATTTTACTTTACTATGCCTCCATGACTTCTAATAGTTTGTGTCTTAAACATGGGATGGTTCATACAGGGGGTTCTATCATTATTTTTTTTATTTATTTAGTTTTTACAGTTTTTCATTTTGTTGTGCTTTTTACCGCCACTGCAAGCGAACTTGAAAATGTGGACTGGCCTATGTTTTGCAGTATACCGTGAGTCGGGACATCACTCATCACATTCCAAGGACACACGCAGTAGAGATTATTACACAAACCATTAAGGGATGTTAATAAGAAAAAAAAGAAAAAAATATAAAGGATATTTTCCCAATCATGTTGAAGCGATGTAAAACATGGGATCTGAAACACACCTACCTTTCACTCTGGCAGTAGAATGAAAAAATGTATAATGTATTCTTCTTGAAATGACAAATATGCAATGAATTTTTATTGCATATTTGATTTCCTACAGTTACCAAAAAACTCAATTTCTACAGTTATCAGCATATTATAGAACCCAGTTGAACAGTTGGTGTTAAAGGACCACTATAGGCACCCAGACCACTTCAGCTTAATGAAGTGGTCTGGGTGCCTGGTCCATCTAGGATTAACCCTTTCTGCTGTAAACATAGCAGTTTCAGAGAGACTGCTATGTTTACCTATGGGTTAATCCAGCCTCTAGTGGCTGTCTCATTGACAGCCGCTAGAGGCGATTCTGCGCTTCTCACTGTGATTTTCACAGTGAGAAGATGCCGGCGTCCATAGGAAAGCATTGAGAATGCGAATGCATTCTGCTGAATGCGAGCGTGGCTCGTGCCGTGCATGCGCATTCAGCCGATGACGGAGAAAGGTGGCGGAGAGTCCCCACCACTGAGGGAGCCCGGCTGTGGAGAAAAGGTATGTATTTAACCCCTTCCTCACCCTAGAGCCCGGCGGGAGGGGGATCCTAAGGGTGGGGGGGACATAGAGACCCTATAGCGCCAGGAAAACGAGTATGTTTTCCTGGCACTATAGTGGTCCTTTAATACACTTCTATGTACAATTCCCAGCATTGTTTGTCTTTTATAGACTTTTACATGCCATGTCTACATGCATCATACAAAATAAAAAGAACTTTAAAATGGAGTAGTATATTGTTTTTTGGATTAGTGCTATTTTGTTCAGTAAAGCCCCATATTCTGAGATTTGCATATTTAATAAATCTTACAAATACTTGTGACTCTTAAAAAGTTCATTATCGACTTCTGTGATAGCTAGAGATTATGGTCTACAATCATCTAAAAAAAAAAAAAATCTAGTACAAATATAATGTGTGGTGTGTACAGTAATGCACGATTAAAGAAATGTCATATTGTTCCCGTTAATACAATTTGTCAGGAAAAAGTGTTCAGATCTGATAAACTTCATTTAATGGTGCAGTTTCCCAGAAACAAAACACTGACCCAGAGCTCTAGCGTTAAAGATAAAGAAATCAAAACATTTTTGTCATTTTATTCTTCCTCCAGTTGTTTTGTTAAATTAAAACGTACACCAAGTTTTTGTGAAGGTTTCCTGCTATTAATTAACCATATCAACCTGTTAATGACTTCTGAGTCAGGGGTCTTCATGTCAATTTATCATGGGGGCCACAGATCCATACGTACACACAAATCCTTACTCTCGTACACACAGTTACATAGAAACATAGAATGTGACGGCAGAGAAGAACCATTCGGCCCATCTAGTCTGCCCAATTTTCTAAATACTTTCATTAGTCCCTGGCCTTATCTTACAGTTAGGATAGCCTTATGTCTACCCCATCCATGTTTAAACTCCTTTACTGTGTTAACCTCTACCACTTCAGTAAAGTAATACTTCCTGATATTATTTTTAAACCTTTGCCCCTCTAATTTAAGACTATGTCCTCTTGTTGTGGTAGTTTTTCTTCTTTTAAATATAGTCTCCTACTTTACTGTGAAAACGTTGTTTTACAGAAACTGCAATTTGTTTATATTGCAAGGTTAAGACTGCATATACATTTACAGTTACACACACATAATATATGCTCATCTCCCAGCACCTATAGAGCAACCAAGCCCTCTATGGAAGCAGCTTCCGAGAGCGATGTGGACCCTCCAGACTCAATACTGAAATTTTAGCATGCAAATACTGAATGCTGGAACTTTGCCAGGCCTCCCAACTGACCCGTTGTCTGCAGGACAGACCCTATTTTAAGATACAGTCCTGCCATTCCCTGGCTTACCACATCTGGGGATGCCATGGCATTGTCCCTGGGCAGCAGACCACCAAGTGTAGCATTAGACATGCGTGCTGTCCTACTGGCATTAGGACCATGCAAAGAGCGCATTAGCAGTGTTCTTTGCATGGTCTTCTTCATTGTGTGACTGGCCAGCAGAACATTTGTCTGGCTTGCTTGACACTGTGGGTGCCACCAGTGAAGTGTCTTGATCCATTTTGTTAATAACTACTCACATTGTCAGAACATATGTTTTTTTTGTAGATAACTCTGATGGATGCTAATTATGTCATGGATGAGTGTCTGGGCACCACAACGTTTGAAATCTCCACTGTCAAACTTGGAGAGAAGAAAGAGACCATCCCTTTAACATTCAATAAGGTAAACAAGGAGATGACAAAGTTATCCTGAAAAATATTACTTATTTTCAGTGTTTTATGTTTATCATCAGATCTCAAAAGCTCCAAAAAGTAAAAAAAATAAATAAAAATAATCATCCTGATTTTAAAGAATCTTAGTTTAATATAAACGTCACAAATCATTGAGTCACAAAATCCATTGCATGCAATTCTTAACTATATATATCATTTTAATTTATTGCAATTTTGTTCTTTAGGTTACAAAGGTGTTTTTGGAGGTGTCACTTGAAGTCTGGTATGTATGTTATATGATCCTGTTATACTGTGTACATCACCTGTAAACAAGTGACAATTAAAATAAGAGAACCGAGTCATAACCCACAACTGCAAAACTAGCCTGTAAGTAGCCTGTAAGGCTAGTATCCGTTTTCAGAGAAGTTCCATTCATCCAAATGTTGAGTGGAACTGCATGTCCGAATCTCCTGCTGGACAGCTTATTATTATTATTATTATTATTGCCATTTATATAGCGCCAACGGATTCCGTAGCGCTTTACAATATTTTGAGAGGGGGGGTGTAACAATAAATAGGACAATTACAAGAAAACTTACAGGAACAATAGGTTGAAGAGGACCCTGCTCAAACGAGCTTACAGACTATTGGAGGTGGGGTATTTGAAACATTAGGACAATAAATATCAAGTAGGAGTGAAGCAGAGCTGGAGGAGAGAGCAAAGCACTGTCCCATAGGAGAGAGCAGGAGACAGGTATGTAAGGTAGAGATTACTCTGGGAGGCCATAAGCTTTCCTGAAGAGATGGGTTTTAAGGCCCTTCTTAAATGATTGAAGACTAGGGGAGAGTCTGATGGCAGTAGGCAAGCTATTCCATAGGAGAGGAGCCGCCCGCGAGAGGTCCTGCAAGCGCGAGTTGGCCGTACGGGTGCGAGCAGCGGTCAGGAGGTGGTCACGGGCAGAGCGGAGGGTACGTGGAGGGGCATATTTATGGATCAGTGAAGAGATATAAGCGGGGCTAGAACTGTTCAGTGCTTTAAATGTATGGGTTAGCACTTTGAATTGACTCCTATAGCATACAGGGAGCCAATGTAAGGACCGGCAGAGGGGTGAGGTGTGAGAGGACCGACTAGAGAGGAAAATCAGTCTAGCTGCAGCATTCATTACAGACTGTAGCGGGGCAATACGGCTTTTGGGGAGACCAATCAGGAGAGGGTTACAGTAATCCATGCGGGAAATTACTAGAGCATGGACAAGCTCCTTGGTAGCATCTTGCGTAAGAAAGGGGCGAATGCGGGCTATGTTTTTGAGTTGGAACCTACAGGACTTGGCAACAAACTGGATGTGAGACTCAAAGGTGAGACCAGAGTCAAGTATGACGCCAAGACAGCGTGCTTGCAGGGATGGACTTATGTGGATATCACTGACTTGAAGGGAGAGCGAGAGAGGAGGATCAGTATTAGGAGGAGGAAAGACAAGGAGTTCAGTTTTAGAGAGGTTAAGTTTCAGAAAGCGTGAAGACATCCAGTCAGAGATGGAAGAAAGGCAAGCAGTGACACGTTGCAGGACAGCAGGGGAGAGGTCCGGGGAGGAGAGGTATATCTGAGTGTCATCAGCGTACAGGTGGTAGTGGAATCCAAAAGAGGCAATCAGTTTACCAAGAGAGGCGGTATAAAGAGAAAATAGAAGGGGACCAAGGACAGACCCTTGGGGAACTCCAACAGAGACAGGACGAGTGGAGGAGGTATCCTTGGAAAAGGAGACACTGAATGAGCGTTGGGAGAGATAGGAGGAAAACCAAGAGAGGACCGAGTCACAGAGACCGAGCGATTGAAGAGTTTGAAGGAGGAGAGCATGATCAACGGTGTCAAAGGCAGCAGAGAGGTCAAGGAGAATTAATATGGAGTAATGACCTTTTGGATTTAGCGGAGATTAGGTCATTAGTCACTTTGATAAGAGCAGTCTCAGTAGAGTGGAGAGGGCGGAAGCCAGACTGAAGAGGGTCAAGGAGAGAGTTGGAATTAAGGAAGCGGGACACACGGGTGAAGACAAGCCTTTCCAAAAGCTTTGATGAGAAAGGGAGCAGGGATATGGGACGATAGTTAGAAGGGGAGGATGGGTCAAGAGATGGTTTTTTCAGGATAGGTATTACAGTTGCATGTTTAAGGTCAGCAGGAACAGTGCCAGAAGAGAGAGAGCAGTTAAAGATGTGTGTTAGGGTAGGCACAAGACAAGGGGAGAGAGATCTGATGAGGTGAGATGGGACAGGATCGAGCGGGCAAGTGGTGGGGCGAGAGGAATGGAGAAGCGCAGCCACCTCTTGTTCAGTAGCCGGGTAGAAAGTCTGGAGGGTAGGGAAAGCAAGATTTACATGTGGTTGAGAAAGAGAACGGCAAGGAGGGGAGAATTGTTTCCTTAGCTGTTCAATCTTGTCGGTAAAGTAGCATGCAAAGCTATCAGCTGTAAGGTTAGTTTGGGGGGTGGCCACAGCAGGGCGGAGAAGGGAATTAAAGGTGTCAAAGAGGTGTCTGGGATTGCGGGAGCATGAACTAATGAGAGAGGAAAAGTATGACTGTTTGGCGAGGGCGAGGGCTGCGCTGTATGAAAGCAACATGAATCTATAATGGAGAAAGTCTGCCTGGGTGCGGGACTTCTTCCAGGAGCGTTCAGCACAACGGGAACAACTCTGCAGATAGCGTGTTATGAGATAAAACCAGACACACAAGAGTAGAATAAGAGGCTCCTGATTGGAGTGTCTCTTCTGCCAGTAGCTTTAGGCAAATTTACTAAACCATGCATCTGCAGAGAACTCTATTTTTGTAGTTACATATAATTTTTACGTTTTTTTAAAAAAACTGCGTTATCTATATATTATATTAAAAATATGTATAGTTGCTGAGCGGTGTACATAAATTTGATAAATAAGTATTTCTAGAGGGAGGGGGAGTGACTAAGGAGGCAGACTTATGGTACATCATTCTGCAAAAGTTTTTTGTGTGCACAAAACCTAAAAAAATTTGAGCATACAAACAGACATAACCTAACAAATAAATGTATTATTAGTGTTCAGATTGTCTTTATATGTAACCCTCCAAGTTCCTCGTAAATATTGATATCAACTACCACTGAAATCCCAATATTCATAGCCAATTAACAAATCACCTAGAGGCTCACAAAAAAATTGTGCCTTTTGGCAATGTAAAAAGTTAGAGAAAATTGGAGAATGTGTAGGGCTATTCACTAAATTCAGATTTTTTTTCAAATTAAATCTGAATTGTATAATATAAGCATATATAGCCAAGCGAATTGCTTCCATAGTAGCAATTCATTTCTTAATTTTACAATTTGGGTTTTAATTAGTTTTTTAAAATTGGGTAAGTAGTAAAACATATGCTTTTCAAGCTATGTTAAATGATAGCTGGTTAAATATTCACCAATTGTCAACATTCAAGTCCATAGCTATAAGGTTGGACAAAGCTCTGGGTTATCAATAATTCTACAAATATGAACTTAGTATTTCCTTATTTGACTCTTGTATCAACGGTCAATGACTAATGGGTAAATGAGAATATTCAAAGCACTGTGCTATTGTAATCTGAATACAAACTATGCAAATTAATTTTAAGTTAATGCAAGAATATTATTTTGTCTTCTGTATTCTAAGAAATATTTTTTTCCTTTCTTCTTGCTTTCCGATGTCCAGTGAGTATTCATGTATTTTGTGTATTCTGTGAATCAGCCAGCCTTCAGTAGGTTTCATGGCATGTATGAATAAGCCATAATCCAACCATATCAACATGGTGGCAGGAGCACTCATCAGGGTAATGACTTCATATAGTGACAGATACAATTTTACCTGTGCGGTGCCCGTGCAGTGACTAGTTAAAATTTAGACATTAGCTAAAATAGTTTGGCATTATACGTCTCCTTCTCTTGGTTGCGCAAACTGTATGCTCTCCTACATGCATGCATATATTGAACTCTTGTTGCCCTAAGTTCAAGCAGTTATTTCCTAACACTATTTTTCTTTTCTTTTACAAAATAAGTCCCACTATAAGGACACTATATATGAGCAATCTGAATTTTTTTTACACTACATATGCTTGTGGTTATATCCACTGTCTGGTCATAAATAAAGAATTAAAAATAAATATAAATATTTATAATTCTTTATTTCTTTTCAGTCATTGGGCACAAGCACAAGTGCTTTCTCCTCATCAATCAGAGAGTTTATCATCCTCTCACAGTCGCTATTAGCTGACACCATGTTAGAAGTTGTGCAACCTGACCACCATGTTTGTAGTCCTAGCAGTATGTCTTTATGTTGACATAGAATGACGTGTAGATGAAATAATTTTCTCTTAATGTTGCTCAAAGTCATGCTGCTCATGATTGCTGTATTATAACATTCTAGAGCAGAACTACAGACATTAGATGAAAGATGCAATTTAAATGGAAAGAATACGTGAATCACAGTCATAATAACAAATTAATATATTTAAGAGACCAACATTTTTAACATTCTTTTTCTCGAAATTATAAAGCACTTTACTAGCCGTAAATAAATATAGCAACTGGAAAAATTGGAAATATTTGTAATTCCATTCCTAGGTCAAACAAATTTGAAGTTTTGTTATATCTCATTGTTCTTTAAAACCTGTGATCCATAAAGCACATTGTGTCCTGTTCATGCAGCACTGAGTGGTAGTACACTTTGTTTCCTTAAAGGTAAACTGTCACTTCTTTGAAACGTATTTATTCCATTTTGTAAAACATTCAAAATCACCTATTATTTTTTTCCATAAGATTGCCCGCTTTCTTTTAAAAATATATCAAGCATTTGCAAAATGGCATCATAATCCTATTCAAACAACGCAAACCCATGGCAAATATTGAAAATATTCTCTGTATGCTTTCTCAATGCCAACTTACATTTTTAACCCCTAAGGATGGCAGGCATTTTATGCCGTCCTAAACGCCAGCGGGTGGCATAGAATGTCCTTGCCGTCCTTAATTTTTACTGGGTCCCTGCCGATCTCACAGCGGCGGCCGCAATCCTGGGGACTGCCTGACAGCCCAGGCAGTCTCCCTCCGTCAGATTTGGCCCACACGGGCCATGTGATCGCGGAGTCATCGCGATCATATGACTGGAATGGCTGTCTGGAGCTCTGCTTGCAGGGGGACTGCCTGGGATATCAGTCAGTCCCCAGTATTGCGGCTGCCGCTGGAAGATCGGCAGTACTGCCGCTGGAAGATCAGCAGTACTGCCGCTGGAAGATCAGCAGTACTAAGGACTAAAGTTAAATAAGTTAAATAAAAGTTTTAACTCCATTTATAAGTAAAAATAAAATTACTTTGATATATATTTATACACTCGAAGAAGGGCACTCACTGGTCTTCTTAATTTGCAAACCAATGTTCAGTAATTTTACAGTATCAACGTTTCAGTCCTCATCCGGACTTTCATCAGGATAACATTATCCTGATGAAAGTCTGGATGAGGACTGAAATGTTGACACTGACAAGTTTGATGTATGAATTGATTGTTGAAATAAAAGCAAAAAACAGGTCGCAAGAGTATTCTGAGAACGGACAGCAGCTGAAATAGCCTGCTCTTCGGTGGGTCCCTGCTCAAAACTCAAGCTGGTTTTAGCTCATCTTGTGCCATTACAGAGAGAACATATCTGAAGCATATCAGACTGGTCCCACCCATACGGGCAGTCCAGATCCGAAATATATATGTAATACTCTAGTGTGTGTGTATATATAAAACAATCAATAGAATAAAATTATAAAAAGGAATAAAAAAAACCTCTTCTTATAACTGTAGCTTAGTTGCTACCCGCGTTTACATATATCCAAGTATTATAAAGGGTGCAATTACAAGATTGGAAAAAAATTTTAAATGGTGATTTTAATCCAAAAAGTAATGAACAGTTAGATCTGTAAATTGACCAACGTTTTGACCCCTGAGGGTCTTTCTTAAGATCACAGAATGTACCATATTGTGACAATAAATGTAAAACAGTTACCAATCAACATTGAAAGGTTATCGTGTGAACTCCCTCCACCTGCAGACTGATTCAGACACGGAAGTGTTGGGATGCCTCATGTGACGTCAGGGCTGCCATCAGTAATTGTGGGGCCCCTGACACAGCTCAAGGTCTGGGCCCCCCGGTGCCTGCACCCGAGTCCGCCCAAAGTGCTGCAGCCCCCCCCCCCCGCCCGAGTCCGCCCACAGGAATGCAGTGTCTGCAGGGCCAGTGCAAGGATTTTTGCCGCCCTAGGCAAAAGTAAAGTTTGCCGCCCCCCCACCCATGTGACATCACCATGCCCCACCCATATGATCTGCCATGTTAACTAACACCAATGCTGCAGTGCCGCCGTGTTTACATTAAAAGGCCTGCAGGGACAGGCTAGACATCAGAACCACTACATTAAGCTGTAGTGGTTCTGGGGACTATAGTGTCCCTTTAATGTGAGGTAAATTAGAGATTAGTGCCACAAATAATATACTAGATTGCCTACTTACAACCAGATGAGGATGAGGATGATGATGGGCTCTAGCTCCAGTCTGGCTCCACTGGTCTGGTGTAGAACAGGCTCTCTGGAGGTGGTTTGTAACTGGTCACAAAAATCAATGTTCTGGGATCAACTCGAAGCAGCTCCATTTTTTTGAGGGCCCTTTACACAGCTCAATGTCTGGGTCCCAGGATCCACCTTCATGTTCCACCAATGAGTTTGTTCACAGGGGGTGGAGTGTGTGTGTGGGGGGGATGTCCTGATGTGTGTAAGGAATGCATTGTGTGAATCTGTGTTTGTATGTGTAAGGGCTGCAAGGTGAGTTTGTGTATGTATGGGATGCAGTGTGTGCGTCTGTAAGGGATGCATTGAGTGTGTGTGTAAGGGGTGCATTGTGTGTTGCTGTGTGTAAGGGATGCATTGTTGTGTATGTGTGTCTGTGTGTAATGCATTGTTTGTTTTTCTGTGTGCAAGGGGTGCATTGTGTGTGTGTGTGTGTGTGTGTGATGGATGTCAATCTCTCCCCCTCCCCCCGTCAATTTCCTTCTCCCCCCTCCAATTTCCTTCTCCCCCCTCCAATTTCCTTCTTCTCTCCCTCCCTCTCCAATTTCCTTCTTCTCCCCCACCCTCAATTTCCTTCTTCCTCCTCTCCCTCTCCAACTTCTTCTTCTCCCCCAGCCAATTTCCTTCTTCTCCCCAACAATTTTCTTCTTCTCCCCCCCTCCAACTTCCTTCTTCTCCCCCCAACAATTTCCTTCTTCTCCCCCTCTTCAATTTCCTTCTTCTCCCCCTCCCTCTCCAATGTCCTTCTCCCCTTCCCTCTCATTGCCTTCTCCCCCCTCCAAATTTCCTTCCTCCCCCCCTCAAATTTCCTTCCTCTCCCCCCCTCCCAGAAATTTCCTTCCTCCCCCCCTCAAATTTCCTTCTTCTCCCCCCCTCCAACTTCCTTCTTCTCCCCCCTCCTCTCCAATTTCCTTCTCCCCTTCCCTCAACTTCCTTCTTCTCCCCATCAATGTCCTTCTTCTCCCCTCCAATTTCCTTCTCTCCCCCTCCAAGTTCCTTCCTCTCCCCCCTCCCTCAAGAATTTCCTTCCTCTCCCCCTCCCTCAAATTTCCTTCCTCTCCCTCCCCTCAAAGATTTTCCTTCCTCTCCCCTCCCTCAGAATTTCTTCCTCTCCCCCTCCCTTAAATTTCGGCTTCCTCCCCTCCCTCCAAATTCCTTCCTCCCTCTCTCCCCTCAAATTTCCTTCCTCTCCCCTCCATGGGATTCTTTCCTCCCCCCCTCCCTCGATTCTCCCCCCTCCTCCCACACTTGAACTTCTTTCCTCCCCCCTCCCTCCTTCCTTAAATTTATTTCACCTCCCTCAAATTCCTCCCCCTTAAATTTCTTTCCTCCCCCTCCCTCCCTTCCTTAAATTTCTTTCCCCCTCCCTCAAATTTCCTCCCCCCCTTAAATTTCTTTCCTCCCCTCCCTCCCTTAAATTTATTTAAAAAAACTAAGGGAAAAGGGTCTAACAGTATGGATTTAAAGCATTCCTTCTTCTTCATTCCAGATGGTGTCACATAACAATGTGTGGGATCACTTTGTACCAGTAAATCACGTAGATTTTTATTTCTTTTATAGCTCATAATTGGTGATTCATGAAATATTTCGTTATTCCTTAGTCTCCTCGGGAGACTTTGCTGAATACAAATATTAGTGTTTCATCATATTAAAACTTATCACAACGATGATATTGTCAGTGAAAGTTCTTTGCATTTTTTTCACCTAAAATGCATTTTCACTGACTATATCATTATTGTGATACATTTTACTGTTTTGAAACACTAATATTTGTGTTCAGTGAAGTCTCCTGAGCATAACCGTACCCACCATGTACAGGTTTTATGATGTTTTGGAAACTCACTGGGTTAAATATAAGACTTGCTCATTTCAATTTTTTTCACATTGAAATTTGCCAGTCTGGTTACGTTGCCTTTGAGACCGTATGGTAGCCCAGGAATGAGAATTACCCCCATGATGGCATACCATTTGCACAAGTAGACAACCCAAGGTATTGCAAATGGGGTATTGCCAGTCTTTTTTAGTAGTGACTTATTCACAAACACTGGCCCAGGTTAGCGTTCATATTTTTTTTTTGTATTTTTAACACACAAACAAATATAAACATTCA
The DNA here is from genome assembly GCA_933207985.1 of Pelobates cultripes. NCBI lineage: Eukaryota > Metazoa > Chordata > Amphibia > Anura > Pelobatidae > Pelobates > Pelobates cultripes. The sequence goes on from OW240919.1 coordinate 114,273,126, forward strand.
ATTTGGCCAGGGTTTGTGAAAAATGGAATGTGTTATATTTGAACCTCTAACTTTCCAATACATCATAAAACCTGTATATGGGGGGTACCATTGTACTTGTGAGACATCGCTGAGTACAAAAATGCATACTTTATTGCAGTAAAAGCTAACAGTATTATGACCTTCACAGTTAAAATGTCATGCAGAACTAAAAAAAATAAAAATAACAATTTCTTAATTTCTTACACTTTTTTATTTTATTCATGTCAAATTATGTTTTATATATGAATATTTGATGTGAAATAAAAGCTTCTTGAACAAAATGATATGCAGGTGCACTTCGTGATAGGGATGTGCATGGGCAAAATATTCGGTTCGGTTCGGAATTCATAAATTCGGGACTTCGGCACTTCGGTTCGGCACTTCTGAAATTTGGGACTTCGGCACTTCGGTTCAGTTCGGAACTTCAAAACATCGGATGTTCTCTTGCAGCTGCTTAGTAGATAACTCTGTAATTCTAAACCGCGAGTAGGGGCATGTCTAGTAAACAGTGAGCAGCCTATGGCTGCTCACTGTTAATAAGAAAACAAAAAAACCCTAAGTGTCCCCCCCTCCCGAGCCCCCACCCGTGCCCTGAGCGGTGGGTGGGGGCCCTAAATTAGAATAGGGGGGAGACCTGTTGTCCTTATTTACCCATGCCCTCCATTGGCTCACCAACTACACTAAGTCCATGTCTATTTCAGCAATTTGAACATTCGAATGCTTCCGAATTGCCGAATTTCGGAAGTACCGAACCGAATTGACGAATTTCTGAAGTGCTGAAGTGCTTTGGATTTCTGAAAAGTGACAAAACAGGAGAGGGAGGGAAAATTAAGGGAATGATGACAGGAATCTAACCCTAATTCTAACCCTAACCCGACCCCTACCACTAACCCTACTTCTAACACTACACGTAACCTAACCCCTAAATTTAGTAGAGGTAGAGTTAGGGGATTGCCGAATTTCCGGAGTCCCGAATTTTCATAAGTTCCGAACTGGACCAAATCTTTTTGCCCGTGCACATCCCTAATGTCTGTGACTATGTTATTAGAGTCTGGAAATCAGCAATGCTGAGTATGCGTTGTGTCCAAGTGGCCATTAGTCCCGTTGCCTCTCATCCTTGAGAAGAAGGTCCTCCATAGTCCAGAGATCCTCTATTTGCTTCAGCCACACCTGCAGAGGTAGGGTATTAGGTTGCTTCCAGTACACAGGCATTTACCTCTTAGCTACATTAAGTATATGGATAGTCCTAGATTTTGTGTATGTGGGAAGTTTGGAAAGGAGGGAGATAGTCTATGAATTTTTAAAACGTCATACATTTTCCTCCAGAAGGGGCGAACTAATGCGCATTCCTACCATTCCCACTCCCCAGCATCAATAGCATAGGTAATCCTAATTGGGATCTATTGCATGCAATAATTGAGGGGCCTTATACCAGAGTGATAACATTTTGTAGGCTGATTCTTGGAATTTACTAGAGATAGCACAATGCATTGTCCAGTCACACGTCATGTGGTACATTATTATTCAATTAAAGCAACAATGGAATTAAAAATGAATGCTACTAGATTAAAAATGACTGTTACTGCAAAATGTAATTAAATATAAAATACAGAAACTAAAAATAAAACCGCTGCGTCGATTAAAAAGCGTAAAAAAAAAAGACTGAATTAAATTGTGACCGATTATAAATAACAAGAATAAAGCATTGCTATAGCAACTCAGCCTATATGGGGGTAAAGCTTAATTAGCTTACTACTGTTTTCACCACTTAGTTAATAGTGCCCACAAATTCTACTAGTTGATAAGGAGCTTCCCAATTTTCATTGTTTCTTCACTCCTATTGGGGCTGGGGATTTGCATGTATGTTTGTGGTATGTCTTTAACCTGTTTGAATAAGAAAGTGGAAGTCTGAGGAAGTGTGTAAGTCTCTAAGGAAGTGCCTTGCATGGCACAAAATGCGTTGGGTCTCCATCCTTTGTGATCCTCTACACATTTGTTCCATTGTAATGCTTTGTTGTCAATAAGGGACATCTTTTAACTGGTCTGGTGTTTTTGTCCCAAATGTGCAACCAGCAATGTGGAAGCATTTATATAACAAATACAGAATAACATGCTTTAGGAGACTGGCTAAAATAGCAAAATGTAAGCAATTTTATGTTTTGTGTTTTTTTTGTTTTGTTTTTTAGCTAAAGTTCGTGATATAGGTCAGATATTTCTTCCAAGTATGTTCTATGTGTTATTTACATGATGTGTATTAGCTGCATTAAATAGACTATATAGCCAAAACAATTTTAGGAATTTCTACTAATTTTTGAGTTTCAGGTCTTCCAGCCTCACCCATTGCTAATAGGTGAATAAAAAGTAACAGTATGTTGTTCTGAATATCTCCGTGACTTTAATCATAGCACTGTGATAGCAAGCATCCTTTGACACAAGTCAGTTTCTGCCCTACTACTAGATCTACTCTGGTCAATTGTGCAATTTTGTGGATGTTTCTAGGAGCCCAGACATTAAGTGGTAGACCACACATGCTCACAGAGCAGGAGTTGGATGCTGAAGCGTAAAAATTGCCTATACTATGTTGTATCACTCACAACAGCGTTCCAGACTGCCTCCGGAAGCATTATTGATACAAGAAGTAGGAATTTCGTGAAATGGCTTTTCATGGCCAGAGAGCTGTGCAAAAGTCTTGCATCAACACGTTTAATGTGAAATATCATCTGGAGTGCAAAAAAGAACATTCCCTTTGGACACTATCACTCTTCACTATCTCACTGCCTGACACAAGAATCTGGGTGGATGCCAGAAGAATGCTACCTGCAAGAAAATGTAGAGCATACTCTAACGTTTGGTGAAGGGATAATGGGTTGGGACTGTTTTTCAGTTTTGGGGCTACGCCTCTTAATTGCAATGAAGGACCATCTTAATGCTAAATGATACTACAGCATTTTAGGCTATTGGGCTTCCAGCATGGTGGCAACAGTTTGGGAAATGCCAATTCCTGTTCCTACATGACTGTACCCATGTGCACAAGTGACGTCCATGAAGACATGAAGTTCCGTGAAGACACCAAAGAAGTTTGGTGTGGAGGATCTCAAGTGTCCTGCACATAGCTCTGGTCTCAGGCATGCTGATTTTGAGCCAGACCTTCTCACCTGACTGACTTCAGAAACCTTTTTTGACTAAATGGTCAAAAATTCCCAAAGACACAATCCAAAATCCTGTTGAAAGTCTTCTACTAAAAGTGGTGGTTCTAATTGCAGCAAAGCATGTCCAACTCCTTATTAGAGCATTTTGGAATTGGATGTCCAACAAACTGACATAGGTGTGATGGTATGGTGTCCACACACTTTTATCCATGTATTTTTTTTTTGTGCCTAATAATTGATGTTTTGAATTGATGATATTTGTCACGTAGGAGTCGGATGTGACAAAGGTGAACTGTAAGTGAAAGGCACTGTTATGGGTGCAGTGAGAGGTGAGTATGTCATTATGATAGGATTATAAAGAGTTCTGAGTGCCATGTGACACACAAATTGTGGTGCTGGTTCCTTTTGATTCAGGTCAGCTTTGTCAAACTCTGATATAAAGGCTTAGTAAGTAATCAGTCTTTTGTAAGCTGTAGACTGAAAAAATACACAATACAATCTATTAAATGTTGCAGCAGTTATAATTTTTAACATTGCTTTATTTTCTTCACAGTTCTTCCACTGACCTGAGATTCAGCATGGCTTTGTGTGATCAGGAAAAGGCTTTTCGGCAAAAACGGAAACAAACTGTTGTCAAAGGAATAAAGAAACTATTGGGTCCTGAAAAAAGCAAAGATTTGAATGCTTCATCTAGAGATGTATGTTTTCATGTTTTTTGATGCATGTTTATGTACATTATTTGTGTACACTGTATAATATAATGTGTACACGTTTTGTTTCCAGCACAAGGGCATTGTGGGGGAGAGGGGGTGCAGACTAGGCTGGAACCCTTAGTGGGTTCTTGAAAAGCTGGAGTCTGAGTTTGAAATGCTTTGATTATTAGCACTAAGTCTCACTGTCTTGGGGGCGTGTCCAACAGCCGGCGCGTGCGGTCGCATGGAGTAGGAGCTCCCGGCCACAACGGACCCGAACGCAACATTTAGGCGAACCCGGAGGTCAATTCCCGGTAAAAAACTTACCCGGCACTTAATACAGCGACATGGCACCGTCCAAACAATTAAAAATGACGGACCAAATGAAAACCGCCAGAAAAGAAAAAAGTAGGCCCCTGCAAGATGGCGACGACAGCATGGGCTGCTATCCGACACCAGATCAGCTTTCAGATAATGACACAACGCCCTCCTCATACACAGAGGCACCAGCCAGCGAAAAAAGGCTGTTTATAATGCTGCAAGACCTGAGAACCACCTTAAATGCGGACATGAAACAAATGACTGCAGAATTTAAGCGGGAATTGGCCGACATTGGGGACCGCACTGACCGCCTGGAGGTACGGACGGAAGAACTGTGCGCCACACAAAATGACCTTGCAGAACAACTGCAGGCGCTCAGGGAAGAACACCTAACACTGAAAAGGAAAACGGCAGATATAGAAGACCGCTCCAGGCGCAATAATGTAAGATTCAGAGGCATCCCCGATAGTATATCCCACAACGCACTCCCTGACTATATAACAGGCCTCTGCACCACTCTGGCGCCGGCCATTGAGAAAGACAGATGGCTTATGGACAGGGCCCATCGCATTCCTCGGCCACCGCGATTCACGAGTGACACACCAAAAGACACGGTGGTCAGATTCCACTTCTTCAAGTCAAAAGAAACACTGATGGCTGCGGCGCGCAAACTACAGCAGCTCCCCTCACCATACCAAGGCATCCAGGTATACGCAGATCTCTCAGCGCTCACCATGGAAAGGAGACGGGAATTCATCACAGTCACGAAGACTCTACGCAACCATAACATACAATACCGCTGGGGATACCCAACTAAACTCCTACTATGGAAGGACAACACGCATCATAATATTGACACTCCTGATGAGGGCCTACAACTCCTACGAAAATGGGGACTATTTGGGACCAAAGACCCTCCACCACAGAAACAACATGCGCACCAACGACTGCCGACGGAATGGCACATGGCGGGCTCACCTAAGCCACAGCAACCACAACAAAATGTATAACGGGACTAAGTGTAGAGTACAAGAAAGACCAGGTCTATATGTGACATCCCTCAATTGAAGAGACACCAATATGTATGTATGTATGCACTGACATGATTGACACACTAACACTGCATACCTCAGATATCAACTCCATCGGAGTTCATAATAGGCTCTGGCAAGGCGACACAAAACACAAAAAAAAAAAAAAAACACGCCTTACTTCACACATTTGTTTAAAGGGCCGTTGACACGGCAGCACACCTCAGTTCACGCCTCCCAGGTTGATCCGCGGCCCGGTTCAGGAGCGGTCCGCAGACCAACCAAGTACAATGCCCGCATCCCAAGGGGCATCATGTATATACCTTGTTTATGTTTTGTTGTTTTCATTAATGTTAATGTTTATGTATATGTTCATGTACCTACCACTGCCCAATACCCGGCTAAGCCACCTGAAACCAGGCAAACACTCCCGAACCAAGAGTATCCCGAGCCAACCCTTAGAGGCGCAACCTGATACGCGCAGCACTAAAACAAGGCGAACTAACTTCCCCCCAGATGAATGCCTAGCACTAACTGCACCCAACTCCCCTGACCCACAACCCTGATGGCTAACACATTACAACTACTTTCTCTTAACGTTAAAGGCCTTAACAGCCCCCACAAACGAAGGTTAGCTGCGCAGGAACTACGTTCATCCAAGGCAGCAATTGCCTGCCTGCAGGAAACCCATTTCTGTAAACGTAATCCACCGAAATTCTCAGTGAAACAGTATGCACAGGCCTTTCATGCCTTCTCCCCAACTAAATCCAGGGGAGTCTCTATATTTTTCCACGACGATTGGGCATTCACGATGAGCAAACAGCATACCAATAGAGACGGCAGGCTACTTATATTGGTGGGAGCCTTAAACGGTATAGAAATTACCATAGCCTCACTGTATGCACCCAATGAGGGCCAAAAATCATTTCTCACCTCAGCAATGAGAAAACTAGACAGATATAAGAGGGGCCATGTAATCTTATGTGGCGACTTTAATTGCACGACTGATCCATTTGCGGACGTAAAACGAACGGGGAACAAAGGCCCCAAAAGCACGTCTATCTCACTAGGACGCCACATGACCAAATTAATCACGCTACATGACCTCTATGACTCATGGAGATGCCTCCACCCCGCAGACAGGGACTATACGTACTTTTCCCCGGTCCATATGACATATTCTAGGATAGACTTATGCCTCATTGACAAGAGCACCCTAATACACCTTGTTGACGTCTCTATAGGTCCAATAACATGGTCTGACCACGCGCCGCTTGCGGTTACGCTTCGCGTCCCGTACCCGGCTCGTGGAAGGGGCACATGGCGCATGAATGAAGCTTTAGTGGACAACCCAGACAACACCAAAACCTTAAACAAACAAATCACCGACTTCTTTGAGAATCACGCAAACTGCACAACAAATATTACAACCCAGTGGGTAACACATAAGGTGGTAATAAGAGGGGCACTCATTCAAATGGGAGCTAAAAACAAACGACGAACATGCTTGCAGAAAACTGACCTAATATCGAAACTCACAACTTTAGAAGCCTCACATAAGCAAAAACCCAGAAAACATACCCAGAAACAATTAGAACAAATACGGCTCCAACTCCATGCCATAGATCTGAACAACACCGAAAGGCACATGCGCTATCTCAAACAATCCCACTATGTTGAGGGCAATAAAGCAGGGAAATTGCTAGCTAGGAGACTTAAAAAAAGATATCAAGCGTCTAAGCTGCCATACATAACGTCCGCAGCAGGTGACAAACTCTTCAACCCACAAGACATGGTGGAGGAATTAGCCTCCTACTACGCCATGCTTTACCAACTAGATAATGACAGGACTACTTATCAACCTACAAGGAGAGACTTACAAGCCTTCTTTACTGACATTACCCTCCCGACCCTTACCCAAGAACAGAAAACCTCTCTAGAAAGGCCATTCACAGATGAGGAAATCCGTTCCACGATAAAGTCTTTACCAAAACGAAAAGCGCCAGGCCCAGATGGATTAACGAACCACTACTACCACATATTTGGAGACATACTGACCCCACATCTTACCAAACTTTTCAACCATATTAAACGAGAAGGAGCTGTCCCACCAGAAATGCTGGAAGCCCATATCGTAACCCTTCCAAAGCCCAACAAACCCCCCACCATATGTGCCAATCTCCGACCCATCTCCCTACTAAATGCTGATATCAAACTTTACGCCAAACTGCTAGCCAACAGAATAAAACCATTCCTACCCAGATTAATCTCGAAAGAGCAAGCAGGGTTTGTCCCCGGAAGGCAGGTAGGAGACAACACCAGGCACTTTATCAATCTAATAGAATGGGCACATAAATCGAACCAACAAGGGATTCTCCTGGCTCTCGACGCTGAAAAAGCGTTCGACCGCCTGAACTGGGAATATATGACGATGACACTCGAAATCATGGGATTCCCCCAACCCTTTATAACCAGCATTTTGGCGTTGTATAGCTGCCCTTCGGCAAAAATATATAACACCGGATTCCTCTCAAAAACCTTTAATATCCGCAATGGCACACGCCAGGGGTGCCCACTCTCTCCACTCATCTTTATCTTGTGCTTAGAACCCCTGATCTATAACATAAAAAATAACCCCTCAATCCGAGGGCTCAACACCCCAACAGGGGAGCAAAAACTGGCCCTTTTTGCGGACGACATAATAGTATTTATGACAAAACCGATACAATCTATCCCGGCTCTCACTAGAACACTGAACTCATATGGGTCGGTATCATACTACAAAAATAATGCAGCCAAAACCCAAGCCCTCCCCATAGGCTTACCACATAATATAATTAAAACACTGAAGGAAACACATAACTTCGACTGGAGGTCGAAATCGATTCAATATTTGGGGATAAAATTGACAAAAAATGTGCACTCACTAACGACGGAAAACCACACACCTATGATTCATAAACTAATGACCCAAATGAACAAGTGGGAAGGACTGGAGGTGTCATGGTTGGGGCGCATTAACACCATCAAAATGATGATCCTGCCACATGTGCTCTATCTCTTTCGCACACTTCCCATACCCCTGTCAGCCAAACTGCTAAAAAGGTTCCAAACCATAATCAACGCCCATGTATGGAAACGCAAACCACCCAGACTGGCTGCTGCCAAACTAAGCCTTCCATACACGAGAGGAGGACTGGGAGTACCAAACATCCGTAACTACTATAGAGCATCCCTTCTTGCACAAGGCCTACGTATAATCCGAACCACGGGCGCCGACCAAACTCCACTATGGCTAACCCTCGAAAACGCCTGCATACACCCAGCCACTATCCCAAATGCTCTCTGGCTCCACGAGCCTAAATCAGTGGGTAAAGAAGGACTATGGTGCACGCAAACAACACTACATACTTGGGAACGTTGGGGTCCAGAGGTAATAGACGCACAGACACTACATAAGGAAGCACCACTAACTGCACTGCAGACCAGCTCACCCGACCTCTCCCTCCTCACATGGTCAAACCTAGGAATACATAAAATAAAAGACTTATACACCCAAAACGAACTGAAAACATTCCCCACTCTGCAAAGCGAATTCTCCCTCAATCCAAGAGACATCTTTACATACCTAAGGGTTAAGAACATACTACAAACACGTATTAAACCGGCAGCACCCACACCACCTTTAGCAATACCCTCAGCCCGTTATATACTGACATCCCGCTCCATCAAACCACTAGCCTTATGCTATAATGCACTAGAAAAGGGAAAATCCATGCATAAACACTCCTATATGGAAAAGTGGGAGGAAGACATAGGGGAGCCAATCACTATACAACAATGGTATGACGCCTTCCAAGCCACTAAACGAGCATCAAAAAGCCTATCTCTGTGGGAAGCATATAGCAAAATAGCAATGCGTTGGTATCTAGTCCCCCTCAGATTGGCAAAGATATTCCCCAACACCTCACCACTATGCTGGAGATGTGAACAACAACAAGGGTCTCTACTGCATATTTTCTGGGAATGCCCAGTCATAAAACCATTTTGGATCGCTATCCAAAAAGTCATAAGGGAAACTACTAACTTGTCAATTCCACTACACCCAGCACACTACCTACTCCACATACTACCTACGACAAGCCCAACAAGAAACCCATTAAGCACAATCGCCATAATCATACTAACCGCGGCCAAAGTCGCGATCGCATCAAAATGGAAACACAACGTGCCCCCAACTCAGGAGGAAGTAACACGCAGAGTAGACAGTATATGCATATATGAACAGATGGCACACAAAATACAGGGAACATCTGAGATACACAACACCTACTGGAGAGGATGGCTGGACGCCCGGAAAGAGACGGTACAGGTAGACAATCACTAACCTACATACAAAACTAAGACAGCTGAAATCGGGAGAAATTGCATCACATGGAGAGTGCAACTTACGGCAACTGACAAACAGACGGCCCCATAAGGACCCAAACACATACACTGCACGCACTTAGCTTCTAGGCCGGATGGGTCAGACGTACAGTCAAATTATAGGTACAGTTAAAGTTAAAGGTTATCCCCTCCCCAACCCCTCACCCTATCCCCGGTTGAATGATATGACATACACACCTAAAGTCACAGACTCAACAATAAAGAGGCACAGCAACCTCAAATTCTAAACAATAATCGCTCTCACCCAGCCCCTACGCAGACGACAACCACGAAATAAGCGCAACACGAGCGACATTAAGACACGATACACATAGGTTAGAAGGACTACCTTATAAAGCTGAAAATGTTATAAACGACAAAGATGACATTATTGCAACAATGTTTGATGTAAATGGTCTATGTGCTGCTGCGCCAGCACAACATTATGTTTATCCCTATGTTTATCACTATTATTGCTGTTATCATTACTGTCTGTATCAACATCAGTATTATGATTATGTATCAGAACCGGAAAACCCGATAAAACCAATAAAAATTATATATGGAAAAAAAAAGTCTCACTGTCTTATGGCTGACTGGGTTGTGGAGGAATTTGAGGCAGATTGGAGGAGTAGCAATGACTAGACTTGTGCATGAATTCTTTTCAGCTGGTACCAACATCAAATTAATTTTAATCTATGCCTAAATTAATTGATCCATCTGTAATTTGTGGAGTCATGTGGAGTCATGTGGAGTCACAAGCAAAGCCCAGACGGATTGATGACCAAACACTCTCAGCCAATGAGATAGCTCTGCATTGTAGGACAAGCACTGTAATCATGTCGCTAACCCAAGTGCAATTGGTAGATGATAAATAGGTTACTCACTTTAGCTCCTCTACGTAGGGGACATCCCAGGTGCTGATGATCATTATTCCTCTATTGGAACATAACACAAAGACCGTTCCAACTGCACTCTTAGAATATCCACTGAATGAAATGAGGGGAAAAAATATGTGCCATCAAGCCTGTAGGAACGAGGTACACATTATATAAAATAGGACAAAAAGAATATCATGCCAAAATCCCACAGTCCAAAAAGTACTTGGGAAGGAACATAAAAGGAAAAAAAGACAAAAAGCCTACCTGGTGACTGGATGCATTCTGTCACCCTGTAGGTTATTTATGTAGTAAGGCTTAGCTCTGGAAAGCTGTCTGGTTCTCTGTAGGAGATAGTATAGAGAGGCAAAAGTGGTGTATGGAAGACTCTTGGTTACAAGTTAAACTTTTTTAAAACTGTTTCACTCCATAAATTGGGAGGGGAAAGGCTACAGTGCCCTCCTGGTACCATAATGGACTGTAGAGATTATGGTGCTTGGATTGTACCTATTAATACTGGACAATATGCTCAACACACTGTCGTTTCTCAGTATATCATTCCCCCAAAAATATAGGTTGTAACTGGTCAGTTCATATGTGTGTAGGATGGCCATTGCCACAGGTCCAGATTCTATATTGGGTAAGCTTATATTCTGCAATTAAAAAACATTTTTTACCCCATGCAAGTCAATGGGGAAAATGCTATTTTATTTCCAGAGTAAAGTTTACCTAAAACCCAGTCCATAATGAAGATTTCATTTAACTTAGTAGGTACATCAAGCAAACAAACTCTCCTGGTACATTATTGTGTCCATAATAAAGGCACAGTACCTTTGGCCGAATCTTCTCAAAATATCTGTAAGAAAAATATTTTTCTTTAATTAAAATGTACTCAGATTTGAGTGTATATGTGTCATGTTCCCTGTATTTGAGATTACTACTGTTTAAATATAGTTGTAATACTCTGAATTAATGAAGTCATTTTGTGTCATACTGTGATTCATGTTATTGATTAGGGTTGGGCATAGGGTGTGATATTGGGTGGAGCTAAAGTCAATGTACAGTGCATTCAGAAAGTTTTCACACCCCTTATTTTCTCACAGTTTTTAATGTTGCAATCTTGTGGTACAATTCTTTAAATTCTTTTTTCCCCCATCCATCCACACTCAATAAGCCATGATCAAAAAGCAAAAAACGAAACCGATTTTTGACAATTTTGCAAATGTATTCAAAAGAAAAACTGAAATATCACATTGACATAAGTATTAAGACCCTGGCTATGACACTTGAAATTTAGCTCAGATGCATCTCATTTCTCTGGATCATCTTTGAAATGTTTCTACACTTTGATTGGGGTATACCTGGGGAAAATTAATTTGTTTGGATAGGATTTGGAAAGGCACTCACCTATCTACATAAGGTCTCACAGTTGTAAGTTAATATCAGAGCAAACACCATACCATGAGGTGAAAGAAAAAGCTCAAATACATTGTTATTCAAGGCAAAGATCTTGGAAAAGCTACAAAAATAGTTGGCTGCATTGCAGATAAATTACTCTAAGCACACAGCCAAGACAATGCAAGAGTGACTTTGGGACATGTATTTGAATGTTCTTAAGTGGCTCAGCCAAAGCCCCAACTTGAACCCAATCAAATATCTCTCTGGAGAGATTTTAAAATGGCTGTCCACCAACGGTTTCCATATAACCTGACCGAGCCTGGTTGGCAGAAACTACCCAAATCCAGGTGTACAAAGCTTGCCATGCCAAAAAGACATAAGGATGTAATCCCTGCCAAAGATGATTCAAGCGGCACTGTTTAATATACTTGCAATGGTGTCACAAAAACATTTTTTTATTTTCTTTGTCATTATGGATAGTTAAGAGTAGATTATGTGGAAAAAAATTAAGCAATTCTAGCTTCAGGCTGCAACATAAAAAAGTGGAAGAATATGAGGGTGCCTGAACGCACTGTATGTGGTGGGGGGGGGGGGAGGGGGAGAGGGAGTCTATATTTAATGTAACATTTGCTGCTTACTTGCATTTTTAACCTGTAAATGTTTCTGAGTAACATAGTTGATGAACATATTCCCAAGATTCCCATCATACTACAAACTAAGCATTGTAGTTAGAATCATGAGAGGAAATGACTACTGCGAGTGGTCACCATATTTATGGTTAATTTCTCATATGCCGATGCGATTGCAAGGCTCAGATTGTTATGATACACAGTTCTAACTATAACAACTACTGTTCACTTCCAGGATGAGTTATTTACTCTGGTTTGAACTTGTTTAAAAGTCACTCAGCACCTACTCCAATGTGGAGGTATCTTATTAGAAGTACATTAGAGTAGGTTGAGCCTGTCTTATTTTGGAAAAGACAGTTCAAGCAGTATCTATAAATTAATCCTGAACTTGGGACCATCATTTGGAATAGCAGTACACAGTAAGAGTAAGTCATTGTACAGATCAAACAGTGAATTTGGTGCTGGCTAAAATAATGCATCAAGAGAAACACTTTGACAGGAGGAGAATAATGTCATAGGGTGTGATGTCATCATGCCTATATTTAACTGGAATAATTGTGATGTATACTTTCATAATGAATGAGGGAAACCGTCGGACGTGTATAAGTTGGCTTGTAATGGGAGATTCCTTCAGTAAATTAGTCAGATACGTAACAATGCGTCATTTATGTTTTCATTATCTAGAAAGAGATACTGGGTCATATTAGCATGTCATCCACAGGTTTAAATAAAGCATATCAAAATATGGGGCTACTCCTAAAACCACAAATTGTCAACGTGGGTTCTTTGGAGCTCCAAAAAAAGCATTCTATATCTCCACCCATGAGTACAGACAGCTGTGTCAAAAAGTCACTGAGCCACCTGTATTTGAAAAAATCGACCAGTTTCTGGAATCTTATACTCTGCAGAATACACAAGACTAAACACAGCACTGAGATGCATCTATTAGAATATAGTAAATAGCATTGCTAATTCTCAAGCTATTGTCAAAATGTGTCCGTGCAATGCTGTTTTTGTGTCAATATTCTGGCATCAATTCGGAACGACACCCATGTAATACTCACTTATATTTAAGGTTAGGGACACGGTATGGCTTAGGGTTCTATAGGATAAAGGATATAATACTGTGCTGATGCTATATAACATACGTTTTGTGGTGACTTTTATTGGACCAGTATTTTTTTGCATCTTTTTGAGGCAGGCGATATTTATATTTATTTTATAAATATTTATTTATATTTGTATAAATGTATAAATTTATATTATTTATATTTTGTCTTTAAGCTCTCAACATTTACAAAAAAAATTCAAACGTAAACCATAAAATGTACTGTTTGTTACTATTTCTATCAATTATTTATAATCCTTTCATTCCATTGTTTTTCTTTGAGAAAATATAATTTTTGTCGCACAATTAAATTCTCATTTAATGCATAGAGTAAAAGCAATGTTAAGTATATGAATAAATAATGGTTTAATCCTTCCTCTTTGCTTTATATGAATACGTAGCTTTAGTAATCTGTACTCAGGCCTCTTATTTTTGACTCTATAACAATGAGTAATGCTTCAGTCCCTCACTTCTTTAAGTTTACTGGTTTTACTGAATATGTAATTTTATTAATCTATGCTCAATCTCTTCGCTGTCTCTGAATGGTCCATTTAGATACGAGTGCCCCAAGGGTGGGTGTGAAACATTTTAGGTATCTTTAGACTGAAAAGAGTGAAGTTATGACACGGGGGAAGGAACGTAGCCTGTAGCATGTTATTTATTATACTCCATGTGTTGTCATGACGCGCAGGCGTAGACTTGATCATTTTGTTTCCCTGTGACTTAAATAGGTTTGTAATTGAGTAATTATTTATAGAGGTAGTGGAAAGTCTCAACATTTTTATTTTCAATTTTAATTTTTTAGGTTCCAGTCATAGCCCTTCTAGGATCTGGGGGAGGATTTCGCGCAATGGTTGGATTTTCTGGTGTCCTAAAGGCTTTGTATGAGTCAGGTGTTCTAGATTGTGTTACGTATATTGCTGGTTTATCTGGCTCTACTTGGTAATTACAAAGTATTTATAATTATCTTTAATGTTTGTTTACATTTGTCTTGGATGCATGCAGAGTGCCACCTTATTAATTATCATTCACTGGTAAAGATCTCCTGTTTCAGTTCAGCAGTATTCTAGTGGGAAACAGCAATGACTATTTACATTAACATCATTGTCAAGATCCTCAATTTAATCACGTACTCAAAGGAAACTAAATATGAATTCATGTTGTCATGATCGAAATCTAACCGGAAATTCACAGCACTATGCAGCATTAAAAATGTAAATGAATACTCCAAGCACAATAACCACTACAGCCCACTGTAGTGATTGTTGCCAGGATTAGACAGTTTAAGAAGTTACCAGGGGTCGGCTTGGTGCTTGTCACTGTCTCCTCTTGCCCGTGAAGCTCCTGCTTTGAGAAAAATTTGGAGGTACATGTAGGCGTTCATTGGCTGAGAACAGTCAGCAGATGCTTTCAGCCAATAAGCTGGCCCTGCATTTCTAGCTCTATAGGTGTCAGTGAAAAAGGTGCACAACAGACTCTCGGTTTGTTACAACATTCTTAAGTGGTTTGACTACTTGTAGAGTAGACTGTGTTGGTTATGGTGCTTGGAGTTTTCCTTTAAACATGTAACTGTGTTGTTTAAATGAAAAGTGTCAGTAATGATATAGACCACCTCCATACTAAACAGGGCAAAGAAAATACCATTAATGGCCAAAGTTTGAACTAAACTAAAAATGAGAATCTGAAATTATATTAATAACTGCTGAACAGATTAGGAAAGATACGAAGATAGGATGTGTAAAAAAAAATAAAATAAATTTAAAAATAAATGTGTATATATCATATAAACAGTCCAGGTATTGTCAGTATCTTTATTGGAGTAAAAAAGGAAAAAAACATGAATCCTGGACTGTTGGTGGTCCATGAGAACTAGAACCACTGATATATATTATTTCAACCAAGCCTTAAAAATGTTTCTCAAATATGCGCCTCTATTTAATAGGCTTTCCAAGTAATTCAATAATGTTAGAAAAACTTCCCAAATGTATTATCTACATAATTCACCATTTAAATCTATGGGAATTTTTGTAGATAAATCATTTGGATACTTTTTCTAACTGTATTGAATCATTTTAAAACTTTATTAAATTGAGGCCATAGTCCATTTGGGAATGCATTCTTAGAATGCAACAGAGCATGGAAACTAAAATAATTCAGAGATTCCTTTTCTCCCTCCCCCTAATCAACCAATCATAGTTTGTGAATCCTTGGTATATCAGTTTAAAGGTTCAGATGAGTGAACAGTGAAAGGAAAAAGTTTAGCCCTCATTTTTACATTGAGAAAAGTTTTCTGCTTTACCGAACTGTTGATTTTATTTCAAATCACATCAGATGTCCATCCAGTGATTCCTTAATTTGTATCTACAGGTATATGTCCACCCTTTATTCCGACCCAGATTTTCCTAAAAAAGGACCGCGGGACATCAATAAAGAGCTAAAGCATAATGTCAGCTACAATCCCCTCCTCCTACTTACCCCGCAGAAAGTGAAACGTTACATTGAAGCTTTGTGGAAGAAGAAGAGTTTTGGCCAGCCTGTTACATTCACTGATGTATTTGGCATGCTCATTGGAGAGACACTTATACACAGAGTTAGTATTTATTTTTTTCTTTTACATGTTTATACTGATTCTAATCTGAGATCTGAGAAAATATCACAACACAGGTTGAATTATACATGTGCACTTTATCATGGATAGGTGCAGATTTAGGGGTAATCAGACTCTTTCCACAACATGAATCAAAAAGAATTCTCTTTAATGTTCTATTTTAGATCTGGTACCTTTATTCAGTCACCATGTGTGACTGGGCAACCTTTGGACCATGTTAGGTTCTCCGTGAAAACTTAGTGAAGCACATCACTGTTTCGAAAACCTTACTTGGTAATTTATGGAGTCACAGAAGATTATTTTTAATAGAGGTTTTCTAATTCAATCACTGAGTATCGACATCCCCCACATGCTGATTGCGAAATACAGCTGCAAATTGCTATGATCATATGTAAATACTTTTTTATCAGATGTTTAAGTCACATTGCTTAGAAGACTTATCCCTTTCCAAATATCTTTTTACAGAGAATGGACAGCAAACTGAGTCACATGCATTCTAAAATAAATGAAGGACAGTGCCCCATGCCCTTATTCACATGTCTTCATGTCAAACCAGATGTCTCTGAACTGATGTTTGCAGGTTTGATTTAATTTAATATTCTCCCTTTCTTCTGTACGTGAAAACCTGTGCTTCTCCATGAATCCCTATGTTTATCTACCTCTCTTTCAACACTCATTGCCTATCTCTCTTTCAACATTCATACTAAATACTGGTTTATTGGGTATTTGGTCTTGATAATTTCAAAATGGCTTTGTCTGTGTATTGCTTGCCCCTTTTATCTAATGCTTTTTTTGGTGGGAGGGGGGAGACGCTGCTTATTTGTGTTTTGAGCTCACAAGAATTCCAATGCAGAGCACTGGCTATTTAATGTTAATACAACAGGAGATGTATTTATTTTTAGTTAAATACAATTTATTAAATACACCAAAACAGAGTAATGGCGGCTAGAAGCAAAATTGGTTGTGTAGTAAGGATTACTGGTAGCTATAAGAAAAAAAAAAATACTAATTCCATGTATTATACAGTGTCTTATCCTACACGTGTTCAGTCCATTGCCATGACAGATTACTGTTCGTGTCTGTAAATTATTTCCGAGAAAGTCAATTTTTTTTATTTTTATTTATTTTTTTACATTTTTGTACATGAAGGACCGCTACAGCGTTGGCCAGAATTTGGTCCATCATTATCAAAGACATTGCTCGGTCAAAATATACCTGTCCAAGGCTTGATGTCAAAATAATTTGGTAATCCCTTCCTAAAAATCCATCCTGGAACCCTCCCAAATCCCTGCTCATGTCCTTCCCCGACTGAACCCCATTTCAGGCTTCTTGACAAACTTACAGCACTTACTGACCTACGTACACATGCAGGCACACAGCCCCAGACAGTACTTTGAAGGTTGTCTAATTGTGGGGGGAAAAGGGGTTAAAAAAGGTGGCCGGCCACTGTCTCCTGTGTGGATTACAGGTAGAGTGCCACCGTCCCTACGCATCACTGGCCAGCTCTCTATCTATTTTCCCTATGGGTTTATTCATTAAATGCTGTAGTGTTGGGAAGTGAAAAAATGTGCATAATTTAGGCCAAAAATAGTTGATAATATAGATGAGAGAGATAATTTTCCCAACTTTCCCAATTTTTCCACTGTATGGGCTTTATTCATTAAACTGTGAAATGTAAAATTTAGGTCTAACTAGCTAAACTTAAAACACAGCTAGAATTGAAGTCTGAATAGCATTTTTTTCGTAATTTGCTAAAGCAAAATCCACTATCTTTTGACTCCAAAAACCTGATCTGCTTCTGGCATTTGCTTCAGGGAGCGTTTCTAAGTTGCCATAAAGTAAATATTTCTATTTGTACAGATCTAAAATAGAATTTGATGTGTTCCAGAATTTCTGAATTACTGGCTGGACTAATAGGACTAAATAAAACAGGCAAAAAATTCCTAGTTGACATATTACAGCCAATATCTACAATGCAACCTTCAAAAATGCTCTGCCAGTGGTTATGAATACTGTATTTTCCCCAGTGATTCTTACTCCCTTATTACTGGCTAATAATGTCGTAACACAGATCAAGTACCACTTTTTCTTTCTACAGTTGTCATATTAATTGGTGTGTTTCTAACTGACGTAGACTAGAAGGTAGGGTTACTGTTCTGTTCACCTGCGTCCGCGGTAATAAGCAAACAAAGGTCCTCCGCTTACAGCAATGAATTCAGGTGGCCTATTCAGCCATCCAAAGGCAACATTTTGACACGTGTCTTTCTCACGCCATAGTCCTAGCTTGAGAAAGACACACATACGTGTCAAAATGTTGCCCTTTCATTTTGATGACTGTATAAATAATCATGAATGTTGGACTAAGCAAATGTAGATGGTTTTAAGGCAGATTGTATTGTATTATCAAGCTGAAATGTATGTATGATTTTCCAATAAAATGTGCCTCAACACCATCTATATGTGCCTTTCTTTGTGATTATTGATATGATGAGAATGGTCCACCCTGGTCTAGAGGCATTACGGGTTACACTTTATGCAATTTGATGGCATGGCTGTATAAACTGCCTGAATTTCTTGTTGTCGGTTTTAAGACTTTTATTTTTTTATATTTTTTTGTTTATATAATGTCTAACCACACAATATATGTTTTGTATTCCCTTCCTCTTCCAAGATGATCGTTTACATAACTAATGTTGCGTGGTGCATGCTATAAATAAGTGCATGCTATTAATAACCATTCTAAACTTACATGGCTTCATGATCTGTTGCATAACTAAAACACCAATGTCATACCTTGTTTTAATTGCTTTCAAAAAAAAAAAAAAACATAAAAAGGAAAAAAAAATGTTTGGGGTGTTTTGTGCTTTTAAAAAAATTGTTATGTACTGTCACTGTTTACCTTGCAATGAAACTAAATATGCAGAGCTTGGAGTAAACATTTGATTGTGTAAAATATTTCATATTAATATTTAGCTAGTTTTAGTAATGACTGTCCTTTTCAAAGAACAGAAAATGTGTCCTTTGAATGCTGATTTAATTTTGTGACCTCCGTTATTTCAAAGTGACTTTGTACTCGGATCAAAAAATGAGTTTAAGCAGACAGCAACACAGTTCGTTATTAACACTAACATAGTTTATTACAACAAACTTACTGAATTTTAATATCTGTAAGGGGAAGTTAATAGTCAACTCATAGCCAAGTTTAATAAAACGTTTGAGCGCTGATATGATTAAGCATCACTAAAATTGACTATGCCTTCCAAAAGTAACATTTATATGGTTTACCTTAACAGATTTGATGGATGCATCCACTATAACATATAAATATACACATTACACAGTATTTTATTTATTTAAAAAAATAAAAAAAATTAATGGCAAAACCATGGTACATATCCTTAATGATGCACATCTAGAACATGTGAAAATAATTCATATCAAATCCTAACCTTTTAAAAGGACATTATTTGTCTCATGATCAATCACACTTAACAATCATTATTTAGGTAATGAGCTTGACAATGATTAATTGGGGGGCAAACTGTTGGGTTGTGTTGAATACATCTTTTCCAAGTATTGTATTACCATTCCAGTATTCAATAAAGAATTTACAGTAATAGGAGGACGCTATTTAAAATAATATACTGAACCTAGAATTGAGGAGAAATTGACAGGGTACTCTCAAATCTTATGTCAAAATAGCTGAATTTCAAGTTATCCATCTCGACCACAGATCCAGATTGCTGTTCCCTTAACCACGATTTCCTGTTAAATGTTGCATTTTAAAAGGATACAGAAATATTAAAACTGTATTTTGCTAATTTCCATGGTAATTTTAAACTGATAATTAGATTACGCAGTAGAAAAATTAAAACCTTGTTTGCGCATATTAAGTCCAATTAAGCTTTAATCAGCATCAATGTATAGTTTTAAAAACATTATCCCATAATTATAATTGTTCGAGATCAATCCCATATAATTATTATAGGATGGATTATGGGATCTCTAAACTTCATTTGCAGAAAAACGTAAATGTGAATTCACCATAAATCACTTTGGGTAGGTCTTAATAACGTAAGACAGTTCTGCTCAGTTTATAAAGCTTTGCTTTGACGTCTACAGCAGACTACAATAGACATTTATAAGTTGTGTGATTCATATCCTGCGTAGTAAAAAAATCAACTTAAACGCTTTCGTAGACGTGTTTCTTGATGATTATAGTATATAGTTAGTATGCTGGCGGACCTCAATGGATGAGCCACCAATTGCTAATTCATAGCTTTTTATATTCTGTCCAAATATCATGTTTTTGTTGGCATTTTTTTTTAATAAAGTGCAATGGTATAGTTATGGATGTATATTGTTGTTTTTTTTTTTTTTATTGCAAGTTGGACCATTTTGCCCCTTGGTGGATACAAATTATGTCCTTTCCTTATACTGGTTGCCTTATCTTTAAGGACTTAACAGGCTATAATTTTAAGAGAATTCAGAAAAATAATGTGCAATTACATTTCCAGAATGCGGATAAGTGGCAGTTTTATAAATATTCTACATAGTTATGATCAATGAGTGTAATTTTTAATAGTGTGCCAATTAAATATCCTATTTTTCGGAGATGGTGTTTTTTTTAGGGGTGCTAATGACAAGGGTGTAGGAACCCCTAGCCAGCGGAGGGGGAACGGACTTAGATCTGTGAACTGGGGATCGCCCAGGCCTTATATTGGCAAGATGGTGGGGTTGTAATTTGTAAAGTCATTTAAAAGTTAAAAAATATTTTTTAAAATAAGGCATCCACTGGCTCAATGCGTTTTCTTACCAAGAAATTAGGAATCCTCTAATTATTTATCATTGTACTAGGAAATGTGGAATTATGAATAGCAAAGGAATTTGGACTCTCTTGGTCACTTATCATTGGATTAAGGATCTTATGGAACCCATAACCTATTAATACCAAGTTATTAAGTTCTTTATTTAGTGCCTTCTCCATTAAGCATTAGGTGAAGAAAGGGTTAGTTGCCATTTGCTGATGCAATTGATTTCCCTTCACCTACTCCATGGATAGGGGAGAGTAAAGGGTGCCAGTCAGCAAATACTTTTAAAAAAGCCATAAACGAGATATTTGTGAATATAAATGCCCGCTGCGAGATAAGGTTAAAACTCTGACTAACCAGGTATACAATACAGATAAAAAGGAGGTGCTGAAACACCATATATATAGGGAATAAAACACACTTCAGTGTTCAAAAGTTAAAAGCATACCAAAGTATTCAGTTGGAGAATATAGTATATACAGTATTTAGAACGATGGAAAAATAGAGCATATGATACTAGTGCACTAGCTTGAGTATTTCTTAAATATTTAAATGCACTTAAAAACAAATAATAAAAAATATATTATAGTGTAGTAATATGCTGTTGCTCTCTGATGCAATGCTAAAAGGATTAATTTGCCTTATATGTAGCTTGACAAGCAGTGCATGATTATTGACTGCAATAATAGAACACCAAAAGAGTAGGTTTTTGTTGTTGTTTTTTTTATTTTTTATAACATACTGAAAATACTAGTGGCATCTACTGAAGGATTTTTCCCTATCCCAGATGTAAAATAGTTCCATTATATGATCATACATTGCATAAACCTGCCACAACATCAATGTACCCCATCTTTGGAAGGTCCTACTCTAACGGCCAAATGTCTGCTAAATGAGCTACTTACTTGGGAAAAAATTCCATCTCGATGTATGATCATATAATGTAACTAAGCCCCTATTATTTTTTGCCTAGATTAGGTGTTTTAAAAAAAAAAAAAAAACTAATAAAATCTGTCAGCACCAAAGTTGCTGTTTAGTAGATAAGGGAGAGCGCTTGATTTTCATTTGTATTCTATTCATTTTTCTCCCAGCAGCACCCTATTTCTGCATGTTTAGGTGAGTGCAGCCAGGCCCTTGTTTTCTCATATATGTAAAATTAAAGTAAGTCAGTTCCTGGTATTAGAATTTTTTTTTTGCATGCTTAGCACTCTGTTCCTTAAACAGGGCTTATGCAATTCTTGTTCCCTGATTTAATTTATTTATTCTTGCCAAAATATATTTTAACAAATTAAAGCGCGGGTTACTATTTTCACATATATTATCGCACTTCTTGTAAGATTTTTAAGAGTCTTACTGGATCTGGATAAAAGAGGTTTGAACTATTAATCACTACAGGAGCAGATTTTTTTTTTTTTTTCTTAGAAATGATTATTCCAAACCATAAACCACTGTACACCAGCAAACATTCCAGATCTTGTGTAATGTTTTTACTCTGCTGTAGGATCATTTGTATAGAGTGCAGTCTGTTATGAGACACAAAAAGGAAAGTTATTCTCCGTATTGTACAGTAGTGCAATGTCTCACACTGTAGAGACCCATTTTTTTTTTTAAATGGGTTACTAACATGAGTGACTAAAGCGTTATGATTATGTACTTAACTTTCTCATACAATTTCTGGAAAGTATGTTTTTCCTAACTTTTATACCCATTACACATCTTTCCATTGCTACTTTTGAAACGTGGTGTACACACACTCTTTTTATAGCTTGGAAAGAGAGTGAGCGTGGCTCTGATACAGTCGTGGCAATCTATATTTAATTTAGGCCTTAATATCCCTCTTATTTTTGAATATAACTTGGCAATGAGATACTGGATTCCAGGACCGGATACATTCTCTAATTCAGTGGTTACCAAACCAGTCTTCAAGACACATCAACAGTCCAGGTTTTGACAGTATCTCCACTGGAATAAAATAGGGAAATTCATAAATACTGGATTGTTGGTGGGCCATGAGGACTGGTTTGGAAACCACTGCTCTAATTGTTTTATGGAACAACAATTCTGTCTTGTTAAATCATTTTACACCTGGATAAACTCAACTTGACACTATGCTAAACTGAATTAGCTAACGCATTCTCATTAGACTGGGTTGAAACGTAGTATGAAGAAGAGTAATCCTTAGATTTACACCACAGAGATCTGGTTCGTAAAACATTTCAGGGTACTGGCTAGTAAGTTGTACGAATACTTTGTGGGAGGCTCCTACATTAACCCGATTCAATGGTTAGATTGTTATTTTCAAATCATTTTTATTACATTTTTCAAAAAAACTTTGGGAACATCAACTAGGGGCAAGGGTGCAGAATAAAAAGGGAAAATGGGGAACATGTTTTTCCAGACACAATATTTTAAATATGTATTAAAAAAATAGGACATTATAATACATAAACAGAAATATGGTCATTACAAGTTTTAAGATTTAGTTAATAACAACCCATAAATTGTATAACAGTTTCTTTATAGAAACCAACCATGATCCTTACAGTGTGAATATTGATTTTTTTGAAAATGTATTTTATTTTCTTATTATCACAGTGTAAATATTTGTTCGGGGGCTCATTGTAACTGCGATACCCTATTATACTCTTGTATTTATATAAGACAATAACATGTTTACGTAGAAAGAAATCATATTTAAGAACATTGGTTCTGGTTAAGCACCATTATGGAGAAATGCTGTAGGGGATGTGCCGGAACAAACATTACTTCTTTTAATCTTGTGCTCTATTCGAGCATGACTTATATCTTTGTTAAAGGAACACTGCTGCCACATAACAAATTCATCTCTGAATCTCTGTCTTACCTTTTGGCAGTTTAACCCTGAACTGTGTCTCCTTTGGCCACCATACAATCAAGGAAGATTTGCCTTGCCAGCTGGTTATAGGGTGAGCGCTTCATCTGACACACCATCACTGGTCATCCATTGAAAATAATAGAATGTACTGCTACTTGCTAGTGACAGGTTGGAGAGTTGATGCTCTCAGCCTATCACCAGCTGCCAAGGCAAACCTTGCTGGATTGTATGGCAGCTGGAGGAGAAGTTAAAGGACCACTATAGTGCCAGGAAAACATACTCGTTTTCCTGGCACTATAGTGCCCTGAGGCACTATAGTGCCCCCATTCTCAGGGTCCCACTCCCGCCCGGCTCTGGAAAGGGAAAAGGGATTAAAACTTACCTTTTTCCAGCGCTGGGCGGAGAGCTCTCCTCCTCCGATCTTCCTCTTCTCCTCCCCGTCGGCTGAATGCGCACGCGCGGCAAGAGCTGCGCGCGCATTGTCAGGTCACATAGGAAAGCATTCATAATGCTTTCCTATGGACGCTGGCGTGCTCTCACTGTGAAAATCACAGTGAGAAGCACGCAAGCGCCTCTAGCGTCTGTCAATGAGACAGCCGCTAGAGGAAATAGGGGAAGGCTTAACCCATTCATAAACATAGCAGTTTCCCTGAAACTGCTATGTTTATGAAAAAATGAGTTAACCCTAGCTGGGCCTGGCACCCAGACCACTTCATTAAGCTGAAGTGGTCTGGGTGCCAAGAGTGATCCTTTAAACTCAACCAGTGACCAACGACTCCGGTCCCCATAACTTCATTGCAATTCATTTGTTATGGGTGAAGGATTTAGCCCTGAGTATTCCTTTCAAGGATGTGTTTACCAATATCCGACTGTAGAAAATTATACCCCATTCTAGCTAGATGTATAGACGCCTCCAATTTCACCACCTACCTCCATGTAGTGCCACAGAATATTCTGAGAGTGTGAGGCATTCACTTTCCAAATGGTGCCTTGGGTGCATGTACCTTTGCTAAGCTACAAGGGGCAGGCTGTGGCATGCCATGTATCATCAAATAAGATTAGAGGGCCTCTGCTTTACATAAGTGCCAGCTACTCTATATACAACTGAAAAATCCTGTTTTTACAGGCATTTTAATTTCTTGATCCAATTCCATTTCGTATTCTAGAATTACATTGCATGTACATATTTGTCTTTGTGATAAAGACACAATTATTAAAAATACGTCTCTGTTCTAAGACTATCATGCTACAGATAAATCTGGCATATTTTCAGTATCGTTACATAAAATCTCTTCAAGTTGTTTCATGTTTAAATGTTCACCAATGTAAATTAGTGTTTTGAAGTAGCTGTTAATAATGCTTGAAGGCATTATACTGTTTGTTCATTCTATTCTTAGAACAATTAATCCCTACCAAAGTAAACTTTAATTTAGCCATCAGGAAAAAATGCAGGAGATGTGACCTAGAAATGCTGTCACTGTTTTGTTATATACAAAAAGCACATCTGTAGCTCTGGCGTCCAGATGCCTTACTAAGGGGATGCTGATCAGGGATGTCTTGCAAGTTCCAGAAATATGTAGGTCATTCCTAAAGTAATCATCTAGAGACCTGAAACTTGATAGATTATTTTAATTTTATTTTAAATAAGGACTGGTGGATCAAAGTTTGTTCTAGAAAAGATATAGTGCAGTAGAGGTTTTGGGTTTTAAAAGACTCGAATGAGAACGATCAAAACAAAAACAGTAAAGATATTCGTCATGACCATCTGCTATTATAACCATGGTTTTTTTTTATAACAGAGGTAATGCCTTTACCGGTATATAGTCCCATGCAGTATTTGTTGTATATACGTCAATTATTAACACATTGACTGAACAATCCAACGTGTAGCAACACCTAAAATTTAGAGCATTGCTGTTTTCTAATGAATAGCCCGTATCCCAAAAAATTTTTATCAAAACAAATACACATGGCCACAATCTCTGGACTATCTTTTTAAAGAATTACTGTCACCTATTAGCATTATCAGTTCTTGGTTGTCTAGAATATTCAACCTGTGATTAAATCAAAATTTTACTCTTTGTTAACCGTGTGAAAATACAGAATAAGAAGCATATCCTGAATTAGGCCTGGCTTTAAGCCGGTACAATTTTCTGACTTTGACAATATTACTGGCAGTACAATAATTTGTGAAACTGGCGTGTTCACTTGAACGGTCTCTCATTGCAGGAAGAAAGTCAAAGTACACTGAATTGTGACGTATCTCATAGAGCGTTTTCTGACCCTCAAAGGGATTCTCTCTTGAACATGCCAAAATCACCATCTGATTAGTAGTTGCTTCTATTGCCCATATTTAATGGTACTCATTTGATCATTTTACTTTTTGTATTCTCTTTGGAGAGGTGAAGAATTAACCCTGCCAGCGACTGAATGTGCAACTCAGAGGTTGGTGCATTTATCACTTGATTTGTACCCATACCTTCCAACATTGGCAGGTGTGAAATTGGTACATGAGTTGAGATCAACTTATGGTGGCATGCATTTGATGCCACGTGCCTCACGGTGACTCCCAAAAGAGTAATTCTTCTTGCCAGTTGTGCCAGTCTGACTCGCGGACTCTCAGGCCAGACCCACTAAAGCAGACCTGTAAAATTAGTGCCACTGAAGGACTCCATGCAATGTCATAGTACCCTGATTCCATTCAGTACAGTGTGTGTAATGATTAGTTCATGCTGTGCTTGTTAGGGACCCTAGTCGAAACCCTTGGACAGCAGGACTGGACCTCGAAATCGGGATTGTTCAGCCTTATCCAGGACCATTGAGAATGTTATATCTGAGATCTTATTGTTTTTCTCTCTGTATACAGTTTTTTTTTTTTAATTCTTATTATTTCTATTGTATCTGAACATCTGTAGCAATATACTGAACCGGACTTGTATACAAGGATCTTATTTTCTATTGCATAACGTTACCACACTCTTTTCATCCATAGTTAATGATAATAAGCCTAATAAAATGTACATGTGTTTAATACCTAACCCTCCGGATACAAAGTCAAAAGGAAGCTTGTAAAACTGACCAGCCACCTGAAAACCAATTTCCATTTATAAATAGAGCTTTAGAAAACACTTCACTGGTTTTTAGAATTGATTTTAATATTTTCCACGTAACTGCACAGGGCATTAACCTAAAAATTATTGGATGGGATAAATGCTTACTAACCTCACGTTGTTCTTCAGCCCTACATTCCAACATTCAAAAACTTCTCTCTTCTTCTTCAGTGATCCAGTTTGCTAGTTAATGAACTTCACTTCCTAGATGCTCAAACATGAGATAAAGCTTGCTGAACATTATAAAAAAATATTCTTCCAGAATATATGTAGTGTCAATGATTAGCCATTCCTAATCTAATCCAATGACCGGCTAACACACAGCTGTTCAGCCTTTAATCTGACAAAGCATTGTGGCAGTTGTAGTTTTAGCCACTTGGTGTAGCATGTATGTATTTGATGTTTATAGTGTTTGTTAATATTTAGTGTACTTCAATCTACATGATTTTGTCAAATAAAAAGAAAAAAGTGCATATAAAATAATGAGTATTGCATAAACAAATAGCACGCATGTGCCATGCTTGCATGACTAACTGTTAGTGCAGGACTTGAACATAATGTGCATAGCTTTAGCTAAACAAAGTAGATACATTTGTAATTCTATGACCAACTCAACAGTCAGCATATGTAGTGTGGGATTACACTATTCAATATTTCAAGGAACTGACATCTCTAGTACAAGCATGTTTCCTACCCTTGCAGTCCAACCCTCTAATACTCTGTAGGGCTCTGTGTAGCAACGTTAGAAAAATCAGAACTCCGTTTGTGTTTCTCATCATAGCCTCTGTCGACTAAGCTTGTTCCTATAATCCTGTATTGTCTTATAAAAATGTGCAATGTTTATGGAATAGCATGCACCTGCTGTTGTGGCACTGCAAGCATATATATATAATCCATGCACAAACAAAAGAAAGATTTCATTTAAAAAAAAAAATGTTTTAATTACATCTCCCCTCTTGTACCAGGTAATTAGCGTGCCAATTCAATATTCAAATGTTCCTGGTCATTATGCAGATACACATTTTTCTTCGATTCCTACTTTACTGGAGCAAATGATATAAAATGAATTTTATTTGTTTGGGATACGTTTGAGTTGTTTCACTTTGAGATCATTCGGGAATGAAGAATTACGCAGTCCACATTCCAGACAGAAGTTAAACCAGATCATGCATTAGAAATGTGCTAAAACAAAACTAATAAATACTAAAGATACAATTTGAGGGTAGTTTTTCAAAATGCAAGTTGAAATAGAAACCGGATCTAACCGTATACCATCATGTTTATAAGAAGCAACTGTGGCTAGGCTAGTTAGACTATGTCAAATGAGTTTGACTGATACCAGTTTGATCACTTATTCTTGAGTAGTGATGTCGCGAACTTCCCGCGAACGGCTCGCCACAGTTCGTGGCGAGCTCCGGTCAGCTGACACATCCCGGCCAATCTCCAGGAGACCCTCCCTCCCAGACCTTCCCACCTCCTGGTCAGCATCCATGTTGAAGCTGCCTTCAACATGGATGCTGTCCAGGAGGTGGGAGGGTCTGGGAGGGAGGGTCTGCTGGAGATTGGCCTATTTGTGTCAGCTGACCGGAGCTCGCCGCGAACGGTTCGTGGCGAGCCGTTCGCGGGAAGTTCACGAACGGTTCGCGACATCACTATTCTTGAGTTGTTTTCGTTCATTCAGTAGGATAGTGTGGTATCAAGGAGTGTGCATTGTTCCATGCAAATGTTGATGTTTCTTTCACACTCTTAAGATGGAAAGAACATTTGAGGCATTTGAACAAAAGCCAGATTGAATTTGAGTCAGAAAGTTGGATCTTTTGTAACTGCCTTATAACTTTGGGCAGTATCATAATCAAAGAAAAAAGCCCCCAAAAAAGTCTTGCACCAGGGCCCTCTCTTCTTCCACTGGTGCGGTTGCCTGCAGAATGTTTGATCACACAGAGAAAAAACATTTGTTTTAATTTGTTTTCCATAAGGCATCCCTAAGGTGAAATAACTAAAGGAGTTCTGATTAAACACATACAGAGTAATATTTATTCCAGATATTTGGAAAGACTACCACCTCTTTTTGCACAGTCCTTTCTAAGGCAGAAGTAACCTTTGTTTCAAATTTTTACGCAGCCAGGTTTTAGCGGGAACAAATAAAATACTACATTAACTTAGGTGCTGCGTTGGGCTAAAAATGAGCAGTTTACCTTTAGCCTGTATTATGCCAGATGTAACATGGATATGATGCATAGAGAAATGGCTTGTAAAGGAGTAAAGCTAAGCAGAAAAACGCTCAAAACAACTTAAAGGACCACCATAGTCTCCAGGAGGGCCAGATTAAGAGCCCAGTGGGCCTGGTGCTGACAATTCTGATGGGCCTAATTACAGAATCTCAACGACCAAAAACACTAAAACACTCCCAAGCGTCATATTTCTTTCCCTCCACCACCATCTCCACCTGATATATTCTAAACCATTCTATTAATCATGTTTTGAATATACAGCAATAAATTAAACATTCACTTCTCTTTAGCATCAGTTTTTTGAGTGCGGTATCATTTTGCAATTTTTAGTCCATTTTATATGCTAGTATCCTTTTTGGTCAAGGTGCCCTTTTGTGTTTCTTCTTTCCCTCTAGTATACTCTATTTTTGTTTTTTCTTTGGGAGCATTATTCTAACCTTATCTGGTACCCAATGTGTCATGAGTCTCTAACTTCAAAGTCAGTCCCTAAGTCAGTCTAACCATAATTTTGATTCCCAATATATAATGTCATCAGTCTTAACAAGTACCTACTTCAGCACAAGACTGTCACCCTCAGTTAGCTTGTATTATGGCAAGCATAATAAAGAAGCCAGGGAATTGTCTCCAGCATACTGCACACTGCAATGTTTTTTTAGAGTTATTATATATATAATTTTAATATCACTTAAAACTTGTGCTAACTTATTTTTGTTTATTAGATTATCTGTTTTCTACTAACAGAGACATTTAATCATTATCCAGTTTAAGCAATCAATGCCAGGGCAAACAGAAATAGTGTTTTGTTTTGTTTGCTATTAGCTTTCCCATTCATACTCCCAGGTACAATGGAAGATCATTTGGTTGCAGGATGAAAGAATGTGGATTTCTGTATTTAATTTTATTTTAGTATCACTTAAATTACCCCTCAAACAGCAAGGAGAATTGATAATGTAGGAATAACAGGGTTTGCCTTGACTTGGCAGATGAGCTTACACTTTGAGTGACACTATAAATCTGTTCTTTAAATGTGCCTAGGGATTTGTGATAATGCTCAGGTAACTTATTTTTGTTCTATGTATTTGGGTTGATGAATACTAGAGTTGTTGCTGCTGCTGAATAGTAGTGGGAGAAATTAGGGTCCTGTCCTGCCATCCTCGGTTTTTCTGGGGTTCCATATCTGGGGACATCATGGTATTGTCTCCAGCAAGCTGCACTTGGACAGTGATGTAACTTCCAGAAAACTGACAGTTTCCTTTTAATAGTTTTATAAATGGACCTTTGCGCATCATTTGTCGGAGATGCCGACCACATTTGCACAATACAACTTCTTTCCATGCTTATGGAGGCTCATAATAGATGTTGTTTCTGCAAATCTCTGCTATTTTAAGCAGGTATGTGTACAGATTGGGGGGAAGTGGCTCTCCATCCATCAGTCTTTACTCAGGGCCAGCGTTACCATAAGGCAGCACAGGTTGCCACATTAGGGGACACCGGCCTGGGGTGCACAGGATTTGAGTAACCAGCAGTAGGAGAGCACACTTCACAGTGCTCCCCTATTGTTGGTCTCTGTATGTAGTGTGGCTGAGCGCGGACTGTGGGAGAGGAGTTTTTTACCCCCTCTCCCCAACCTGACAGGAAGCATTCACAGAAAGCGCCTAACTGCTTCCTCTCAGACCAGGGAGAGGGAAACAAACTCATCTCCCGCAGTCCATGCTCGGACACGCTACACAGGGAGGGATATGAGCTGGCATATCGGGAGTGGGGGGAGAGCGGGCAAGAAACATGAGGGAGCGAAGAGAAGAAATTAGATATATGGGGGGCTAGTGGAATGAGATACATGGGGGAGGGAGCAAAAATGCATCTTCGTCTGTGTAGCCAAAAATCCTTGTACCGACCCTGCCTATACAATGAACATAAGTTATATGCTTCAAGTTTTTATTTAAATCACATTTTACAACAGTATATGATACAAAGAAGCTTTGCTAATATCCCTTAAGTGCATTATGGGTGCACACGTGCCCTTTTACAGTTGCTGCTAGTCAAACGTTTGTGGCTTAGAATAATCTTAAAACGTCATGGTTAATGTTGAAGAATTACTGTGATTTATAATGGTTGTTTAATTAAACTAACATTTAGAAAATCACATTTTACTATTCCCATATCCACACACATTTTTCTTTTACCGTACATCCCTTTTGCACTTGTTTTTCTCTATTTAACAGCCACTTTCACAATTTATTTTCTGTTCACTTTTTTCAATTTATTAAAAAGTCACTATTAACATTCACCAAAAAAAAAAATGCTGACAAATATGCTCACGGTATTTCTTGTTTTCTTTCACAGATTGGGTGGAATTTACTCCTTACGAAATAGGAATGGCAAAATATGGCACATTTATGCCTCCTGACCGTTTTGGAAGCAAATTTTTTATGGGAACTGTAATAAAAAAATATGAGGAAAATCCTTTGCACTTTTTAATGGGTAATTAAGATCAGTTATAAACATCTTCCCTTAAAGAATTTCATATACAGTAAATACAAATACATTTAAAGAATTTTAAATCTCTCCCCCTCCACCCCCCAATTATATTCTGGGAGTAAAATAATTATATGCTTTTCATTTAAATTACATGTGTATTCAACCACCCAGAAATAGTGGGAGTTATGTATAAAGATTATTTAAGTGGCAACGTTCTAAAAGTGGAACAATCAGCATAAACAATCTGGTTTCCCTGGTAAGAAATCTTCTTTTTCATTCTTTGCCTCATTTAATTCCTCAACAAAAGAATATTGTGAAGTGAGACTGAAGGGGCATGATCTATATACCACTTGATTAAGCTTCAGTTGTTTAAAGTGTCAGTCAGTGTCTCTTTTATGTGTCTTGGTGATTCTGACATTATGCATCCACTGAATAATCTAATTTATCACAAAATATTTTTAAAGGTTTATAGGAGGTCCTTGGTTTTCTTATTAACATCCACTATTCACATTTGAATGACATTTAAGTATCCCCTGATTAAAGGTTTACTCCAACCTTTTTTAAATACATATGTATAATTTAATTTACAATGCCTCAATGGACACTATTCATTTCCCCTACATCCCATAAAACCCTGTAAAAGAAATTAACTTACCTGGAATCCAGTGCTGTGACATCACTGCCTCCCTCTCAATATCCAATAGACATAGATACAGATGTTTCACCTTGCCAGTGCTCTGCCTGCAAGGGGAGAGGCAGACAGAAAGTTTTTGCACAGAATTAACATTTGGCAGCCAGGAGCAGAGTTCCACCCTGCCTATGTCACGTATGCTGGGTTACAGCACAAAAGTGCAATATCTCTGGATGTGCAGCATTTCAGACTTTAAGGAGCATATACACATACCTACCCAGATGACCACTATTAAAGCAAAGTAACTCTTTACATTTGGTCCTGTCAAGATGTGTGTTGTGTGTATTTATCGCATATTATATGATGCATGTATGTTTTATACGTTTGCTCTTTTTAAGTACTCTGTTTAATGTTTGTTTCTTTTTGAAGGTGTTTGGGGCAGTGCCTTTTCCATATTGTTCAACAGAGTCCTTGGAGTTTCTAATCACAACACAGATATCACAATGGAGGAGGAATTAGGTAACCAATTATTGAACAAATCACATTATATTCATGTGTTATATTAAATAATGGTTAATACTAATTAATTATTACAGACTTTCCAATTGTCCTTATGTTGGTGTCCTGTTCCTTCGTCCCTATTTTGTTCCCTGATTTCCTGCTTTTGGGAGTGCAGGGAACTGTCCAGAAAAAGCATATTGGGACCACATCATTAGATGCAGTTGCACTATGCTGAGAGTACCAGTACCTACAAAGAGCATTGGAACGGTTCTCCCTGCATGGTCTGCCTTCATTGAGCTGGGCTTCGTGATTCACAGGCATCCTGACATGTATTCAAGCTAGACTGACCTGACAGTATTTGGGGTTCCCATACCACGCAGGCCTGTTCCTTTTGGATAGTGCCAAAACCCTAATGTTGAGGGCTATTTTATTACATATTCATATATTTTTTATCGTCAAGTCGGTTTATAATTAATGCCAAACAACTGAACCACTTTGTCAGCTATATCAAAATGGAAAAGTGACATTCCACTCCAATTGTCCACCAACCTATTGTGACACGATCTATAAAAAGCAGTTGCCTTTTGTAATCCTGTCTATTCCATGTTTAAAACTATTTATATCTTTATGCATAAACAACAAGCACATCATTTAAATTAGACAGATGGGCTGTGCATCTAAATCAGGCAAGCTAATATTAAATATGGCGTAGTGCTGCAGAGTAACAAACTAATGGTACAACATCATAGTGTCCACAAAACAGGTACTGGAGTAAAAATTATGTACAGAAACCCAAACCAACAAATGAGAATACATTCTTCGTGTTAGGTGAGAGAGATTTTACTATTTCAAAAACTGTCATTGTTGTTTTGGGAATTTGAGGTTTTGATAGAATATTGTTGATAAAAATTTCACGTTTCAGTTTCTTATATTACAAAGGTTGTTATTGGCCAGAGGGTATTTATAAATCTAATTAACAAATGATTCCGAATGTTCCCTACCTTGCAAAATGTAGTCTTTTTAATCTCTAACAAACTGTATGCATTTTCATGGGGAACTCTTGAGATTAGAGGAACTACGACCATTGCTGACTTATAAAGAATAATGGGTGTGAAAGCAGGCGGGGATCTACCTTCTGGCCATGGATTTCACAGATACTTCTAACAGCAGATGATGTTCCATGGGCCCTTGCACCTAATTATGTTTACTGGATCATGTTAGGCCTGCCAAATTTGGTGGAGCTGGCAAGAGGGCATACCACTATGCAATTAGCATCACTGGTATTGTACCGTGTCATCCCAGATCGCATACATGCTAGGATGACAGGCAGCCCTAGAGAGTAGCCAGCCAAGGCTGCTCATTTGACGAGTGCTGCTGAAGAACTCACATATGTAATGCAGTGTGAATGTGTTTAAACATCATCTCCAGCTACACTTTTCCGATGCACCTGAAGCCACGAGACAGAGCTGCTCTGGTGATTAGGAGATGGAATTACAATTTTCACATTCAAACTGCATTACGTATGTGAGTTCTTCAGCAGCACTTGTCAAATGAGCAGCTTTGGCTGGTTACTCTCTAGGATTGCCTGTCATCCTAGCATGTATGCAATCTTTACTTGCTGTCACTGTCAAGGGCATTTTATCAACATTAATAACTGATAATTAACGGAAATCTGGTTTACTGGTAGAAAAATATCTTGTTTGTTTTTATTTGTCTCTTTGCTTGGCTAAGTTTGTAAAAAAAAGTGTTTGACTTTTCAACCAAGAATTATGCGAAAATATTTGCTTCCTGTCAAAATTCTACTTTCTAACCTCCGATAATATTCAGACTCCATTGGAGATTTGCCCTTACCAGGATACAGTGGTTATTTAAAGAACTACTGATTTTGTTGACTATGGAATTAACTTGTTTTTTACATTTCCACTCTTTGCAGCTTTGTTATGTCCTGGGGTCTAAATTTTATTGTAACTCAACATAATGGTTCCTTTTTTTGAATTAACATCCAGAAATATTAAATTCCGAAT
Organism: Pelobates cultripes; assembly: GCA_933207985.1. Classification (NCBI taxonomy): domain Eukaryota; kingdom Metazoa; phylum Chordata; class Amphibia; order Anura; family Pelobatidae; genus Pelobates; species Pelobates cultripes. The sequence goes on from OW240919.1 coordinate 114,308,029, forward strand.
TAATGATTGTACAGAAAGCAAACCTGCAAATCGTTGATGCCACATCTGGCATTTTATAAGGCTACTTAAATCACCGATTTCAGCAAACAAATATGGGGATTCAGTTCCACCATATGGCCATATTGTGTTAAGCACACCACTACTTCACAGTACCCCAATATCTGTGGGTCCTACACCAATTCCAGCATATGAGAAAAATGAAATGGTGCTAGTGCTAAATAAGCACGTTGTCTCCCACGTTGGAATTGGTTGAAACTGAATTCCTGTATTTGTTTGCTGAGATAAGTGATTTTTAGTAGACTTATAACATTTTAAAATGTATTTTTATGTGTGTGCTGTTCCTTAATATGCATTATGTATACATTTTGGTCATTACGATACCACTATTCCTGCAAAATGCATGTTCTGGCTGTGCCCAGAGTTCTTTTTTTCCCTTTACTATGTAAGTTTAGAATCCAGACCATATTCCTTTAACGTTGAACACCCCACCCAGACCCCCCCTCCCACCTCCCCCAGCTTCAAAAGCCCCTTTGGAGGTGACCACAGGTATATATTTGAGGAGGCTTTGGATAGTAATGTCACTTTTATTATAACTTTCATTGGGTAGATAGATATGATATGCCTTGTGAGTATATAAATCAAAGCACTATCACTTTAATTGTTTCGTTTTGACACTGCATTTTTATAATTGCGTTTATCACATTAATTTTGCATTCTATATATTCACAATGCTTTTAACAGATTATTAAAATACACTTTTGCTTATTTAGCACTAACACTATATAATTTGTCTTCCACGTTGGAATTGGTGTAGGACCCACTGATATTGGTAGTAATATTGTACAGCGCTATGTAATCTGTTGGCGCTATATAAATGGCGATAATAATAATAATAATAATAATAATAGTGGTGGGCTATATGGTGGAACTGAATTCCCATATTGATTTGCTGGGATAGGCAATTGTGACTAGCCTTATACAATTTTAAAATGTATGTTATGTGTGCGTTGTTCCATATTCTGTATATTCTGTATATGTATACATTTTGGTCATTACGGCAGCACCATTCCTGCAAAGTGCATGTTCCGAGTGTGCCCCCAATTTATTTTTCTTTTCTATGAAACCACTGTAGTCAAGTTGGATTCTGAAAAATTGCAAAAAATAAAATAAAGAATTTATGTAAATCATTCTTCCGAGAACAAGATTGTAGTCTGGGAATTTTGTAATAACAGAAGGAAGTACTATATATTTAATTCTCCTCCACTGTAATTTCTAATCATTTCTTATGCATTGAGTAATTGGTGAGCAATTGATAAGACCTCCTTTGTTTCTGGCTACATCCTACTTAATTTTTATTTGTTATAATAGTATGTGTCACAGTTTACTTAAACTTTTTCTATGTGATTTGGTGTGGCTTTTTATTTTGCAAAACAAATTCAGCAGTCATTAAGAAGATCATGTTTTCAAACACTGCCCTTCCTTCATCTTTCATTTGAATGTTTGGATGATGGTGGATTAAAATATTTACCAATGAAATCCTTTAATTTTAATTCATACATAAATAACTTACTAGTTGTACACATTAAGAGATCATTTTTCCCATGTCCAAAGTTACCTGTATTGCAGGGTCATCTTGACTTTACTTAGTCCTTCATAAACTGTTGTAGTTATGTTTAAGTGTCCCTTTTCATTCTTAAATAATTTCACAATGTTTTTGCTAAAAAAAAAAAATAAAATAAAAAATTGCCTATGGTTAGTGTGATTTCAATGAGTTTAAATCCTGGAAAATAAGTTATTTTAATGATTTTAAATTAAGACACCTTTTTAGTGCTTAAACTTTTTTTTTGTTTTTATAGGAGTTGCCTTTTTATGTAGAATTTGAATGATGCCTAACATATTGGTTTCCAATAGTTGTTGGTAATAATTGAACCATAATAATTTATGTTTTTAGTTTAAAATTGGGTAGATTTCACAAATGTATTCTTCTAATGCTTAATTGATTAAAATAATTATAAAAAGTTATGTTACCTTGTTTTATAATTAGAGCTGAGCGAACCCAGACTGTAAAGTTTGGGTTTGTACCGAACATTAAGTTTTTTGGACCCCGGACCCGAACATGGACATATAAATGTATGTTCGGGTCGGAGTTCGGCGATTTAATAGCGCATTTTGAAATCAACAAGCGTTTGACTTGTGTGCCCTTAGAAGCCATCACAGCCATGCCTTCTAATGGCATGGCTGTGATTGGCCAGTGCAGCATGTGAACCAGCCTCTATATATCAGCTGGAGTCGCGTAGTGCCGCATGCACATGATCTCTTATTAGTGTAGGGAGAGGTTGCTGCCGCTTTCAGGGACAGATTAGGAAAGAATTCTGCAAACTAGTACATTAGTGGGGTGCACTTCATATCTGAGAGTCAAATAGAAACGTCAAATACTGCTGTCACATTGCAGTTTTAAAACTTATCATTTTTTTGGGTGCTAAAAAGTACATTAGTGGGGTGCTCTTCATATCTGAGAGTCAAATAGAAGCGTCAAATACTGCGGTTACAGCGCAATTTTAAACATTCTTATTTTCTGGGTGCTAATCTGCTAAATAGTAAATTTGGGGCATGCTCTTCATATCTGAGAGTCAAATAGAAGCGTTAAATACTGCGGTTACAGCGCAGTTGTAAAAATTCTAATTGTTTTGCTGCTAATCTGCTAAATTGTACATGAATGGGGTGCACTTCATATCTGAGAGTTAAATAGAAGCATCAAATAGTGCGGTTACAGCGCAATTGTAAACATTCTAATTGTTTAGCTGCTAAACTGCTAAATAGTACATTTTGGACGTGCTCTTCATATCTGAGAGTCAAATAGAAGCGTCAAATACCAATATAACAATATTATAATTTGGGGACAATACCTTCACAAGTCAAACTGAGAGGTCAGTTTATATGGAAAAGTGTTGCCTGGATACAATTCTAAAACAATTCCCTTATGTCCTTTGCAGAGTTTGCCTCCTGTTGCCTCCTCCTACTACTCAGCTTCTTCCTCCTCCTCCTCCTCCGCCTCCTCCTCTACCACCTGCTCATCCGGTCAGCATAACACCTTCACCACCAACTTCAGCACAGCCAGGGGGAAACGACAGCAGGCTATTTTAAAACTCATATGTTTGGGGGTAAAACCCCACACCGCGCAGGAGCTGTGGACGGGCATGGAACAACAGACCGATGATGGGTTGTTGCCACTGAGCCTCAAGCTCGGCCTGGTGGTGTGCGATAATGGGCAAAATCTCGTAGCAGCTCTGGGCCCAGCTGGTTTGACGCACATCCCTTGCCTGGCGCATGTGCTGAATTTGGTGGTGTAGAAATTCCTGAAAAACTACCCAGATATATCAGAGCTGCTGCAGAAAGTGCGTGCTTTTGGCGTTCTCACCCTGCTGCTGCTCGTCTGTCTGCGCTGCACCGTAACTTCGGCCTTCCCGCTCATCGCCTCATGAGACTGTGCAAGCAGCAGCAGGCGATAGTGGAGTTTCAGCAGCAGCATGCATGGGTCAGTCGCTCTGCGGAACAGAGTTGTCTTTTTTTAAATGTCCCAATATTTTGGGGGCTACCCCAATTAAAAAAATAATAAAAAAAAATAATAGGTTGGCTACCTCCTCCACCGCTGCTTCCACCTACACCGCCATGGTCACCGCCTCCTCAACCTATGGGTCACTTAGTATAAACTATGTACACAATAGCAGAGGCTTGTGAAGGCCTTTTCTCCATGCATCAGGAGTTAAGCATTTCTCCATGCATCAGCACTGCAAGAAATGCACCCCAGGCCGCAAATGTTTTTGTTTTTTTTATATGTCCCAATATTTTGGGAGCTCCCCCAATTAAAAAAACAAACAAATAAAAAACAGTGTTGGCTACCTCCTCCTCCTCCACCGCCGCTTCCACCTACACCGCCACGGTCACCGCCTACTCAACCTATGGGTCACTTAGTATAAACTATGTACACAATAGCAGAGGCTTGTGCAGGCCTTTTCTCCATGCACCAGGAGTTGAGCTCAGTTTGAACAATGAAAGAGAATACCTTGCACTCCAACCCTCTCTCAAACGGATAATTCTGTTGATCCTCCTGACAGCCATGCTTTAGATTTTGATTTATGTTCTTCCAAAGCTAGTGCTATTTTATGGCTCAGCTGTATTTTTTATTTTTATGTTATTTTAAGTGATTTCCCTATCCACATTTGTTTGCAGGACACTTGTCCTACTCTTATCCCCATTATACTTGCTTTTGCAGCCCTCTAGCACTTTCCAGGACTTTTTTAAAGGCATTTTAGTGCCCAAAAGTTCGGGTCCCCATTGACTTCAATGGGGGTTGGGTTCGGGGTCAAGTTCGAGCCCGAACCCAGACTTTTTATCAAAGTTCGGCCGAACCAGCTGGACCCGAACATCCAGGTGTCCGCTCAACTCTATTTATAATATAAACATACTTTGGGTCAATTTACTAAACTAGGAATTGTGGGGAATATACACAAGGGAAATGAACATTTTACACCAAACAAGCCCAAATGCATTGATTATTTAATGCAACTATTTTTTCAAGTAGTCTGCTTTGGTATAAAGCATGTAAGCTATTGTCAGTTTTCCATAGTCCCCAGTTTTTTCAGTAAAACTGTATGTTTAATATGTTTGGAACTTGCTAATGGGTCTCTGTTACTCCAGTTTCCCACCTGTTCCTAATCCTTTCCTAGACGTTGTTTCAAGACATGACATTAAAAAAAAATAAAAAATTCCATGACTTATTTTGCTTCTTTTCCTAATATGACTTAACTCCAGGAATTTCCATGTTTTTGGTCTTTTTTTTATTTTTTTATTTTTTTATTTCATTGTGTTATAACAAGTACAAGGCCTGTAACATATCATAATGCAGCAATCACACGTTGCTCTATACCTAATAAATGTCCCTATTTAGGAGGGAATGTCCCCATTTGGGCTTAATCCTTCTGTCCTTCTGTTCTATCCTATTGCCTCTTCTCTGTGATCAGAAGAGAGTTGGTTTCTTGTTTTAAATTACATTTTATTTGCATAAATTGTTCTTAGTAAGTCATTGAGAAAAAGAACATTAATTAAGATGAAAATATAATCTTACCTCTTTAAAACTGAATAGTATGACTTTTCTGGAATACGCCATGCGATTTTGGGTTCCTGTTCTGTTATTATAGCACTAGAAAAAGAAAAATTAATAAAGGGAATGGACAATTTTAGTTATAAAGAAAGGCTATTGAATTTTAATGTTTTTAGAAAAACTGCTCCTCAGAGGATAATATAACATTATACGAATATAGTCAGAGCTAATACAAACCATTGTTTGTAAATAGGACACAAGGTCATTCATTTAGACAGGAAGAAAGGAAACATATTTAAAGGCAAAGGGAATAGTTCTTTATAGCATGAACAATAAAGATGTGTAATTCTCTGTCTGAAAATGGTTTTATCAAAGTCTGTACAGATTTTTGAAACCGCTACTAGATGAATTTGTGCAAAAACATAATATTCCGGTTTAAACTATTTAATATTTGGTGTAGCAGTTTCTTGATTCAAGGAGACTTCTAACTGCCATTCTGGGCTTAAGAAGGTTTTTTTTTTTTTTTTCCTAGTTTGTTGTAATATTGGAAAACACTTCAAACTGGGGTTTTGTTGCCTTCTTTTGGATCAACCTGAAAGTAAAAACAGATGTGAGAAAGTCTGAACTTGATGGACACAAGTGTTTATTCAGCCTATGTAACTCCATATAATTTCATATTTGTAAGATCAGTAGTAGACAACGTACAACTCTGCCTACAGAGTTTGAAGAATAAACTTGGTCACCATGCTTATAACCAGCTGGAGACACACTCCCTGCATGTAGGGTGAATGTTGTGTATCATTGGACTTGAAATTCCACTACAGGGGAAGAAATGCTGACCAATTCATGTTTATCCAGCTGCCATTTGTCGTAATTTGACTTGCCGATCTAATGAGGTCACTTGCAGATCTGTTTGATTACGGAGGTATCTTTTTATATATTTATTTTTAAAGTTATTTGTTTTTCTATTTTTATTAGAAAACATTAAACCCAAGCACATAGTGAACAATGATAATTCTGACAGTGACGACGAAATGCAAGAACCAAAAGGTAAGCTCTGTCTATGTGCTTTACCTTACAATAGCAAGATTCAACTGAATACAAAGCATACAACTTTATTTGAGTCAGAAAGACAGAGATTCGATACAAAGTAACAGAAAATTGACAGCTTTTTGTTAACCTGTGTCCATTAGAACCAGAGAGCCAGGTAACCATAGAGTTATACAGACCAATTGGATTACTGTTCATTCCTAAACTGTGGACTCTTGCTGCAGCTCCATCTGGGATCTGCCATTCACATGCATTGGATATAATAACTGAGATTACTATTCCACACTAGAGCTATAAACCACAGGACCAACATTTTTAAGCTACTTGTTTAGCTATACAATGACCCAGCATTGTGCAACACTGCAAGATGTAACAAGTTTCTTGCCAACAATTTTCAATGACTTCTCACCAACATAAATCCACTAAATCATGGTGGCTGTCATGTGTACTGTTACTAAATGAAAGAGTACCTGGCTGTTTGAATCTAGGGAGATAAGTGCACACATGTGTTAGAGCTGGTGTGACAGTGTGTATATAACACCCTGAACAGACATGTTTTGCTTAATATCTTTAATATCCGCATGAGTCTGAAGGCAGATGTGAACACAAACTGAAAGAGGGAAAGTGTATTGGGCCATTATTACAATTCTTAATGAAAAGGATAACTGTTATAATAGTAATTCTTAGATACCCTTCAGATAAAGGAGGTGAATATAGAACAAAAGGTTTAAAAAAAAAATGTAAAAAACAAAACAAAAAAACCCTAGACTTTCCACCAGAGAGAGTTAAATATATGGAAAACTTTTGTATTATTTAGTGTCATTTTTTCTGATTCTCAACTCCTCATGTGTCTCGCCTGAATTTGTTCTTTCTGTCCTCCTTTACCTCCATTTGGTCCACTTTCTTATTATCCATTCTGTATGTATATCACCTCCTTGGCTTACAGATTTTATGGCATAGCAATTTTTTTTTTAAACTATGTTATATTTATTAAATAATTGTATTTATGTATTTACTTTTGTTTTGGATTTTTTTCTGTTCTCTCACACTCTCTCTCTCATCATGTCTTCCTCTTCCTCTCCGTCTCTCACTGTACGGTGCAGGCAGTGAGAATTCTGAAGCTGAAGAAGAGTTCCATAGAAACAACCAAGCTGGTTGGGTCCAGCGCATGGTGATGGCTCTGGTCAGTGATTCTGCCCTCTTTAACACCCGTGAAGGTAGAGCCGGAAAAGTTCACAACTTCATGTTGGGCTTAAACCTTAATACACAATACCCTTTATCTCCTTTGCTGGGCCTGCAATCCCAGAGGTCTGTCGATGAAGATGAGATGGATGCTGCTGTTGCAGGTATAGCTTTTCTGCAATGAAAAATCTTGGAGACATTATACCGAACAGTATGGTTTCTCCACTACTTTCTAAATATTGCAATAATGTTCACTATGTGTATTGGATCTCAACTGAATTTTTATAAGTTTAAACTTAATTTGTGGCGTTGTATTCCAGTGGCTTCTAGTGCTCTACAATATATTATAAAAGGGGAAATTTAACAATAAATGAGACAATTGCAAAATGTTGCAGCAACAATAGGTTGATGAGGACTTTGCTCAAGCGAGCTTACAATCTAGAGGAGGTGAGTTATAAAAACACAACAAGAAGGACATTGAAGAAGAAAGGAACTAAGCAACAAGGTGGGGCAAAACTATTGCAGGAGTTTTTTGCTCATGCAACAGCATCTTCTCAGGTCTCTGCACATCAATATAACCTAAAGAATATCTGAAAACTAAAACTTGCAACCCTGACATCATTTCTTTTAAGGTGACACATTTTAAAATACTATCAAACATAAAAGAAAATGACAAGCAGCGGCGGAACTACTGGCGATGCAGCCGGTGGTGCTGCACTGGAGCCCGCATGCTTTGGGGGGCCCATCAGGTGGCCCATGCACTAAGGGACTCCCGATGGGTAATATTGCTAAAAGGTGTCCTGAGAGGAATCTAGACAGGTGGGGGGAGGGAGGAGGAATTGAAAGCAGCATGCAGAGATTTGCGTGGAGCTGGGATCCAGGTACATTTTATTTTTTTGCAGTGTTTTACAAGGGCAACCTAATTACTAATACCCAACAGTGAAATTTTTTTTTATTTTTTTTTTTTTTTATAAAGGGTTGCTATAACCCTTAAGCAAGTAATATTATTATTAATAGCTTAGATGTGCTTGAATGCTTGGAAAATGCCGTTACGCTCACTGCCATATTCATTTTTGTTTAATTATTTACCTATTAATGATGTTCTACAAAAATGCAAGAAAATAGAAACACATTTGTTATGTCTTCTTTTTCACAAGTTACCTCCTTACTTTCTTTTCATTCCTCTGCATTATAAGAATTTACTGGAAAAAAAACAACTTTACTTGATGGGCTTTAGTTGTATTCCAAAAGGAAAGAATTCTAATAATGACTATTAATAAAATGTAGGAAAAAAAACATTAAATGGTCTACCATTTCCTCTATCATATCCTTGCAGAGGAAATAGTTTTGCAATTTTTAATTTTGTTCTGTTATTTTTGTAACAAACAAGAATTCTTTGTTCTTTAGCAAAAGATACAACATTTTATTTTTAAAAGCAATACTTTACAGACTGTGGACACACTTAGAATCCACATGGGATTTGTGAAATGTGATTTGTTTCCAGGTACTGTGCAATTAATATCAAGTGTCTCTCTGTAATAATGCTTAAATTGATACTACATATTAAAATTGCACGCACCCCTACCCAAATAAATTAACTGCAGTGCTTCAGAAGCCGAAAGACAATTCTGCAGTTTTTTCATTGGTTGACAGCATGGACTGAGCACTCGCAGCCAGTGAATGAGCCTATTTGCATAAAGAATGCCAAGAATTAACATGAGTCATTGGGACCATTCCAAATTTGGCGCTCTGTCTCACTATCCTGGGTTGGTTTCCTGATGCCATGCTTCTGGCACATCAGTTTTAATGTCCCAAATCAGTGCAGTGTACTGACGTATTCACTCCCCTTTTCTGTACAGTCCATTCCCACTCCTTGATACATATTTATCAGTGTTGGGACGTATGCATTGCATTAGAATAAGCAGCATCAGAGGACCAGATCCAGCCAGATCCAGCCATAAGAAGTATGGACGCCAATTAATGCCCGCTTGTCCATGCCTCAACCATAACATCTATCCAAATATGTATTCATTTACTCAATGCATTTCATACAACTACAGTTAGATTATGATTAAAGGACCACTCTAGGCACCCAGACCACTTCAGCTTAATGAAGTGGTCTGGGTGCCAGGTCCTTCTAGGGTTAACCCATTTTTTCATAAACATAGCAGTTTCAGAGAAACTGCTATGTTTTGAATGGGTTAAGCCTTCCCCCTAATCCTCTAGTGGCTGTCTCATTGACAGCCACTAGAGACGCTTCTCACTGTGATTTTCACAGTGAGAGCACGCGCGTCATAAAAGCATTGTAAATGCTTTCCTATGCGACGGCTGAATGCGCGCGCAGCTCTTGCCGCGCGTGCGCATTCAGCCCAGGAGGAGGAACGGAGGAGGAGAGAAGGAGGAGAGCTCTCCGCCCAGCGCTGGAAAAAGGTAAGTTTTAATCCCTTTCCCCTTTCCAGAGCCGGGCGGGAGTGGGACCCTGAGGGTGGGGGCACCCTCAGGGCATTATAGTGCCAGGAAAACGAGTATCTTTTCCTGGCACTATAGTGGTCCTTTAAGTTGGGTAGCATGCAATGTTTTATGTCTGTTGCTGGGAATTTCCAATATTTGTAGCACTCTACACATAATCCTTTGAAAATATACTATTGTTCCTGTCATTGTGCTCTGCCACTTATTTTTCCCCCTTTTTGGATATCTGGCTAATGCAGAAATGTAAATTCTACACAAGCAGTACGGCAATCAAGGGGATGGACCATGTGTGATCCCATGCATTTTGTCAACATGTGCAAAAATGGGTTGACACAGAATTGGGGTACGTCACCCGTATCCTATAGCACCATAACTACAACTGATTGCAGTAGTTATGGTGCAATGACTGCCCTTTAAAACTAGATCCACCTATTTACAGATTCAGGTAAAAAATAGGTTCAGAAGGGATAAATAATTCTAGTAATTGCCTAGGAACAAATACAGGCTGTAAAAGAAAAAAAAACCCTTACCAAGTTTTTAGCAGTGAAAATGTTATAATAGCAGTTGCTTATTTATTTATTTTCTAAGTGGACATTTTAACAAACCCTCTTTTTTTATTAAATGAGTGACTGCTAACAATTTGCTAAAATATTAAATTACTGTATACTGTACATTAAATATGTCCTGATTGAAGACCATAATAAAGTTGGACAGAAAATGCAGTTAGGGTCTCAATGCCATTCACAAAAACGGCAATCTGTGTTTTTTTGTTGTTTTTTTTTTTAAATGCATGTCTAAATATTTTTCCAGACCCTGACGAGTTTGAACGAATATATGAACCCCTGGATGTAAAGAGCAAAAAAATACATATAGTAGACAGTGGACTGACATTCAACCTCCCATATCCGCTATTACTGAGACCACAAAGAGGAGTTGATCTGATCATTTCATTCGATTTTTCAGCCAGACCTTCTGATTCAAGTCCTCCTTTTAAGGTAATCCTCTTTGTGCTTTTCTGTGAAATATATGAACTCATTGAAGACCATTGACAGTCTACTGCGTCATAACAATCTGATCTTTAAATATTCTATATAAAAATGGAATGTGACATTTAATAACTTTGAGATATAAATGCTTAAAAATGGAATGTGACATTTAATAACTTTGAGATAAAAATGCTTATATTCTATAATGACATGGTAAACTTAAGAAGAACTTTGAAAACTGTTTACTTATGCCTAGCTTATTAATAAAGTAATCTGAATACAATGAGGTAGTACTAAAAACACACACAGAATAGTGTTATAGTTATATTTCATTTCTATGGTTTTAAAAGTGAGAATAAGAAAAGTAAATATAAAGCTGATGACTCCAAGACCACCAGGCCCTTGTTCTGACCAGCGCTGTTAACATTGTTTGGCCGAATCTGGAGTATTTGCTTCATGTCTACAGTTTCCATATTGCTCTGTCCAAGTAGAAACGTCAATAGGAGAAAAAAAATAAAATAAAAGACTGTTTCTATTAGTCATGATGAGAAGATCAGTCTGATGTTTACGTATGTGATTTCTTTCTTTCTTTTTTTTTTTTTTGTTGCACTTATTACATGCCTTAGGAAGGAGGAGGTATGGTCTACAGTTGCTTGGTAAACATTGTACAAAAGAATAGTTTCCCAAGGTATCGGATCACGTACGTCATTTGACCTTAAATAAGTCTATTGTTTAGCATGCCTTGAGATCAATGTTGCAAAATACAATGAACTCTAATTTAATCAAAGGAAATTCCTTTAAAAAATAAGTCTCTACCAAATAATCTTAATTGCATATAATATGACCTGTAACATTAAATTAACTATCCGACATATGGATTTTGCTTAACATTTTATTGACGTTAACTGGGTTGTGAGAAACATTGATATTTCAATTAAAGATAGTTGAAGTTCTAATAACATGTGTGGGTAGAGATAAATAATGTTATGCGTCGGTAAGTAGATGACTAGGGAGCACAAGAAAATAGGGCCCGAAAATAGAGAAAACTATAAAGCTTAGTGGATGAGGCCCACATACATAGGCACTGCAATAAAAGGATTAAAGAAGACCATTACTAAATGGAGTCACTGATCAGGTGTAACGTACAGACTAAATATATAAACTATTACACACCAGCCAAGGCCAAAAATTCTTTGTGATTGATATTAGAATGTCCAGCTTTATTGCATATGTGTAGTAAACAAATTCAATACAAACAGAAAACAATATAGATACAAAAATTATTCCAAAAATAGAAAGCATAGCTGTTGAGACCTTCTCAGTGAAACATGTAGAAGGTTTACTTTCTATTTTATTTATCCCTCCAAGATGTTTTAACTTAGGGTAATGTTTGTGCACCTTTTTGTATTGAGCATGTTTGCTTATAGCATGAAGCTGAACCTTTAAATATTAATCCACAAAGAGCTATTGGCCTTGGCTGAAGCTTGACCATTTATGTACATTGCGCATGGATTTGATCAAAGGAAAAGACAAAGTCCTTTTACCGGCTGCACTTTGAGGTTTGTTGTGGTATTTCCTTATGTTATAATGTACACACTTATAAAGGCATGCTTAAGCAGCAATAAAAGAAGTTGCACTTGAACAGAGTTTGAGAATTTCCACGTGCTCAAAACCATGGCCAAGTCTTCATTGAGTCATCATATAATCTTAAAGGCAATATGACTGTGCAGTTATTTAAGAGGTATGACAACTGACTTCTTATCCAAACTGTGATAAAACTAAATTTGTGTTATCATTGCATTTCACCTAAATAAACCCTGGCCATCTTTATTTTAAAGCTCATGACAAAATAACTTGCTTGGCTTAAAGCGGCACTTTTTTTTTTTTTACCCTGCTTTACCCTGCCGACTGCTCTTCATTTGATTGTTCCCCTATCCCCCCTCGAATGCCTCTAGGCCCCCATTTTTCTTATTGCTTTCTTTCTTCTCTGGATCTATGTCCTAGGCACCGCCATCTTAGTGTTCCTGGGTGACGTGTCCCACAGGGCACTGTGAAATTCGAGTGCATGCCCATTTGAACACTTGGGCATTTGGTACTGGTCAAATTACGGACCGAATTGCAGTTTGGTCTTCTTCCTTCGTTTAGTTTATTACAAGGAGGAAGTTACCTGATCGCTGATCCCTCCTTGTAAAATGTGAAAATAGAAGTGGCTACCCGTCACATCCTTAATCCCCCCAATGTCCCCCCCATTTTCCTGTGGGGGTCAATATGATCCTATATTAGCATAAAGGAGGTTAAATTCTCCTTCCTGCCCCTACTTGACCTGCTGTGAGCAGGGCATGCCAGTGGCTGCTCACTGTTGTAAAAAAAGATACCCCCAATCCGTCCTCCATGTCCTCATATGTCCCCCATGGTTCGTCACCTATTAAAATAATTAATGGGTATGGGAACATAGTGTCCTCCTCCAGCCCCCACCTGTCCCATGAATTGGAAAAATTAAACTAATCCGGGAAACTAGTGTCCCCCCAGCAGCAGCGGGTGGCATCCCTACGTGATAATTGGGGGGGGGAGGGGGCGGTAAGTAAGTGTCAAGATTTACCTGTCGGAGCACTCTGATTGTTTGGGTTAAGAAAAGCTCAGTCTGCGCAGACCCCTCGGCTGGGCAAAGAGGGATTATTTTCCTTTTCTTTTTTTTATTGCGATCAGGTTTTTTAATTTTTTTTTAATAGTTCGACATGGTATTTATTTGCCCTTGGCTGATTTTCTTTTTGGGTTGAAAAAAGAAGTCACCTGACGGTAAGTATTCATTTTTTATTTTCAGGTATTTAGTCTACTGCTCACCCCTTACTATTATTAGAGTGAGGGGGTAGGTTAGGGTATTTTATTGGGGGGTTGACTAGAAGCGTAAGGACTCCTCTGAGGGGATGACTAGGGGTTAGGGGTTCCCAAGTCACTTGGGGGATTTTTAATTATGTCTTCTTGGATATGTTCCTCCTCACTGTATATAACAACGATGGCCCCTTCTAACATTAGGGTGACAAGTCAGTTTAGCAAAAATCTGTGTGTCGAAAGGGATCTGTGTTTTGGAGTTTTTATATTTTTTTTATCAGATATTTTCTGGAAATCATTAACCACATTATATTTTTCATTTGATTGGAAATGTTACACATTATATTTTTTTATGTGTGGATCACGCTTATTACTATAGGTATCTTTGGGTGCCTAATTCAGAATCCCTACTTTTAAAACCATCTCCAATGTAAATAATAAAAATTTTAAAAAACAGAGAACAAAAAAAACTCTTTGCACTAGATAGATGTATTATTATTATTATTATTATGATATTTATAGAGCGCCGTCAAATTCTGCAGCGCTTTACAATGGGTGGACGAACAGACATGTAGTTGTAACCAGACAAGTTGGACACACAGGAACAGAGGGGTTGAGGGCCCTGCTCATTGAGCTTACATGCTAGAGGGAGTGGGGTAATGTGACTCAAAAAGGTAAGGATAGTATTAGACTAATGGCAGTTGCAGAAGAGGAATCAGTCAGGAGCTATTAACAGTTTAATGGATACGCTTTTATGAAGGAGTGGGTTTTTAGAAATTTTTTTGAAGGAATGGAGACTGGGTGAGCATCTAACGGAGGAGGGAAGCGAGTTCCACAGGAACGGTGCAGCCCTCGAGAAATCTTGAAGGCAAGCATCAGAGGTGGGAGTACGGACAGAAGATAGACGTAAGTCTTCAGCAGATCGTAAGGGCCTAGACGGGACATACTTGTGTATAAGGGAGGATAGATAGGTGGGAGCAGCATTATGTAGAGATTTGAAAGCAAGAAGCAGAATTTTAAATTGAGCTCTATATTTTATAGGAAGCCAATGTAGGGATTGACAGAAGGGTGAGGCATGGGAGGTGCGTGCGGACAGGAAGACGAGCCTCGCCGCCGCATTCATTATGGACTGTAACGGCACTAGTTGGGAGCACGTAAGACCACTGAGAAGCGCATTACAGTAATCAAGGCGAGAAAGGACAGTGGAATGGACCAACACCTTAGTCGCATCTGGCGTTAAGTAGGGGCGGATGCGCGCAATGTTTTTGAGATGGAACTGACAGGCGATAGATTGAACATGAGGCTTGAAGGAGAGGTCGGAGTCAAAGAGAACACCTAGGCAGCGAGTACAAAAATAAATTCTGTCAAGTTCTAACAAAACATTAGAATAAAGATAAAAATGGGTGTTCCATATTTATTTTGGATTTGTACATGCCATGTCAAGATAAATTTCTCTTTTCCATTTTCTATTTTTTTGAGTGGTAATTCTGTTGGTATTTTCCTTTTACATTTAAAACACACTTGTGTAGTCATGTCTGCCAGATGTTCTTGCTTAGGACTGTTTACAGTATTTTGTTTATATGGTATAAGGTTGATCTAGCTTTACTCATTATTTTCAAATCTTCCAAGATGAGCTGTCATGGCGGTTTTACGGAAAGTATTCATTGGCTAAGTAATCCAATTAGTTGGCAAGTTTTCCATTGAAGATTAATAGCAAATCCTTCCGCTCAACTTATGTACCTTGATCTGGGTATAAAATTAGTCAAAGAGTTTCAATAAGATCTAAAAATAACGTTCAATAAATAGATCTGTCAATGGCATTTGTAAATTGTATTGCTATTTTTATATACGTGTATGTACACATCTGTTTTACAAGCTGGAAAGAGAATATTGTTTGACAGCAAATAAAAGGCACAAGACAGACTCCTATTTAAAAGCATAGTCTACATGTTTTTAATTTGTCTTTTGAGTTGAGACAAAACAATAATAAAATCCCAAATAATCTGGTTTCAGTAATTAAAGGATTACTCTGGTCCCCTTTACAACTTCATTGGAATGAAGTTGTTAAGGTGCCAGGAGGTTCCTTGTGCTGGCTTACTTTTAGGGATTAAATTATTCAAACTCAAAGTCTTGAATCCAGAGCTGTTTAGCTCTGCCTCTGCCCTTCCATTTCTCTCTGATTCTTGAAACACGAGGCCTCAGACACGGTCACCACTGATTCGCTGAGAGCATCAGCCGACATTCTAAGCCAATCAGTACCTCCCCATTCGTAAAAACATCTTGAGAAAAATATGTGCATTTCTCAAGCTGTTCGTGCATAGGGAGTGACTGACTGGCTTTGTAAGTCATTCCACCCTTATTGCAGTCCTGACTGTTTTTTCAAATCCCCCTTGAAGATTTTTTTTTGTTCCAAACGTCATGAACAAGACTTTACAATTTCCCGCCTTTCAAATAGTTTTGAAACAAGTTTGTCTTAATGAAGCATTTTTGGTGTATAGATCATGCCCCTGCAATTTCAATGCTCAGTTCTCTGCCAATTAGGAGTTAAATCACTTTGTTTATGCAGCCCTAGTCACACCTCCCTGTATGTGACTTGCACAGCCTTCCTAGACACTTCCTGCAAATAATCATCTGATGTTTACAGTTCCTTTATTGCAAATTCTGTTTAGTTTAGAATTTATCTCCTGCTCTGTTAATAGCTTCCTAGACCCTGCAGGAGACTCCTAGTGTGATTAAAGTTCAATTTACAGAGCAGGAGATAAAAACTTTCAAAGCAGGTTACATATGATTTGAAAATAAAAACATTTTCTTTTCATGCTGACTGTATCAGTCACATTCAGGGGAGGTGTGGCTAGGGCTTCAGAAACAAAGGTGATTAAAATCCTAAATGGCAAATAACTGAGCAGTGAAACCTCAGAGGCATGTTATATACACTACAACTGCTTCATTAAGCTAAAGATGTTTTGGTGACTATAGTGTTCCTTTCAGCTAATCTAGCAATGGTGATGTCTCTCTAAGAGCCATGTCATAGATCTTATTTTCCAATGCTAAGTTTAATACCTCTTTTATAGGCGGTATATTAGAGGATTTACAATAACACTGCCTATTATCTTGTCGACTTTATTAGTAGAGTCAGGAAATTGTTTAAATAGTCCCAGCACAGATGTAAATGCTATAATATTTGAATCAAGTTTTCATTTTGTCTGTAAGAATAGTTTATAAAACGGCCTGTCTGACAACTAAAAATAACCATGAATCATTATACACTCAGTTTAAAGTTTGATCTAATTTTTAAAAACCTGTCCTGCTATACATATAATATTAAAGAAGAGTTTTATCTTCAAGGTATGAAAAATCTGCTTTTCTGCTCCCTGTGTCTGAATCTCTCTTATTCAGGGAAGAGATCTCTCATCTTTCTTCTTCCCCTTACAATACTTCCCCTAACCTCACTCCCTCTGCTGTTCTATGTTCATTTGCACACTCTACAGCAGAAGAGGTTTCTGGTCTGCTCCAGTCCTCCCACCCCACCACCTGCTCCCTAGATCCAATTCCCTTGCATCTCATCTGTACTCTGTCTTCTTCTCTTTCTCTACCTCTCACTAAAATTCTCAATCTCTCTCTCTCCTCTTCAGTCTGGTTTCCGCGCTAAGCACTCTGTGGAAACGGCACTGACCAAAGTATCCAATGTTCTACTTGATGTAAAATCTCATGGTCACTACTCTATCCTAATTCTCCTTGACCTTTCTGTGGCTTTTGACACTGTTGATCATCAACAGCTTCTTCTCATCCTCCGTAATATCGGTCTACAAGATATTGCTCTCTCCTGGTGCTCCTCCTACCTCTCCCAGCGCGCTTTCAGTGTTTCTTTCTCTAGCCCTGCTTCTTCTCCCCACCTACTCTCTCTTGGTATCCCCCAAGGTTCAGTCCTTGGTCCCCTACTGTTCTCCATCTATACTGCCTCCCTTGGTAAACTCTTTAGCTCCTTTGGTTTTCAATATCATTTCTATGTGGATGACACACAAATCTATCTGTCCTCTCCTGATCTTTCCCTGTTCCTCTTGACTAGTGTCTCTGACTGCCTCTCTGCTATTTCTAACTGAATGGCTGCCCACTTCCTTAAACTCAACCTGACCAAAACTGAAATTCTGGTCTTTCCTCCTTCAAGTGTTGCTACTCCTGTGTCTGTCTCCCTCCAAGTTAATGGTGCTAACATCAGCTCCACCATGCAGTCTTACTGCCTAGGTGTTCTCTTTGACTCCAACCTCTCCGTCACGCCTCATGTTCAGTCTATCACCAAATCCTGCCGCTTCCATCTCAAAAACGCGTGCATCCGCCCCTACTTAACGCCAGATGCGACTAAGGTGCTGGTCCATTCCACTGTCCTTTCTCGCCTTGATTACTGTAATCCACTTCTCAGTGGTCTTACGTGCTCCCAACTAGCGCCGTTACAGTCCATAATGAATGCGGTGGCAAGGGTCATCCTGTCTGCCCGCACCTCCCACGCCTTACCCTTCTGTCAGTCCCTACATTGGCTTCCTTTAAGATATAGGGCTCAATTTAAAATTTTTGCTTTCAAATCGCTACATAATGCTGCTTCCACCTATCTATCCTCCCTAATACACAAGTATGTCCCGTCTAGGCCCTTACACTCTGCTGAAGACTTACGTCTATCTTCTGTCTGTACTCCCACATCTGATGCTCGCCTTCAAGACTTCTCGAAGGCTGCACCGTTCTGTGGAACTCACTTCCCTCCTCCGTTAGATGCTCACCCAGTCTCCATTCCTTCAAAAAATCATTAAAAACCCACTTCTTCACAAAAAGTGTATCAATTAAACTGTTAATAGCTCCCGACTCATTCCTCTCTAGCAACTGTCATTATTCTAATACTATCCTTACCTTTTGTGTCACTTTACCCCACTCCTTCTAACATGTAAGCTCATTGAGCAGGGCCTTTAACCCCTCTGTTCCTGTGTGTCCAGTTTGTCTGGTTACAACTACATGTTTGTTCGTCCTCCCACAGTAAAGCGCTGCAGAATTTTTTGGCGCTATATAAATAACATAATAATTATTATTTATTTTTTTCCTGTGATCTCAAGTTTTTTGTTTTTTTATTGGATAAAGAAAGGTATGGACTGCTTTTCTTTATGTATAGCACTCAAGTTAACAGAACTTGACAATGGATGGACCTGAAAGCATGGTTTTGTATAGGTTGCCAATCAGATGTATCAACAATCCACCAGTAAAATCAATCCCATAGCAAGTGCTAAGGGAGAGATTATGATCAGTTAGCCAAAGGGAGCTTAAGGAAAAGAATACTTAAAGGGACACTATAGTCACCAGAACAACTAAAGCTTAAAGGACCACTATAGGCACCCAGACCACTTCAGTTCAATGAAGTGGTCTGGGTGCCAGGTCCCTCTAGTTTTTACCCTGCAGCTGTAAACATAGCAGTTTCAGAGAAACTGCTATGTTTACATTGAGGGTTAATCCAGCCTTTAGTGGTTGTCTCCCTGACAGCTACTAGAGGCCGCTTCCGCGTTTCTCAGTGTGAAAATCACACTGAGATGATGCTGGATGTCCATAGTTAAGCACTGAGTAATACAAAAAAAGTATAAAGTGATTAAGTGCACATAAAGGAATGAATTTACCTTATGAAATATATAAATATATATAACATAGGTTCCTCTTGTAGAACAATTCTTTAACCTATATGAAATAGATGTACATATACATAGTGTAATCTGTATTTATATAAAATATAATAGATAGAAGTAGTCTATAAACTCACAATTTGTTGAGCCTTTTAAAAGTTGGCTCTGAACTTATAGAGCATTTCATCTCACTCCAGGAGATAAGTAAAGAGATATACTCAGCTGTCACATCCACAGGAACTCGGGAGCTTAGTGATGTCAGCATCAAAGATTCCAGGAACTACTACCTGCAGTCAGCCAGCTACCACCACCACCAGCATCTTGCCAGCCTATTAGCTGAGGGAATTAGCAGAGGGTGCAGAGAGGTGAGGAGTTATCCCTTCCCATCATTTCCAAGTAAAAAGTCAATCAATTCAGTTCACTGTAGTGGTTATAGTATGTTGAGTTTTCCTGCAAGAAAGGGCAGAGACTTGAAACACTGCTGCAGGTCCAGACTGAAACAAAGGGAAAATGGAAAACTTGTTCTGCAAGAGGAACCTATGTTATATATATTTATATATTTCATAAGGTAAATTCATTCCTTTATGTGCGCTTAATCACGTTATACTTTTTTTGTATTATCATGTGTTTTTAAGTGTAATATAGTGACATTGCACTTGGTGGTTTTTAGCAGCACTAATCACTTTCTTCTAAAATCTAGCGCTGCTTTATCTTTTGTATCTTTGTATAAGCACTAAGTAATGCTTTCCTATGGGAGGTTTGAATGCGCGCACGGCTCTATAGTGCTCCTTTAATGTAGTTGTTCTGGTGTATATAACCTGTCTCTGCAGGCATTTTAATGTAAACAAACACTGCCTTTTCAGAGAAAAGGCCCTATTTACAGTACTGTCTAGGACACCTCCAGTGGCAGTCCATTAGACAACCATTAGAGGTGCTTCCTGGGTCAGTGCTGCACAATGTGCATGGAGATATTAACTTTCCCCATAGAGATGCATTGATTCAAGGCATCTCTATGAAGATATGATGAATAGCGCATAGCAGCGTTTTGCCACGCATGGGCAATAGACTCCCAATGCTTTCTGATAATCAAGTAAGAGATCAAGTTTGATCTCAACAAAGGGTATAAAGTGTAGGTGGGGCTGCGCTCTGCTGGAAAAATATGAGTAAAGGGGAGTGGGAGGCTTAAACAGCTATTTAGATCTATAGTGAAAGGAACACACATTTGTATTCCTGACACTATAGTGTTCCTTTAAGGCCATTGTGTATTCAGTGGTCAATGACATGTATTGCTTTGACATGTTCCTGATTAAATCATTGCCATTACACAGAGTATAACAGGTTCAGTGATCTGTTTCCTTTCTGAACTATTAATGCCCTTTCACTGACCTGTATGCTTGTGAAGTTGAAAAATCATCTGATTTGTATCTCAATTGAAAGAATTTTAAACATTCCAAACTTTTACTTCCTTTTAAAAGGATCTCCTCCTCGCGGAGAAGTGGGCACGAATGAATAATCTACCATTTCCAAAAATAGATCCGTACATCTTTGACCGAGAAGGACTAAAAGAGTGTTACGTGTTTCGACCAAAGAATCCATCAGTAGAGATAGACTGTCCTACCATTATTCACTTTGTTTTGGCAAATATCAACTTTAGAAAGTTCAAAGCTCCAGGTGAGTTGAGTGCATTGAAAAAAGTTTGTATTTTTTTTTTCTTGCATGAAGAAGCGCTTATAACACAACAGTGACTTAGCAACTTTCTACAGGCATATCCTGCAATATGATTTAGACTCAGAACCATTACTTTTAGTGTGCTATCTAGGACAAACCACAGATGTAATACCAGGTTTCTTTCACTTAGTAGGTCTGCCAGGCTTCCATGTTTTAATGCATGGAAGACCATCTCTAGCCATCACACACAGGATACATTGATAGCATGCTCATGGGTGCTCTGAAAATTTTTTAATGGACATACATCAGGGAAGCGTAGTGGTGCTAAATACAGAAGTAGCTTTTATATCTGAAATGCTATTTTCCTTTCGAAACCTGGCCAATAAAGTAAATCATCTGCTTGTCTAAATCCCCCCTCCCCAAAAAAAGCCAAACTGCTTATTTGAGTACTTGAGTTTTACCAATATACCATCAGTATCACAAGTAAAAATTAAAATGCAGAGACGGGTAAACAGGCTATAATAATCTTGCATCATAAGATATGTGAATGAATTGCTATCATTCTGTGCATTCATGTTTGTCCACATCACTCAAATCTGCCCTTCTCTTTCCCTGAAATACCACATTCTAGTTCTTCAGGGTCATTTGCTTTCACGTTAACATTTTATTTGTTCACAGTCCTGTTCTCATGTTGCTCAGAAAAATTCAGATGAAAGAACCCATGTTGTATTTCAGTTATGTTAAAGAAATTATGTTAAAGGACAACTATAGGCACCCAGACCACTTCAGCTTAATGAAGTGGTCTGGGTGCCAGGTCCAGCTAGGTTTAACCCTTTTTTTCTATAAACATAGCAGTTTCAGAGAAACTGCTATGTTTATAATAGGGTTAATCCATTGACAGCTCATTGACAGCCGATAGAGGCGCTTCCGCGAAGACGCCAGCTCATGCCGCGCATGCACGTTCAGCCGAGGAGGAGGAGAGTTCCCCGCCCGGCGCTGGATAAAGAGGTAAATTTAACCCCTAGAGCCCCCTAGAGCCCGGTGGGAAGGGGACCCTGAGGGTAGGGGCACCCTCAGGGCACTATAGTGCCAGGAAAACAAGTATGTTTTCCTGGCACTATAGTGGTCCTTTAAAGCATGAGATTAAGTTGTTATGGAAGTAGGAACATTCCTTTCGTGATAATTTAATACCATTCAGATCATATAAATCCACTGCGCTAGTAACCTCTGACACAGCTTCTGTTCCCTGTGAGGTTCTGAGCATTAAGAGGAAGAATGACCCGCTTCATTCCATCAAAAGTCAGTGCTGAGCTGCAGTCAGTCACTTGACGCTGCAATCCAATCTGCACACAAAGAGCCTCACCCAACACCACCACTGTTGGTTTACTGTGTCCGCCAACTGTTACCCCGTAGGAATGGAGATATTGCATGATAAGCAAAACAAAAATCCATGAACCTACCTGCACAAGTGTGGCCACTGAAAAGGCCACTGTAAGCACCATAACCACTACAGGCTGTCGTAGTGGTTATGAAGACTTTGGGTACTGTCACATATTTATGTGTCAAACTGTGGTCCTCAGTTGTCCTTTGCCTGCAGTCTGCTAGCACCATTATTAACTTAGTAGTTATAGTGCTTTGAATGTCCCTTTAATCAGGTTCATTCAATAACTCCTATAACATCTTCTTTTGCCCTGGTTAGCCAGCCACAGGCACATTTTAGTAAGGACGGGGGATGTGCTATGTCCTCCTTAGGGACCTGGCTCTAAATGCTGGAGGGTGGCATAGCACGTCCACGCCATCCTATGTACTTACCCAGTCGCCGGCGATCCCACGCCGGCGATCGTGGTATGGGGACTTACCTGGGAGCCCAGGGAGTCCCCCTCCTTCCTCTTTGGCCCCCTGGGCCATGTGATCGCCAGGTCCCATGGACAGCATAGCCATCCATATCAATGCCAGCAGGGGGAGTGCCTGAAATGACAGGTACTCTCCCTGCTGCCTTTAAAAAAAAAAAAAAAAAGTGTTTAAAACAGTGTAAAATTAAATAATATATATATATTTATATATATATTATATGATCTAAGTATATATATATTCACAAATACACATATACACATACACTGTCCTAAGTGTATTTTAATATTAATATATATATATATATATATATATATATATATATATATAAAATATCAAAATACACGTACAATGATATTGATTTTATTTATATATATATATATATATATATATATATAATATAATATGAAATAAATATATATGTAAATACATTAAAAAATAAAATTAAAAAAATAAATATATATATATAATATAATATGAAATATATATGTAAATACATTAAAAAATAAAATTAAAAAAATAAATATATATATATATATATATATATATATATATATATATATATATATATATATGTAATAATTTTACATAATTAGGTCATTTTATTAATTACAATTTGCAGGGACCTGCCTGACAACCCAGGCCGAAAGTCCAGGGAATTTAATTTGCTAGCACTATATTTAACCCTGTAACTTTCCAAGACACCATAAAACCTGTACATGGGGGGTACTGTTTTACTCGGAAGACTTTGCTGAACACAAATATTAGTATTTCAAAACAGTAAAATGTATTACAATGCTGATATCGTCAGTGAAAGTAAAATTTTTCACACACAAATGGCACTTACAGGGACTATATAATTGTTGTGATACGTTTTACTGTTTTGAAACATTAAAATTTGTGTATAACAGTACCCCTCATGTACAAGTTTTATGGTGGTTTCAAAAGTTAGAGTAAAATATAAGGCTTGCGTTTCAGTTTTTTCACATTAAAATTCGCCAGATTGGTTACGTTGCCTTTGAGACCGTATGGTAGCCCAGGAATGAGAATTACCCCCATGATGGCATACCATTTGCAAAAGTAGACAACCCAAGGTATTGCAAATGGGGTATGTCCAGTCTTTTTTAGTACCTACTTAGTCACAAACAGTGGAGTCTCTAGGATTAATTTTCAGGGGGGGCACATGGTGGGCCAGGGACAAAAGTAGGGGGGCACATTTAATCCTGCCCTCGCCGCAGTTTGACCATGCCCCTGTCACATGTTAAGCCCCGCCCCCGACACAATGTGTTTTTTTTTTGTGTGTTTGTTTTTTTATAATGCCTGGTGGAGGATTCATTATTTTTCACCAGGGATAATTAAAAAACAAACACATTTCCCTTGATACAGTGCCATAGTTGCCAACATTTGAAAAGAATTTCCAAGGACATTTTGCAGCACAGCTAACAATTACTACCTTGAAGTTTACCACACCCACTGCCGCAAAACTCGGTCCACTATGTCCAACCCACAGTACAGATTACAGTCTACTCAATAAAGAGAGTTTTACTGGAACTTGATATGGTAATTTTAAACTTAAGGCCAAAGTAGCCAAGTTACAAACATTCTCCCATTCAGCTGCACTATTTCAACCATGATATTATACACACAGCCCTGTATTATACAGAGAGCAGCAATATACAGGGAGCACTGACTGTCCCAGGATATTATACACACAGACCTGTATTATACAGAGAGCAGCAATATACAGGACATTCAAATTAGTTTTTTACATTTTTCACACACAAACAAATATTAACACTAACTTTGGCCAGTGTTTGTGACCAAGTGGTTACTAAAAAAACCTGAACATACCCCATTTGCAATACCTTGGGTTGTCTACATTTGCAAATGGTATGCCATCATGGGGGTAATTCTCATTCCTGGGCTACCATACGGACTCAAAGGCAACGTAACCAATTTGGCAAATTTCAATGTGAAAAAACTGAAAAATGTAACATGCGATATTTGACCCTGTAACTTCCCAAAACACCATAAAACCTGTACATAGGTGAGACATTTCTAAATACAAATATGTGTATTTTATTGCAGTAAATGCAAACAGTATTATGACATTCACAGTTACAATGTCACGTAGAACTAAACATTTTTTTTAATTCTTATTTTCTCCCATTTTTTTTATATTTTATTCATATTAAATTATGTTTTATACCTAACTATTTGATGTTAAATGAAAGCCCTGTTTCCCCCAAATAAAATGATATATAATAAGTGTGGGTGCACATAATATGAAAGAGGTGAATTACGCCTGAATAGACATATAGCGCAATTTCAAGTTTTTGTTTACGTTTTGTTTTGATCACAACGTGTACATTTGGCTCAGTCCTTAACCCCTTAGCGACCGAGGACGGTTCAGGACCGTCATCGGCATTTTTGCCTTGAGGACCGATGACGGTCCTGAACCGTCCTAACGGTCTGGGGGTACTTACCTGATCGCCGTCGTTCCCCCGGCGGCGATCAGTGTTCTCCGGTTGTGGGGAGACTGCCTGCAGCCCAGACAGTCTCCCCCACACTGAATTAGGACCCCTGTGGCCATGTGATCGCTTAACACAGCGATCACATGGTCACAATAGGTGTCCATGTGTCTGCCTGCAGGGGGACTGTCTGTGCTGACAGGCAGTCTCCCTGCTAGTGTAAAATCAAAAAAAAAATAAAGTTAATGTTAATAAAAAAAATAATAATAATTATATATGTGTATATATGATATATAGACATATAATATATCTATATAATATATGTCTATATATCATCTATATAATGCCATACTAAGTGTATTTTTATATCAATATGTACTTATATTAATATAAAAATACACTTATAATTAAATTACACACGTGTATATATATAATATATATAATAACTATATATATTGTATATATATATTATTATAAAATATAAATAATAAGTAATTTAAATTAAATAAAAATTTTTTAAAATAATAATAAAAAAATTAAAAAGAATTATATCTATATGAAATTTTATTCTAACTGTATTTTAAAATTAATATATATATATTTATATCAAAATACACTTAGAATGAATTTGTATATATATCTATGTATATAAAAATAAATAAAAATAATAAGAAATATACATATGTCCATATACAAAATTACATAAATAATTATATAAATATACACGTAGACTTCAAATATATAAATATGCATATATATTTAAATTCTACGTGCGTATTTATGTAATAGTTTTACATAATTCAGTAATTTTATTGATTGCAATTTAAGGGACCTGCCTGCCAACCCAGGCCGAAATTCCAGAGAATTGAATTTGCTAGCACTGTATTTTACCCTGTAACGTTCTACGACACCCTAAAACCTGTACATGGGGGGTACTGTTTTACTCGGGAGACTTCGCTGAACACAAATATTAGTGATTCAAAACAGTAAAACATATCACAGCGATGATATTGTCAGTGAAAGTGACTTTTTTTGCATTTTTCACACACAAACAGCACTTTTACTGATGATATAATTGTTGTGATACGTTTTCCAGTTTTTAAACACTAATATTTGTGTTCAGCAAAGTCTCCTGAGTAAAACAGTACCCCCCATGTACAGGTTTTATAGTATTTTTGAAAGTTACAAGGTCAAATATATGGGTCAAATATTTTTACATTGAAAATGGCCAGGTTGGTTACGTTGCCTTTGAGAGCGTATGGTAGCCCAGGAATGAGAATTACCCCCATGATGGCATACCATTTGCAAAAGAAGACAACCCAAGGTATTGCAAATGGGGTATGTCCAGTCTTTTTAGTAACCACTTGGTCACAAACACTGGCCAAAATTAGCGTTCAATTTAGTTTTTTTACTTTTTTCACACACAAACAAATATGAATGCTTACTTTGGCCAGTGTTTTCGACTAAGTGGCTACTAAAAAAGACTGGACATACCCCATATTGAATACCCTGGGTTATCTACTGTAAAAAAAATATGTACATGTGGGGTGTTATTCAGAGATTTATGACAGATAATAGTGTTACAATGTCACTATTGATAAATTTAAAAAATTTATGTTTTGAAACCGCAATATTCTACTTGTACCTATAGCCCTATAACATGCAAAAAAAAGCTAAAAAGCATGTAAACACGGGGTATTTTTAAACTCAGGACAAAATTTTGAATCTATTTAGCAGTTTTTTTAATTCGCTTTTGTAGATGAGTAAAAGATTTTTCAAGTAAAAGTCAAAAAACATGTATTTTTTCAATTTTTCATCATATTTTTTTATTTTTTTTAAATTAAAATACATGAGATTATATAAATAATGGTATGTAAAGAAAGCCCCTTTTGTCCTGAAAAAAACAATATATAATTTGTATGGGAACAGTAAATGAGAGAGCGGAAAATTCAGCCAAACACAAACACCACAAAAGTGTAAAAATATGCCTGGTCGCAAATGTACAACATCGCAAAAACAGTCCAGTCCTTAAGGGGTTAAGGGGTTAAACTATATTCCATTTGGACTTAAAACAAACACATTAATTTTCCTTGAGCACTGGCGTTTATAAATCTCTATTATAAGGAGTTCTTTAGAACTTTGTGATAGTGGATAATTTATCACTAAAAGTTACTTCTTGTGTGGGATCACTGTACTTAGTGTTACCTTTCATCTTAGTCCATTTTTTAAATGAAACACTGCAGGCACTATTTACAGTTTTGGCAATGTTCACAGTATGCACTGTATGTATTATCTTGTAAGTGATTAAGATATCAATGGTCTCTTAAACGTCCTATTTAATGTTTCTGCCGGCTAAAGTTAAACATTTTGTCATTGGACTTTTAAGCTTTGCAAACAGGTAATGACAAATGCTACGCATTACAGTACTTAGAATTGTGCAAGTCAGGGAACAAAAACTATTGCACTTCAAAGAAACAATTGACTTGGTACATTGAATACAATATTTCATTATACAAGAAATGATGACAATTACTTTCAAGGCAAGATGTCCAAGGTTGAAAAAAAAAACTAAACTTTGTGGGAAACTGTCAGTTCTCAGACAGAGAAGGACACATCTACGGCACCCTGATTAATTAGATTTGTAAACACTAGTATGTGTTAATGTGTAGTCATATCTTCATTGAGAACCCCACTATGGACTACAAAAAGTCAATACATATAGATCAGATCTTGCTCCTAAAGTGTAAAAAAAAAAACGGTCAAACAGAGGTACCCTATTAAAACAGATTGAAAGGATTTGCCAACACAAAACAAGGAAAATATTAAACTGAAACTCTGTTGACCAATTTGACAAAAAGTTGAAACACATCATGCTTTAGGTATTTCATGCAAAACTGCACATCTTAAAAAGCATGATATCAGCTTTAGAAATATTATATGCTTGGTTAGTCCATGTAACATGAAAAAGAAGGCTTTTGAGACATCCAACTAACTCACCCTCAACATGAAGTTACAGAAAAAGATGCTTGGTTTCTAATAGTGTGTTCACTTGATCTCGCTTCACGTATTGCAGTGGAAATCTTAGATTGATTAATTTCTATATTGCCAAAGCAATAACTAATTAGCATAGTTTTTTATTTGTTTGTGATAATCACATTTTTGAAAAGCTGTGTGCCTTTTGTTTTGCAATTTAATATATATGTCTTGTTTTTTTAGGTGTTCCAAGAGAAACCGAAGAAGAGAAGGATTTTGCTGATTTTGATATTTTCGATGATCCAGAATCTCCTTATTCAACATTCAACTTTCAGTACCCAAATGAGGCTTTTCAAAGACTTCATGACCTGATGGAGTTCAACACCTTAAATAATATCGATGTATGTATTTCACTATAACAAAATCAACTTTTAATACTATTAAAAGGAACATTGTAGACTTTATAACCATTTCATCTCACTGAATCAATCCGTCCCTGGCATAGTAACTCCTATTCAGTTTAACACTAAATAATGGTCCCTGGCCACTCACATTATGACAGCTAATTATTGAACTTATTTGCAACAGTGTGTTCTCTTCAATTAACCTTGTAATTCATTTATTCTATTCTACTAATCTTTACTACCCAACAAATAGTGATGCTATGTTTTAATCATGATTGTACTATATGACTTGTGTTTGGGTTAAATTATTTGCATGGCGCCCTGCCATTTTGTATTGATTTTTTTCTTTACTTTGTGTTTCTATATATTTTTTTAATTCTTTATGTTTAGCTTGTTCCAACATTTGGAATTTCAAGCATACAAAAATGTATATATTGATACAACAGCAAGTATAGACATTATAGGAAACTGCATACATCGATTAACACAATGCTATAGACTCTCTCTCTATCTATCTATCTATCTATCTATCTATATATAACCACACTCATAGTCTCTATAGTATAGAGAGTATGAGTGTGGATATATATATATATATATATAAATCCAAATGTACCTTGCACTCCGGCATCACCGAGGCTCCAGTATCCAGATAGTAGTAATGGTTGGCTCAGGATCATGATCATGATCAAAGTCCACAAGAGGGACTGAAACGTTGATCTGCTCTTAATATTCCAAATAAAAGTAACGTTTTAAAAAATCCGTGAGTGCAGCCAACCATTACTACTATCTGGATACTGGAGCCTCGGTGATGCAACCAGTCATATAGCTGAAGCCTGTGTGCCAGGTACATTTGTTTTTTTTATATATATATATATCCACACTCATACTCTCTATACTAAAGAATCCGTGAGTGCAGCCAACCATTACTACTATCTATCTATATATATATATTTTTATTTTTTTTAAGTTCTTATAGGGAATATTAACACATTATGAAATTAATTTATATTACAGATGAGTTCAACCATAGCTATCCAGTTGATGTAGGGCTGAATTTCTTAGAATTCTGTAAAATATTGGCCAACTGATTAGTCACCCCTGTTGCAGAATGTAAAGATATTTTCAATAAATATACCCACTATAAGGAATCTGTACTCTTTAAGCACTATCTTTGTGTCCTATCATCACTGTGTTTGAAATCATAAATGCTGTGACGTTTTGTCTAAACATTTTTTAGTGTAAAACAAGGAAGTGTTGTCAGATTGATTCATAGTTTATCCAATGAGCAATGACTCTGTAATCAGTAGGTATTTCCACTTTGCCCTCTTTTTTTTTTCAGCAAGGCTCTACATTGCACATTTTAGATTGAACCAGAAAATATAAGCCTCGTAAAGTTTTTATCTAGACTTGTGATCTGTGACAGATCTTATACAAAATAAACAAGAACTCATTAAATAGCTTAACAGAGTTCTGTTTTGATCTCTCTATACAGCCATTTCACTCTAATTTTACTTTTTTCTTTCATTTTACATATGCATTTTAAGAATTTTTATAACCAAAGCCAAAATTTCTCATGGACTAAATTACCATGTTAAGTTTTAAGTTCTGCCTGTCCTATTTACAACACAAAATTGTTCTCCAATTCTGTTTTTTGTGTCTTCTTCTCGTAGTTCTATTACAACACATTTATAATTCACAGCAAGCTTGGACGGTACATCCTCTTTTACAAAATACATATAAGTCCATTATGCCAAACTAAATCACTTATTGGTTAAAATAAAAAAAGGCAAAGGACCCCAAATAGTGGCCAGCCACGTTTTCAATGCTAGTTCCCCCCAGGGGGGAAGAAGGGGAAAAATACATATTTAGCTATGATACCTCTGTACTTCAGCTTGTGTTGAAGTTCAAATCAGGGATCTGTGAAAGTCGCCATAAGACAGTACGATACTCCACCAATCGCCTTGCATGCACAATGTGATATGTTAGGCGTTAATTTGCTTTTGATATATTACATTCTAAAAATAGGTTAAAAAATGCATTCAGTAGGCTGTTTACATTTTCAATAGTTAAATAATCAGCTTATTGTGGGCAGTTGGCTAGGTAGTTGTTATTAACCCACTGCTCAAGGCAACAGTCCAGGTTGGATGGTGGGGATTAGGGATGTGCATGGGCACATTTGGTTCAGTTCAGCACTTGCGAAATTTGGGACTTCGGCACTTTGGGAATTCGGGACTTTCAGCGCTTTAGGAATTTGGGACATTGGCAATTCCCTAGTCCTAACCCTAATCCTACCCCTATCCCTACCCTAGGGTTAGGGGTTATGTGTAGGTGTAGGGTTATGGTTAGATTCCTGCCAACATTCCCTTAATTTTCACTCCCTCTCCTGTTTTGCCACTTTTCAGAAATCCAAAGCACTTCGGCACTTCCCAAATTCAGGACTTTTGAAATTTGGCACTTACGAAATTCGGGAATTCGGCACTTCGGGAATTCAGGACTTTCAGCACTTTGGGAAATTAGAACTTTGACAATTCCCTAGCCTTAACTCTACCCCTAGGTTTAGGGGTTAGGAGTAGGGTTAGATTCCTGTCATTATTCCCTTAATTTTCCCTCCCTCTCCTGTTTTGCCACTTTTCAGAAATCCAAAGCAGTTCAGCAATTTGGTTCGGTACTTCTGAAATTCAGCACTTCGCGGTTTCGGTTCAGCACTTCCGAAATTTGCCAATTTGGAATCATCTGAATGTCCTAATTGCCTAAATTCTGCCAAATTTACATTCGAAATATATTCCGATGTGCACGTCTCGACTAGTAGAGACCCAGTTAAGGGATCGGATTCTGCAGTCAAGTGCCATTGGTTTACAAAATTCTGGTCCTAACATTTTATTGATTTAAATTGATTTATCTATTTGCTTTTGTAGTTTAGTTGTGTTTCTTTGTGACCGTTATCCACACACGTATGCAATTATTTTAAATACCTGTCCATTTTTTATCTTATTTTAGGAGATTAAGCAAGCAATTTTGGAAAGCATTGAGTACAGGCGAACCCATCCATCTCGCTGTTCAGTTTCACTAAATGATGTTGAAGCAAGAAAATTCTTTAACAAGAGCACCTAATACAATTTTTTTTATTTGACTGTAAATTGGATTTAAAGGAGAACGAAGTAGTGTCCATACCAGCAAAATGTGTAGTATATAATGTGCGTAAGCCAAAGATATGCCTTTATTTATCAATATCTTTAATGTTACATTCCTTTTTTTTATATTGACTGTCTTTTGTATCTAAGTATTATTGACAATTTGATAGATTACTATTTTTTCTTTAACGTTTTTGATGACATTGAGATTTATTGTATTCATAACAATATTTTACAAATAAAGTAAATAAAAAGGAATTGAAAACGAAAAAAAACTGTTGGCCAAATAAAAATTCCACCATACCATAAAGAAAGATAAACTAATTTGTACCTCCCAACTTTGGACTGTGTGACAAAGTAAATCAAGGTTATTCACTAAAGTGAGAATTGATGGAAATTTAAAGCAAATTTCAAATGTAAGGCCAAAATTGCAAACTTATAACAGAAATAAGTTGGAGATTTTTTTTTTTTTTAATTCATGTTTGTATTTTGAAATTCACTATGAATTCCTGGCAACTTTAGATGAAAAACTCTGTATGTGTTTTTAAATGGGTTAGTATCTACAAATGTATTTACTTTAGAGATTCTGTAATAGATGAGCTGATATTTTTGGAACTGGTCTGTACATCTTTAAAACAGATTCTTATCTCCTTGGTATCCCATCTTCTTGGTTTCTTCTGGCACATCTCTCTTGTATTCTTGCAAATACACAATACTACAAAGTGTGGAAACGTGGAAGATTTTCTGAGACTGCAGGATCTTAGGCAAATCTCACACAGAGATACCATAGGTTTGGGGAAAATATTATGTTGGTAAGATTGAATCTTCAAAACTGTATTTGAGCATGTCTTGACCAAATCAAGAATCGGTGTAAATATGATGATGGTATGCATGTAGTAAGAGTGTGATACACTTAAAGGGACACTCTCATAGAAACCTCAATGTCCACAATGCAGTACTAAGACTGTCTCTAGTAGACAGCCACTAAAAATATGTGTAGAAAGGTGTTTTTTTTTTTTTTTTTTAACCATTTATTTATCGGCAGGGGTTGGCAGAGGTACACTGTAGTGTTAAGAATACAGTTTTGTATTTGTAACATTATAGTGTACCTTTACGTACGTAGCGGGCTAATGTAACTTTAAGAGTTTTTGTTTTGGATCATATAGCAGGCTGTCAAGGCAAAATTATGTTGCCACCCAACCCACAAAGGCAGTCGAGATATGAAATGTGCACATCTCCAAGTACTCTCAACATAAGAGAAGCAGCGTAATCTAACAATGGTATATGATTCAGCCATGTTGGGCCTCATTATTTATGTTCCACACCTTGATTGCACTTTAGACTTGGGGAGACACTAGCAATATGCAAATAAACCAAAACAGAAATTAAGAGCATTAAAAAATAGAAAATTGTATGTAACTTGACAAATGAAAATCAGTGTTGAACTTTTACCTGAATTTGTATTTTTTAAAGCAGCCACACATAATTTTACATTTCTCCTGAAAATGGTTAAATTGCTAGTAGGTCATGTTTCATGTGATCTTTGTCTGTTCTGTACAACAGATATGTTATCTTTACATACCACACATTGTTGAGGATAGTGTCTGTAAGGGTGTGTGGGATCCTTCTGCCTGGGAGGCATGGTTTAGATTCTTAATTGTATTCTGCAAGAGTACAGAAACTTAATTTCATTACCAAACATGTGAGCAACTATTGTGGCACTCAGAGTTAAATTGCAATAAGGTGCAGGGGAGGCACACCTTACCTTATGCACATAATTGAGCAACATCCATGTAGTTGAATAGAACAAAAAGATTTAACCCCTCTATCTTCTTTTGTCATCTTATTTTCCCTTTTCTATTTCCCATATTCCCAGTGTCATGAACGCAGCCTACTTCAAGAGTGTGCGTGATGTAGTTGTGGTGGTGAATGGGTTAAAGTTCACTATTTGTCTGCACTAGACAGGAAATAATTATAAAATCCCACTTAACACCACCCACACTTAACCATAATAATATAAATATTAATATTTTAACGCTGCCAGCACCAAGACAATTTATAAATCAGGTGCCTTGGTCCCCCAGGTAACTTAATAATAAAAACCCACCAAATACAACTTAGCACAATATCTATGTAATTGAAATTGAAAAACACTAATTAGTCTCTTCAGATAACGTGATTCTTTACCAGACAAAGGCAGAACTTAATAAAGGAATATTTATTATGAGCAAAAAATAGTCACAGTGCATACAAAAATATAGATGACAATCAAATTAGTTACACCAGCAACAGATAAAAACAAAAGGGATAAAATAACAGAAGTCCTAATCGCTTACTCAGGTTTTCAAAGTAAAACGTCTGCCCAAGGGGTCTCTGGTAAGAGAGATGGTGACTCAGTCATTAGATTCTGGCCCCCAAGCAAGTACAGACACATTTTCAGAATCATTAGAGATATACCCTGTGGATTACCAAGCCTGGCCTAGAGGTGGAGATAAGGCAGAACTATGGAACAATAAGTGAGCACCCCCTTGTGTTCCAGACCAACATCAATCCAAATGGAAACATTTGGTTCTATCTCCTCTTATGTACTTACCACAGAAATAATAATTGCATCAATGAATTTACAATTTTTCCATTCCATAGATATGTCACAATCCTTACTTGTGACCCAATATAGCAGACATCACAATCCCTTCCCCTATGTTTAAGTAATGCAAATCATGTTTGGGCTTGATTAGAAGATCGTTCTTGTCCAATTTCTAAATATAATAAAAATAAGGCTTAATTATTAATATGTAGGCAAATATTAATGTTT
This sequence comes from Pelobates cultripes, assembly GCA_933207985.1. NCBI lineage: Eukaryota > Metazoa > Chordata > Amphibia > Anura > Pelobatidae > Pelobates > Pelobates cultripes. The sequence continues at coordinate 114,342,613 of OW240919.1, forward strand.
CTTTTGGATATGATACTGGAACACAAGACTTGGTTTTCTTTTTTTTTTTTCTTGAAGACTAATGATCATTAACATATCAAAGAAATCAACTCTTTAATTAGGAGGTACAGGCTATGGCTGAAGCCAGCTAGTTTACATTGGAACTAGATATCCAGGCATCTCAAGCGTAGAATCTTACACCCTGCAGAGTATCTGATAATTCAAAGGATCAATCCATGTTGCAAACCATCTGCCCTCCTTCACATTCCTATAACATTCACATTATCCCTTCTCATCTGACCTTGCAACCAAGTGGCCATTTCATATATGCACTACACAAATTACATTAAATGGCAATATTCTATTGTGCAACAATGAATTATGCACCCTTGGCGTGACACCCAGATGTAAGATTTAAACTCTTACTCTGTGCCCCTCTTTTTATGAGGGGTGGTGAGGTGACATGTATACACCGAAAAGGGATTGTGTGTGGTGTGGTTAAGAATTTTTGCAAGCGACCTTTCATTTTGGGGTGGTGTGACTGCATACACAACCACTCCATAGCACCATGCTATTTGTGAAGTTAGCAACAGGAGAAGAACTACCCAGAAGTGCAACTGCACGAGGGCGCAGGTTGGACCCCTTGTGTCACCTTCACAGTTATGGACACTTTAAGGACATTAGTGCCCATTCTCTGATCTGGAGTCCTTTAACACTGTGTGGTCTGGTTGGGGAACTAATTCAGACTGTATTTAAGAGCATATTGGATAAGGCCAGTGCTTCTTAATCAGCTCTGTAAATGTCCATTATATTGTTGTAATCCCACTAATTCTCATAGATATCACTGTATAAATGGAAGTCTGTACCCACGATCCACATGCTTCTATATTCCTCTGGCAGCTGCAGGACCGCAATCTGTACATGTTGCGATCTCTGTGATTGCATCATGCACATGCTGTTACTGGACAGACTCTATCCTGAGACTGTCACTGCGATACAATCACTGTGACAGTCTGTCACAGTGGTCCTATGGTAGGATTGACAACTGTTGTCAGTCTTATGCACTGTATGCTGGGATCACCTGTACTCAGGGGAGTACCTGGAGCATTTGGCACTCGGGGCGGATCCTATATTTGGCACCCCCCAGCTTAAAAATGGAAAAAAACACCCACACATTTTTTACATGTATTGAGCAGTGTTAATATTGTTTTATATATTTAGCACTGAGCAGTGTTTGTGTGTTTGAATGTGTGTTTTTGTATGGAGTATGTGTGAGTGAATGTACAGGTGTGTTTGCACTTATTGGCATTTGAATGCAGACATGCATTTTTCTGTAGTGTGGTTTTTGAATATGGTGGTGTGCTTTTATGTAGTGTTGATGGTGAGAGGGAGGGGGTGATGGGTGATGGTGTGCGGGAGGGGGTGATGGTAATGGTGAGAGGGAGGAGGTGATGGTAAGAGGGTGGGGGTGATGATGTGAGGGAAGGGGGAGACTAAATACCTTATTTAATTCCCTGGTGGTCCAGTGTAGGCTCCCTGGTTGTCCAGTGGTGATATCTGGTCTGCAGCTCCACAGTGTGCAGAGCTGCAGGCCCTGAATTTCGCAAGACCCAGTCAGATAATTGTCGTGGTAGACCGGTGTCTGCAGTGGGCGCAGGAGTGGCATCACACCCTGTGGCATATGGAGCAAGCCGCCGGGCCCTCTCCTGGTGTCAGGTCCTCGGTCAGTGACCCAGGACCCGACACAGTCTGCCCTGGGCACCACCCTAGTGAGTGGCACCCGTGGTGGACCGCCTCCCCCCCCTTTGACACTCATCAATCAATTGTAAAACTAGCACGGTGACCCATTCTTCAATTATAATATATATCAGTTCAGAGAAGGGCTACTAAACTGGTTCATGGATTGCGGGATAAAACTTACCAGGAAAGGTTAAAGGAACTTAACATTTATAACTTGGAGGAAAGACGAGACAGGGGGGATATGATAGAAACATTTAAATACATAAAGGGAATCAAAACAGTAAAGGAGGAGACTATATTTAAAAGGAGAAAAACTACCACAACAAGAGGACATAGTCTTAAATTAGAGGGACAAAGGTTTAAAAATAATTTCTGGAAGTATTACTTTACTGAGAGGGTAGTGGATGCATGGAATAGCCTTCCAGCTGAAGTGGTAGAGGTTAATACAGTGAAGGAGTTTTAGCATGTGTGGGATAGGCTTTCCTTGCTATAAGATAAGGCCAGGGCTAATGAGAGTATTTAGAAAATTGGGCAGACTAGATGGGCCGAATGGTTCTTATCTGCCGTCACATTCTATTCTAGCACAATTCTGCAGAACATCCAAATTAGATTCAATAATAAAGAGATTTCTATAGTAGCACTCTAAAGCTATGTCACAACTATAAAACACTTATTGTAGCCAGTTTCCTGACACCGGACGAAAATGTTTTTTTCGTCAACCAGTTGGGTATCTCATAAATGACATGTGAACTCATTTCTGGGTACCAACCAAAGGGCTATAAACTACTGCTATACTTTATAGTTTTGGGTGTTCTTTTTACTGTAATGTTGTCACCACATTGGGTTTTCCCTCTCTCATCTGTGGCAAAGTTATTTTTTTCAAATTACACTACATCTGAGCAACTGGCATTGTTTATTTATGTCTGTAATCTTTCTGCATTGCTCAATTTCATTAAAAAAAATTTTTTTATTAAAAAAAAACCTTTTTACATATTCATCTAATACTGATTTTATATTCAGTAACCTTAGTCAGTATTGTAATTTCAAATAGATAGATGTATGTACATATGTATATACATATGTATATATATGTGTGTGTGTGTGTGTGTGTGTGTGTGTCTACTGTGTAATCTGGGGATTTTACAGCCTATTTAAAGAATGATTTGTTAAACTAACTTATTTGTCATTCTTGAAATATGCTTTGCTAGTGACAGTGATTATGACATACTTATTCTAGATTCTTGCACAATTTCCTTTGAGAGGTATTCAAAAATTCTAACATGAATTAAATAACCAATATGATTTTCAGAGTTAACCCATTTCTGTTGTCGATTGATCACACACTTTAATTACAATTTTGATTCCACAATTCGCCTAAATGAAAGTAATCGATTATTTCCCTGTTGGAACATAAGATTATCACTAACAATGAATAATTGAATGGAAATAGTTGCATAAAGGACATCTGGTTCTACTTTGAATATTTAAATTGCTCAAACAGTGCTTTCTTGAGTTGAGAAGAAATTTTGGATTCATTTTACCCAAGTCTGTAGCATGCGATTCAAGTTCACTAACAGCCCAGCTGAGAGTTTAAATTACAAGACGTTCTACCTTTGAAATGTTCCCAAATTTCACCGTCTCTTACTGGTATAGTACATCAATTATACAATATAACCACTAGACTCAGACAGGAGGTTTACTCACAAAATGAGAATTATAAAGAGCTGAAATTTGAATAAAAAATTGGAGGTAGAATTTTTTTTACGAATAGATACTTTGCTTAGATTTTGCAATTATGAGTTGTCAAGAATTCTAAGTGAAATTAAAATTACAGGCAAAATTTGCTTAATTGGAAAGATTATTCACTTACTCTATTTTTCATTTTGGCTTTGTTCTTTAGTTAGAAATTAATGTTGAATTCACTTTGAATTCCCATCAATTATTCACACTTAAGTACAGCGTAGAAGTACCGCTGGTGCAGCCTGCATGCTGGTGAGCAGTATTTAATTTTTTTGACGCAAAATTTTTATTGAAATTTGCATGCATAAGTGACAAAATTACACAGAATTCAAAGACAAAGAGGTGGTAATAAAATTGCCAATACACACTACTTCACATCGACAGTCGGATGGTGTTGTAGTGTGTACCCAAAAATCACATGTTCGTGCAGCAAAAAGGCAATTCTGCTAATAACCATATAATACAGTTGGCGCCCCCTTCGAAGAGGAGAGGAGAGCGTGCATCAGAACTCCAGACATAGACCCTCAAAGGCACTGGAGAGCAGTCGACCCAGATGAACTGTGATAAACTACCCCTACATGGGAAAATCAACCTGTTTAGAGATTATAAAATAGAGTCCACCCCTGAACCAATAGTCAGCAAGTACCTGCAGGTTACTTCCACCATCCGGAGGCTAGAGTAATGCAGTGTCCTTCTGTCAGTTGACTATCGCAACCTGATGGTATTTCTGAACTGGGGCACAGTCAGACACAGTGGTCCTTTAACAGCACATCCGGGCCCCTGTAATATTGCACATACTGGGAAGACGTGAGGGCCTGTCACTTCCTTACAGGTGCAGGGAGAGACCCATGAGGGAGTCAGAGACTAGGCAGGACAGGGAGCTGGCAAGATCCAGACCCACACTCCTATCAGACTCAACCAGCACCAAGACCCCAAGGAAGCCACCCACCTGCATATAAATGTATGTTAACAGGGGGGTAACTAAAAATGTAAAAAAAAATTGCATGTATGTGTGTATCTGTGTGTACATGTCTGTGTGTGCATATGTATGTGTGTATCTGTGTGTAAGTGTCTATGTGTCCGTGTGTGCATCTGTGTGTGTGAATGTCTGTATGTTAGTATATGTGTCAGTTTGTGTGTCTGTGTGAAAGTTATATGTGTATATCTATGTGCGTGTCAATGTGTAGGCGTATCTTTGTAATTATGTATGTATATGGCAGAATATGTGTATACAGCCCAGCAAACAAACACCAACACTACATGCAAATACATACTTGTTTTAAAAATGATATACAAACACCACTGTCATTGAAACATAAATATTACACACAAAAGTAGACCAGCATTTAACCCCTTAAGACCGGAGGGCGTACTCTTACGCCCTATTTTAGGCGGCTCTAAACGCCGCCGGGTGTAATAGTACGCCCTCCGGTCTTTCCTTACTTACCCGGTCGCCGGCGGTCCCACGCCGGCGATCGCGGTGTGGGGGGGGGGGAATCCCAGGGAGCCCCCCCGCAGCAGATCTTCCTCCTGAAGCCCCCCCGCCCCGGCCATGTGAGAGTGAGGTCCTTGCGAGGACCTCACATTCACATGGCCGGGTAGGCTGCCTCCTGCATTGCCAGCAGGGGGGCTGCCTGTAATCACAGGTAGTCCCCCTAATAAGTGTAAAAAATAAATAAATATATATTTAGATATAGTATTGCTGCGATACTTTTTACTGTTTTGAAACACAAATATTTGTGTTCAGCGAAGTCTCCCGAGTACAACAGTACCCCTCATGTACAGGTTTTATGGTGTTTTCAAAAGTTACAGCGTCAAATATAAGGCTTGTGTTTCATTTTTTTCACATTACAATTTGCCATATTGTGTACGTTGCCTTTAAGACTCTATAGTAGCCCAAGAATGAAAATTACCCCTATGATGGCATACCATTTGCAATAGTAGACAACCAAAGGTATTGCAAATGGGGTATGTCCAGTCTTTTTTAGTAGCCACTTAGTCACAAACACTGGCCAAAATTGGCATTTTTTGCATTTTTCACACACAAACAAATACTAACGCTAACTTTGGCCAGTGTTTGTGACCAAATAGCTACTAAAAAAGACTGGACATACCCCATTTGCAATACCTTGGGTTGTCTACTATTGCAAATGGTATGCCATTATGGGTGTAAATTTCATTCCTGGGCTACTATAAAGTCCCAAAGGCAACGTAACCAATCTGGCGAATTTCAATTTCAAATGTAACGTGCTATATTTGACCCTGTAACTTCCCAAAACGCCATAAAGCCTGTATATAGGGGGTACTGTTTTACATGTGAGACTTTGCTGAATACAAATATGTGTATTTTATTGCAGTAAAAGCAAACAGTATTATGACATTGACAGTTAAAATGTCATGTAGAACTAAAAAAAATTAAAAACAATCTTATTTTCTCCCATATTTATATTAAATTATGTTTCACAGCTAAATATTTGATATTAAATGAAATCCCTGTTTCCCCTGAATAAAATGATATATAATAAGGGTGGGTGCATTTAATATGAAAGAGTTGAATTACGGTTGGACAGACATGTAGTGCAAATGCCAGGTTTTGTTTACATTTTGTTTCGTTCACAACGTGTACATTTGGCTCCGTCCTTAAGGGGTTAAAAGCTAACACTACATACAAACACACCCCTGCATTCAAACACAAACATTACGTAGAATTATGCCACTGCATTCCAGTGGCAACAGTACATACAAATACACCCTTATGTGCACATACAGCATACCAAACATTGATTTTATTCACAGATCAAATTAGAAGTGATGAATAGAGGGGAAAAAAGATGGAGCAGTAAAAATAATTCTCTATTTCCATATTATATATTTAATGTATAGATAAAAAATACATGGAATTTTCACTGTTCTTCCTCTTTTTTTATTGCACATATCAGTGTACTGGAAATAATATATATTTATATATCATACTCTGTTATTTGCAGTACACACTGATTGGCTCATTTGTTTTGTTTTTTAAAATAATTTAGTTTAGACTTTTCTTTTTTTTTTTTTGGTATGTATGCCTGTGATTAGTATTTTGTTTTTTGTTTTTTGTGCTCTCTCCACTTTCTCCTGTATTGTAATTATATCAAAGAGACTTAGTTGGATTCTTATTGTCATTTTGTGAAATATTTATATTTATATATATATAAATCTTTTTTACAACATATTATCAACCAAATTGATTTTATTGCATTTTTTTGTCAAACCCTGAATAACATTTTCAATAGATATAGAGGAGCAAATAACAGACATTCTTGATCTTTTATTATTATTATTGACATTTATATAGTACCACCTTCTTCCACGTCGCTTTACAAGATCATTTGTACTATAACATTGTTCAAGATTGTATCTCTTCTGGATACATATGCATGGTTGGACTTCTACAATCTATTTATTTTTTTATTCTTTATTTTTGATGTGCAGTGGACCGGTACAAACAATGACATGACAGAAACATGAACAATGTAGGGAAAAACATGGAACTGCATGTCACGATAAGCTACATATTTTTTTTTATTTTTTATTTTTTTATAACAAGATGTAAGACAAGATCTAGGAAATCAGGCTGGGTATGCACGAGTAGTCATCAATAAGTACAAAAGCTTGGTATGTATGAATGGTCTACTATACCTGGGTCATAAAAATAAGAGAACAAGCTGATACGACTAGATTATAGTACTACAGGCATAATATTCAACAGGCAGGTTAGCTACGTGATGATTAGCTGAAAAATTATGACACCCCATCGCTTGAACTCTTAAAATAAACTTGCAGCACTTGAGACGAAACAGGAGTTAAATATTAAAGGGACACTATAGTCACCAAAACAACTACAGCTTATTGAATTTGTTCTGGTGAGTAGAATCATTACCTGCAGGCTTTTTTTCTGTAAACACTGCCTTTTCAGAAAAAAGGCAGTGTTTACGTTACAGCCTAGTGATAACTTCACTGGCCACTCCTCATATAGCTGTTAGAGATCCTTCCTGGGTCATGGCTGCCTAAAATGCATCCAAACATTCAGTGTCTCCTCCCTCTGAATATAGACACTGAACTTTCCTCATAGAGATTCATTGATTCAATTAATCTCTATGAGGAGATGCTGATTGGCCAGGGCTTTGTTTGAATTGTGCTGGCTCTGCCCCTGATCTGCCTCTTTGTCAGTCTCAGCCAATCCTTTGGGGAAGCATTGTGACTGGATTAGGCTACTCTTTCTGCTGATGTCAGCAGGCAGTTGGCAGATCTAAAGGAAACAGGGACAAAGTATGCAGCTGCAAACTTGAATACAAGTAAGATTTTACTATATTTATGGAGGTATGAGGGGACCAGGGTGGCTAGATGGTGGTTTTAACCCTATAGAGTCAGGAATACATGTTTCTGTTCCTGACCCTTTAGGGCTACTTTAAGGGTGCACGGACCAGCAACTACTGCATAGGCTTCGGACAATGCGACTGGAGATGTAACTTAGTGAATGAGTAATTTGCAGCAGAGCAGACATGTGCACAAGCTACATTAGCCCATATGGTAAGACAAGAGGCCGCTAAAGTTTAAAGTGGAGAAATTAGTCTTATGAACATCACCATATCACACCTAGCTGAGGCTTGAACTGTATCTACAACAAGCTCTGCAGACACTACGGCAAAGTAAAATAGTGGAAAAACTATAAAATAGTAAACTAAAATAAAAAGTAAATTCTGCCACTGTGTAAGCTTGTGAAAACAGCAGAGTGTGGTTCACTGTGTCAGCTTGGTATGTAAGTTCAGCCTATACCTTGACTGGGAGGGTCTGCATACATAAGGAATTAACTGTCAGCCCACGACAGTCCCTCTATTGAGTATTCCCCCCAGGTGCTTAGACAATGTCCAGACTGAGGAACCTTCCAGTTTTCCATCTCAGGAGGTGGGATGTTGGCTGAACCGACCTCTGGGTCCAAAATCCCCATATATGGAGCAGCTTGAGGTGTCCTTGAGTGGATAGCGAGTCATAATCATGTGTAGATGTCATCTAAGGAGGCAAGAAAGGTTTCTGCCCTGCAGCCATCTTCAATGCTTGTGGTGGTGAGCTGAGCGCCGCCATTTTGAGACTTGTGGTGCAGCGTGCTTCTACAAGATGTGGAAGCTCCCAAATTGGAGGTAAGTATTAGGTGCAGCAGTGGTGGGGACTGTGATAACTTCCACCAGTCCAAAGGGGGAGGATATGGGGCCCACTCACAAATCAGCCTGCAGGGTCCCATCGAGGAGTCTGGCTGCAACTCCCAGTCGGTCAAGGACATCGGTGCACCGCTGCTACAGGTTTTGGATTGCGCCAACATAGTGCCCAGCAACACTCGGACACCTCCGAGCTCCAGCTCAGCATGTATCAGCAGTCAAGGTATCACTTTTGTCAGAGGTATGTCGAGTTATTTGCAGAGCTCATGCTTGGTTCATCTGCTTGACATGATGGTCAGGCCCCAGATAAATCCAGACCTTACATATATAAGGAGGATGGAGGATACCACCAAAACATGGCTAAAGCCCACTAAAAGACTAACATTTCCCTGGCTCTCCATTTCCTCACCCCTCCCCATGGTTCCAACAATCACCTCTTTCTGTCCCATCACCCAGACCATACAAAGAGCAAAATTATTCCAATACCTTCAGTTTACTTCTTCTGGAGCTCCAGCCCGGCCGTGAGCAGCACCCCAGTCCTATTATATTCACCCATGGTTCTCACCACTTTCCAAATGAACTTTTTGGAGGACAAGGGGAACAATCTCTACTTATGAGCCTGAGGGAATCCCTTTGCCTTGACCCACTGGTGACTTTGTTAAAACGCCGGCATGTGACTCCAAATGCGTGGAACTATTTTTGGAGCGGATGGTCTAAACTTTAACAGGGTGGCTGTGACAGACCGCCTGGTACCCCAACCGCTGGGTACCTCCACCAATCACGATTCCTAGCTGGAACCGGGACACCCAGAGCACTTCAGCCACCAGTCACTGCAGTTTGACTGGAGTATATCTGGAGTTTGCCATCCTGGACCAGGGCCCTGTGCTACAGCTCCAAGCAAAAAAGTTCTCCTGCAGAATGTATAGCCGAGAGTTAGTGAATGGTGAATAAGAAGTGATTTTATTGAGTAAAAAAACACAGACTTATACCCAGACCCAGAGCATGGGGTCTCCATTCATTGTAACATAAGCCCATCCAGGCGTCTGTGTCTAGAAGATAATTGAATCAGCTATCAGTTAAGCGTATTATCTCCACAGAGCGTGCAAAACATGAAACACCCCAAAACGTAGATTTAATAACTGAGCACACCCGCATATCATACATCCCTGGATAGCTCGTCCCTGAGCACCCATCTGTCCAAATAGTGCCTGGATCAGAGGTGGCTTTGCCGATCTGGATGGAAGTCAACATTTTAGTTGGCCTTGGCTGCTCTCCAGTCCAGCACAGAGTTCTATGGCGCTGGGGTGAAAATCCCGGGCATTTTCCTTAAGTTCGTCTGGCTCCCCCAAGTCCAGGGTATCTTTGGATGCCTCATCACCTCCTCTATGTCCCCTCCAAAAAGTGCCATGCTAGGTAGTACTGGGGTTAAAAGAGCTCAATACAAAGCTCTGAAGCTTCCCTGTGGGTCTGTTGTAGTCCTTGGGCTGCTAGGAAGGGCACTAAAGAGGAGGCAAGGCTGGGAGAGGGTAGTCTAGTAAATATAGCTCCTTCCAGAGGAGGTGGAGGGTTGGAGAGCCAGGTATAGTTAGATAAAGAGACCGAGTGTGGAAACTAGTCTTTTCAGATGGGAGAAGGGTCTCTGTGGCAAGGTCCATTGTCCTTGGATCGGAGGCTAGTTATCACGCTCCTCCAGGAGCTCATGGCATAGGCACATATGCCACATTGACATTTCCCCAAACCTTCATGGATCAGAGCACTAATTTGCCAGGTTGGGTGCTCCAACAAGAGCTATCTTGGGATATATGACATGTAGGTGTTTGGGGACATTTTATGCTAGTTTCTGGGGGGTTTCTGTGTTAGGGAAGATAATTAGTTTAGTGAGAGTTGACAAAATTATCTTCCAGACACAGAGGCGCCAGGGCAGGCTTTACTATGTGATGAATGGAGACCCCATGCTGCTTTTGCATGACATGCTGTATTGTGTTTAATAAAATCAGTTATTCTTTCCAACATCATATGTCGTCTGATGTCTGTATATAAATTACAAGCAAAATTAGCTGTTTTGAAGAAAAATGTTAAATTAACTTTGAATTAATTATTGTAGTTATACACTAATGCCTTTTCTTTATTGGGATACCTTTGTGTTTCTGCCATTATCTATTTTAAGCAGAAATTTTGTACAGTCTTTGTAAGGAAATTTCGATTTCTTCGTATGTAATCATTTTTAACGTGAACCATGTGGTTCCCCTTCATAAGCACCTAAATCAGAAATCATTTAAATCAGTGGAATCAAATAAGCAAATACGTTTTTAACTCCAGTTGGGATATCGCCATTGGGTGGTTCTCTACGTGTTACTATGTCTGGAGGACTATAAATTGCATCCCTTTTGTCCACAGGGAAACCTTTACGTGGATGCTTGTGAATTGCCCGGTCATGAAATGCTACTTAGTTTTTCTGCTTCAATTAGTCAAACTAAATAGACTAATTTGTTAAGCTGTACATTCCCATCTAAAATTGAGTGCAACTGATTTTTTTCCTCACTACCTCAGCCTATTGAAGCTTCTTTTCTTCTTTGTATATAAATAAATTATAAAGGTTTTTATTTTATTTTTTCATTTATTGTCTTTCAACAGGTTAGAGAGACTTGCTTTGTGTCTTTCAGGTCATGAAAGGAAAAAAGATTTTACGTTTTTTTATTTTATAAATCTATAATCTAAAGAACTGAAAAACATTAATGTAAATTGGAAGACATAAAATGATTTTAATATTGTTACATGTTGCAGGTGGTTTCATTGCGAAATGACTGGGCTTCTGCGAAAAAGTACGTTTCGAGTTTCTCGTACAAAACTGCAAAGCAGTTTTTGTAATGTAAAGTCCCACATTGCACGTTTTGCAGAGTGATCTTGTCTGATGTGCATACTGCAGCACACTTAAAGGGACACTCCAGGCACCCAGAACACTTCTGCCCATTGGAGTGGTCTGGGTTCCAACTCCCACTACCCTTAACCCTGCAACTGTAATTATTGCAGTTTTTTATAAACTGCAATAATTACCTTGCAGGGTTAACTCCTCCTCCTTTCTACTAGACAGCCACTAGAGGGCACGTCCGGGATTATAGCACAGATTTTCTGTGCTATAGTGTCGCTGGACGTCCTCACGCTATGTGAGGACCTCCAGTGTCGCTAAAATTCCCATGGGAAAGCATTTTTAATGCTTTCCTATGGGGAGGTCTAATGCATTAGGTCTCCCCCGCCGGCAGGTGTGATCAGTCTCCCCAGCCGGCTGACGTGGTGACAGGGAAGAGCGTGGGCGGACCAAGAAGCAGCGCCGAGGGACATCGTCGCTGCCTCTGGTAAGTCACTTAAGGGGTTTTGACCCCTTCAGCAACCGGGGATTGGAGGTGGGAGGGAGAGAGGACCTGCAGTGCCAGGAAAACTGATTGTTTTCCTGGAACTGGAGAGTCCCTTTAACGAACCCAATCTACAAGATGGCCCCTTTTTCAGCATAAGAGCTGCTATGTAGAGTTTGAACCTGTTTTGCTGTTTTTGCACAGTCTTCCACATAGGTGTTGAGGGTGAGGATGCCCCAACTAGACCAGTAATTACAGACAGTTGAAAGTCTTTTAGAGTAGTTGTTTCCCCATCACAAGTTTCTTTATAAACAATGGAGTAATTTACAAGCGTAACATCCAGAAAGTGCCCAAAAAATGTGAGCAAAAACAAAAGCTGTAAAATATCCCAAATAAATGCACTATGACCCTGTGGTTTCATAGTGAAACCACACGTATTTACATAAAAAGATTACACCAAAAGATCTGCAAACATTTTACAAACCTTAATATATGACTACATTTTTGAACAAATAAAGCAATACCTCTTTTGCCAGATACACAGTAAATGCTGCACATTTAGCAATGCCAAAAGATTAATCTTCAACTGCCGCTGCATGTGACTCACAAAATGAAATGGAGTACAGACGCCAACATGCATGCTGCGGCTTGAGCTGATTCTGAATTCTAATACTAGAGAACTCTAATTAGGTTTTTTCAACACTGGTTTTAATGTAAAATGAGTGGGCTGAGTGAGCAAGCACAATTAAAATGTGGTTTCATGGGGGTGCGGCTGGACCACCATCCTAGCTGGTCGCACGTCAGAGCAGCTTCTGTGGTACAACTGACAAGCCTGATAACAGGTGATTTTGGTACCCCAGAGGGCTTTCATGTACCATATGACTGCAGCCTACCTGGGCATGGAGTGAAGTGGACAGCTGCTGCTTTGCTCTCTGACCTGACTGCTGTGCATTGGCACCCAAAACTATCATTTTCCTGGTCCTTTTCCCTTTGGATCGGTTGGGGGATATCCCTTTCGCCAGTGAGGAAGCTGCAAGTACTGCCGGCCACACGCTTACCGTGTTGATTTACGGTGTTGCCACCTATGAATCCTTTTAGAACATATATCACTAGTTTTTACTGTTTTTTTAGTAGTTTACATCTGCATGGTTTTTCTCTTCTATTTTACTGACATAGTACACTCATGCATTTAAGACAAACTTGACACAGTGTAGGTGGTTATAGCTGTGTTATTGTGTCCTTGGTGTGACAATCTACAAATGTGTGCAGGTGTCTAATTATTAATTTATTATGTCGCTGCGTTGTACAAAACCCTCCTTGTGTATGCTTGTAATACAAAAAGAGGGATGTTTATATCTGCAAGTACATGGGATATGAAATGGGGGTCACCATTGATTAGAATGTTAATGTATGTTATGTTTTTCCTTATGTACTAGTCTCCAGATACATGGCCAAATTTTAAGCGACTTACTTCTTTGAGATTTTAAAGTGCTGTGTATCTGTTAACCGGGCTTGTATGTGCACATTTAATGGATGTTGCCATTGATTATTCTGTTGTACCATCCTGGTACTTCCTTATTTTTAGGTTATTTAACAATCATCTCAGTAAAAATATAATTGGCAAAAAATAAAATGTGGTCTCAGATTGAAGCCGCTGGGCCTGAGAGGTTCCAGAAGTAAGGTATAATAAGTTCTACCTTTACCCAACAACAAGACCTTCATATGTCTTACGCCTGAAATGGAAAAATAGACAATCATTTATTTCTGTTTATGGTTTTTAACCAGAGTTTACATCCCAGCAAGCAAATGCCAACACTCCATGCAAACACACCTTTGCAATCAAACACAAACATTACAAACAAACATACCTGTGTATTAAAATGCCAAAATTATATACAACCACCCCTTCATTTGAGCACCAACACTACTCAGAAATGTACAACTGAATGTAAAAGCTAATACTACACACAAATACACCCCTGCAGTCAAAGACAAAACATCACATAGAAGTACACTGCATTTCAATGGCGACATTACATACAAATACACCCCTACATGCACATACTACATACAAAAACATGATAATATTTAAACAGCTCGCAAATACAACCCTGCGAGGATGGGCAAATAGTACATCCCCAGCTGGCATAACTTTGTGGCATTTGTATGACAGATAGGGATTGCACTAATTGCACTGGGGGACAGGGGCAAACAAAATTTCTCACTGCATTATTTCCACCAATGGGTTTCAAACTAACTGAGCTCCTTCCAAATAGGGATGTTGTATCATATTTTTTTTGCAGTGAACACTGATTGGTACATTTCGTCTTTTTTTGTAACTAATCTCAGTCTATGAGACTTTTTTTTCTTTTTTCTTTTTTTTTATCCACCCTAACAAACATGATATGTATGTATGTGATGATTATTCTGTTTTTTTTTTGTGTGTGTGTTATTTTTTTTTACTGTACTCTCTCCACTTTCTCCTATCTTGTATTGTTATATCAAGGAAAATAACAGTTTCACACTTGCTGTCATTTTGTGAATATGTTGTATATATGTCATTGTATCTTTTTTATACTTTATTTTATACAATATAAACCGATTTGCTCTTATTGCATTTTTTTTGTCAAACCCCAAATAACATTTTAAATAGAAAAAGAAGAGCAAACGACAGAACATTCTTGATCTTTTATTATTGTTATTATTATTATTATTATTATTGACATTTATATAGCGCCAACTTATTCCACTGTGCTTTACAAGATCCTTCGTATCTTAACATTGTCCTACTTAAGATTTTATCTCTTCTGGATACATAGACATGGATGGACTGCTATAATCTATTTCACATTACCTTTTTTTTTATTTAGACAACACCTTTTAGACCATAAGCTTATATAAGCATGGCATTTTAAACACTAGATAAATATAGACATAGCATACATACTATATAACTTGAAGGCAAGTTTTGCGGATTTGGAGAGCTTTCAAATTTGACTATTTTGACCTAAAATGTTAAATTAACTTTATTGAATAGCCTGCAGGAATCATGTAAACATCAATAAAATGGAAGCAGTAAAAGAAAATAATATTTTCTGAAATTTGAAGATGTACCACTAATTGGTAGATTCAATGGTGTATCTTCATGAAGGTCACAGTAAAAAAAACAAAAAAACTTTTAATGGGATTTTGATTGTAAAAAGTCAGTTCAGGACAATGTAAGACAGAAGCCTATAATGTCTGTTTTTGTTTTTTTTTATTTTATTTATTTATTTTTTATTTAAAGGATGCCTATTTAAAAAGTATTTGCATTATATAACCAGTCTGGTTTGGTTAACCCGTTAAGGACACAACTTCTGGAATAAAAGGGAATCATGATGGAATATTTCCGTCATGTATCCTTAAGGGGTTAAATGTATTTGTTAGTACAGGCAAAGGTTATGAAAGACTACCCAAAGCCCATAAGCCCATTTATACCAATTTAGAGGAGGTTGGAGGTAGATACTTTAATTATATTATGCTGGCTTCTGTGCCCCTGGGACTTTCCCCTGCCATTCCTATACGAGGGCAAAGAGGCTGGTACTATTTTATGCCAGGCCCATTTCACATCTCTTTGGCATTCTAATATAAGAAAAACGAATGAAAGCACTTTATGAATCACTTTAGTAGCCTTTAGGTCAGCCAACTCTGCAGGCTATATCCCTCCCTGAATCCAGTAGACAAGAAAGGATTGAGAGGTATTATGGGGTGCTGCGAATTCTTGGAAATTCTTGGTGGAAATAGTCTAGCAATTTTGGCTTAGCATGAACAGTTGCACTCTCATTTTCCGTAATTCACATTTTAGCGGAAGTCTGGTCAGAGAGTTAAATATACATCTGCATATTTGCAGCTGTAAGGAAAATCCCCCTGTCGACTGGATTCAGATTCTGTTTTTCTTGAAAATGTATAGCAAATTAACCCCTTCAGGACGGAGTCAATAGTGCACGTTCTGATCAAAACAAAACGTAAACAAAAACTGGAATTTGCGCTATATGTCTGTCCATCCGTAATTCACCTCTGTCATATTATATGCACCCACACTTATTATATATATCATTTTGTTCAGGAGAAACAGGGCTTTAATTTATCATTAACTATTCATATATGGAACATAAGTTATTATGAAAAAAATGTTAAAAAAGTGATCAAATAAGATTTTTTTCTTTAAAAATTTGTATTTCCGTCTGACATGTTAATGTCATAATACTGTTAGGTTTTACTGCAAAAAAATGCACACATTTGTAATCAGTGATGTCTCACGAGTACAACAGTATCCCCCATTAACAGGTTTTATGGTGTTTTGGAAAGTTACAGGGTCAAATATAGCACATTCCATTTTCAAATTGAAATTTGCCAGATTAGTAATGTTACCTTTGAGACGGTGTGGTAGCCCAGGAATGAGAATTACCCCCATAATGGCATACCATTTGAAAAAGTAGACAACCCAAGGTATTGAAAGTGGGGTATGTTTAGTCTTTTTTAGTAGCCACTTAGTCACAAACATATATATTTATCTATATATATATATATTTGCGGTTATGTGTATTTTAAATATAGATAGATATATATAGAATGTCATTCTAAGTGTATTTTGTTACCAATATATATATATATATATTAATAACAAAATACAGTTAGAATGAAATTACATATGACTATCTAATTTAAATTAATTATTAATTATTATTTTATTATTTTATTTATTTATTATTTATTACATTTATTATTGTAATTATACGTATATATATATATATATAATACATGTGTATATATCTATTATATATATAATATATATACATATTATATATATGTAACGTCATTCTAAGTGTATTTTAATACTAATATATGTACTTATATTAATATTAAAATACATTACGTATGACGTTACATATACATAATATGTATATATATTATATATATAATAGATATACATATATTATATATATAAAAATGCATTTATTTTATTTTAACATGTTTAATATATATTTTTTTACTTTCCCACCAGCATGGGGACTGTCTGACATTTCAGACAGTCCCCCTGCTGGCAGATCCACAGCCAGCTATAGGGGGCCTCATTTGCTGTGGGAGGGCTGCCTGGGCTATCAGACAGCCCTCCAGAAAAGGATCACGGCGGAGGTAAGTACCTCCGATCTCCTGGGGGCTGAAAGCCGTTACGGCGTTCTATGCCGCCGCAACTTCTTTAAAGCCCTTTAAATGCGGGACGGCATAGAACGCGGTAACGGCGTTAAGGGGTTAAAGTAACAGCATTTTACAGAATAACTTAGAATGCATAGAATTTATACAAATGTTTATTTCCCAAATTAAGTTGATGTTTGTTTTAATTTTTAAATTAGTTTATGATGGTGTTTTTTAATGAAAACACATTTAATGAAAAAAAGGGACTTGGGGGCACATCTGGAATATTGGTAAAATTGATGATTTTAAGTTGCTTTGTAAAAATGTAAAATTTTATTTTCTTGAGGGTGTGCACTGTTCCTTAGTCTGTATTTTGTATATATGCTTGATGATCTCAGCCATAGAGGCAGAGCCAGACGAGGGGAGACCAGCATGATGTGGGGGGGAAAAAAGGTGAGTAAAAACACACATACACACACATACCATGACAGACACACACCATGACACAGACAGACCGTGACACAGACACACACATACCGTGACACAGACAGAAACACAGACACACCATGACACAGACAGACACACACACGCACCATGACAGAGACACACACATACCATGACAGACACACAAACATACCATGACAGACACACACCTTAAAAAAGACACACACACCTTAACACACACACCATAACAAAGACCGTGACACAAACACACAAACACTGTGACACAGACACACATTACATGACACAGACAGACACACACACACACACCATGACAAACACACACATACCATGACACAGACAGACCATGACCCAGACATACGCACATTACATGACAGACACACACACACACAATGACACAGACACACATTGCATGACACAAACAGACACACACACCATGACAGACAGAGACACACACACACACACCATGACACAGACAGACACACACAATGACACAAACAGACAGACACACAAACACACACACCATGACACAGACACACACACACACACCATGACACAGACAGACACACCATGACAGACAGAGTTACACACACACAATGACACAGGCAGACACACACAATGACATAAACAGACACACACACACCATGACACAGACAGACACACACACCATCACAGACAGAGACACACACACACACACACACAATGACACAAAGACACACACAATGACACAGACACACACACAATATGACACAGACACACACACAATATGACACAGACAGACACACACACCATCACAGACAGAGACACACACACACACACACAATGACACAGACAGACACACACCATGACACAGACACACACACATACACTGACACACATAATTTCTACCTGTGTGCTGGTGGCCGCAGAGGGAGCTCTTTTGGCGGCCGCAGGGGGAGCTGGCTGTTCTCCCCTGCCCCAGCGCACTTCTTAATGAGACCGGGCCAGAATATGACATCATATTCGGGTCCCGGTCTTTTTCTAGCGCGCAAGGGCGGGGGAGCAGAGACAGAACAGCCAGCTCCCCCTGCGGCCGCCAAAAGAGCTCCCTCTGCGGCCGCCAGAAGAGCCAGCTGCCTGCCCGGCCCCAGGTGCTGACGGGAATTTTCCCGGTATCCTGGTGGGCCAGTCTGGCCCTGAACTGAAGCCCATATTTCTATGCTGAGATAGGCAATTTTAAGTAACTTTGTGTGTGTGTGTGTGTGTTGTTGTTGCTTCATCTATTTTCTTAATGAAACCTGTAAATGCAGGATGTGTGTTAATGTACACATTATATTCGGTATACATATTCAATTCAATAGTCAGACCATTCGTCTTATAGTTAACAAGTTTTCACTTGTGAGTCTTGACCTTTCAGGAAATAATTTTGGTCAGCATTTACTCAGCTTCAATTATGTAGCAGGAAAATCTTGAAAACGGAAATACTTTGAGAAATACTTTTTGAGAAAAGATGTGAATAATTTGTGAAATTTAATTAGAAAGATATTTCCTATAAAAACTGAGTTTGGCAATATACTTGTAACATGTTCCAATTTGTCATTTTATGACGGAAAGAATACTTTAGGGACCACCTGTAACAGGCTCAAACCAACTACAGAAAAATAAAAAATATTAAAAATACAACCATTACTCACTCATCAAAGTTTAATTTCCCTTGGAGAAACATGTGAATGCAATTATTTATGTAAATAAATACACTTTTACAATACTTTTACATTTATTTGGGATTTCTGGATATCATTCGTGTTCTCTGTACTGTATATTTTTATGGAAAATCTGAAAAACTACATACAATTGGCCGTAGTACATTCTAAGTTTAAAGGGCAAAACCATGCTTTTATTACGTTTATTTGGTTTTATATATATTTTTTGGTTTTGTATTTGATTCACCTATTACAATATTAAAGTATTGCTATTACGCTCAATATTGTGTGTATTCTGGTTGTTATTTAACCTAAATGTTTACTTGCATTATAACACTATTGGAGTTCTATTTTCTGTCCTTACATACTGCCTGTGTTGGAGTTTACCTATTCTTCCAGACAGGTTCTGAGATGCTCAGAGCTAAATGTATAGCTTAGAACCAAATAGTTAGTTAAACGGACTCACACTATATCTTTTTCTTTCACTTTTCTGTACTGCAAGCAACACTGCAATAGCCAACTCAGGTCGAACTTCAATCTTGTATTTATGTATATTTCTATGCACCTAGTACAATAACTTAACCACATTGACTAAGGTTTTTTTTTTCTTCCAATAACAAGACTAGTATTGATAATTCAACAAGAATTATCCAAAGCTCACGAAACTAAATACTAACTACTACATCAACAAAAATATTAGTACTTATTCAAACTACCTATTTTTTTTTTCCACATTCTACGGTCCAGGCATAGGCAACCTTCGGCACTCCAGCTGTTTTGGACTATACCTCCCATGATGCTTTGCCAACATTATGGGTGTTAGAGCATTATGGGGGATGTAGTTCACAACATCTGGAGTGCCGAAGGTTGCCTATGCCTCTTCTACACCCTCTGTTAAGCATTATAACATAGTACCAAAAACTATGAAATGTACTTTAAACATCATTGCCTACTCCTACCAATTTTACAAACAAACCACTTACATACTCTTACTGAACACTAAACTGTCACTTCATATATACATCTTCAATTCTGATTGATCAATACACAGCCTTTCCCCTTGGTTCTGAACGGACACAGTAGTATTGTTGAGGATTCTCAGGACCCCCCTATAAAATCTTGGGCAGCTTGCAATTGCTTCAAACTCTGTTTTCACTTGCATATGAGGATGGAGTATAATAAACTGGGTACGGTACTGTCTACTAGCCACATCTCATTCTATTCGTCACATGGGCTTTGGGATGAGATGGGGCTAAAATGGAAATTAATTATTTTCCTCCATAGTGATTGGATGGAACTGAAACCAGCAAATGTGAAAATGATAGAGGATGGAATTGATGATATTGGTGCAAAACAAATGACCACTGCTTTTCAAATGTTTGCTCTGTTCTTACATTGTTACAAGTTAATGATCAAAGCTTAAAGGAATATGATGCAATTTCCCCAAAGTGAATTAGTCTGACGTCTTTATAAAACCATAAATTGAGGTATTGGAAAGCCACACTGGACAATATAGAACTGGAAACATATTGCCTGGTCTGGTAAAGCTCGGTTCTTGCAGTTTTCACATTTTCTTTAGTAGGACATAATAATGAAACCAGCTTTCTGCTTGGATGTATTCAGAGTTCATATCTAAATCCAACTGTGAATTCAAGTATGATAATCTGATCAGAGGTGAGATATACTATATGTGACCAGACACAAGTGTGGGATGTATTTCACAAGACAGGTCTGCATCCATGAAAAGGCACAAAGTAGTAGGAATGTATAACTATTTACACAAAAAGTAGAATAAATGAATTCTTGGATTCTACCTCTGCACCACACACTCCTATAGACGGCACTGCCTAAATCATTACAAATACAAAAATGCACTCGCTGTGACACATGGTTATCCACTAAAGCGAGAATTGTTGGGAATTAAAGGTATATGCAAATTGAATTTGAAATTCAAAATGGAAACATTCTCCAATTCAGCTATGCTCCAGTTGGGCTACTGCAATCTTAAAATTGAAATTCTCGTTAATTTCACTTTTCATTGCCAAAAAATCTCACGTTACTGATTAACCAGTAAAGCAGACATTCTACGGCAAAATAATCACTTCATTAGCTACACATGGTAAAGCATGTAGTAAGTATAACCTTAATCTATCGTCTAAAGACGTGAAAAACACCAAAGTAATTTGGAAGAAAGAAAATGTTTTTCATACTGTTACATACTGCAAGTGGTTTCATTGTGAAACCACTTGACTTCTGCAAAGAATTAAATTTCATAGTTTCTCATGGAAAACTGAAAAGCAGTTTTAGTTATGCAAAGTCCCACAGTGCATGTTTTGCAGAGCGATCTTGTCTGATGTGCAAACTGCAGCAAGCACACTTAAGGAACCAGATCAATGAGATGGCCCCTTTTCCAGCATATGGGCTGTTATATAGAGTTTTAACCTGTTGTTGTTTTTGCAGCCTCTTCTGAATAAGTGTTAAGGGTGAGGAACTAGCCAGCAATCACATTTAGTCTAAACTTTTTTAGAGTAGTTGTTTTTCTATCTCAAGTTTCTTTATGGATAATGGAGTCATTTACAAGCCTAACATTCAGGAAGTGCCAAAAAATGTGAGCAAGAGGAAAAACAAAAGTTTGAATATATCCGAAATAAATGTGCTATGACCCTGTGCTTTCATAGTGAAACTACACATATTTACATACAAATATTACCTAAAAAAATTTGCACATATTTTACTAAAAAAAATAAATTATTCCACTTCATAAACAAATAAAGCAATACTTCTTTTGCCAGATACACAGGTACAACTGCACATTTAGCAATGCCAAAGGATTAGGCTTCAAATGCAACTGCACATGACATAAAATGAAATGGAGATTTTTGGTTTCAAAGAAAAACAAGTGGGCTGTGTGAGCAAGCACAATTAAACCGTGATTTCTTATTGAAACCCCTGGGCCTAAAAGGGTTAATTGTAAGGAAAAGAAAATGTTCTGAAGTGACAGTTCCAGAAGTCAGGTATAATAAGTCATAATTTAGCTAAGTTCTACCTATACCCAACAACGAGACCTTCATGTTTTCAGTCTGAAAGGAAACAATAAACGTACTTGTTTGTTATTTCTGTTACAGCTTTTAGAGCTAGTTTACATCCCACCAAGCATATGCCAACACTACATGCAAACACACCCCTGCATCCAAACTCAAACATTAAAAACAAAACACACCCCTGTTTTAAAATCCCAAAATTATATACAAACACCCATCCGCAACACATGGCGTCGGGCACATGGTCGCAGGGGTCACAGGGCTGGGACCTCTGCGACCGCGGTATGTACGCCAGTGCATGCAGATACACATACACTTAAAGGACCACTACAGACACCCAGATCACATTAGCTCAATGAAGTGGTCTGGGTGCCAGGCCCCTCTAGTTTTAACCCTGCAGCTGAAAACATAGCAGTTTCAGAGAAACTGCTATGTTTCACTGAGGGTTAATCCAGCCTCTAGTGGCTGTCTCATTGACAGCCGCTAGAGGAGCTTCCGCAATTCTCACAAGACGCTGAACGTCCATAGGAAAGCATTGAGTAATGCTTTCCTATGGGCGATTTGAATGCGCGTGCGGCTCTTGCCACACATGCGCATTCGGAGCTGAGAGGCGAATCGGGGCGGAGAGATCCCCAGCGCCAAGGGAGTCCGGCGCTGGAGAAAGGTAAGTGCTGAAGACACACACACACTCTCACGAACAGACGCATACACACTAGCTAACAGACACACACACTCTCACAAACAGACGTATACACACTAGCTAACAGACACACATATTTACTGACAGACACACACTCAGTGACAGACATACATACACACTCACTGACAGACAGACACATACACACTCACTTACAAAACACACACTCACTAACAGACACCAAACAGACTCACTAACAGACACACACAGTAACACACTAACACACACACTCTAAAACACACACACTCTAACACACTCTAACACACACACTCTAACACTAACACACACTCTAACACACACACACACACACTCACACTCTAATACTAACACACACACTCTAACACACTAACACAGACACTAGCACACACATACACACACTAACACACACACACACAACTCTAACACTAACACACACACACTCTAACACACACACACTCTAACACTAACACACACACACTCTAACACACACACTCTAACACTAACACACACATACTCTAACATTAACACACAGACACACACTAACACTAACACACACACACACACTATCACACACACACACTCTAACACTAACACACACACACACTCTAACACTAACACTAACATACACACTCTAACACTAACACACAAACTAACACACACACACTCTATAACACTAACACACACACACTCTAACACTAACACACACACACTCTCTAACACTAAAACACACACTCTAACACTAACACATACACTAACACACACACATTTTAAAAAAAATTTAATCCCCCAGCCTCCCTACCTTTGGGAGAGCTGGGGGGATTCCCTGGGGTCCAGTGGTGGGCTGGTTGGCGTGTGCGCGAGGGAGCACTCTCCCCTGAGTGCTCCCTGTTCAGCTCCCTCGCGCGTCGTGTACTGATACCGGAGCCGGAAGATGACATCATCTTCCAGCTCCGGTATCAGTGCGGTGCGCGAGGGAGCTGGGCAGAGAGCGCTCAGGGGAGAGTGCTCCCTCGCACACCCACCAGCCTGCCCGCCTGGTGACACCAGGGCCAGCCTCGGGGAGCCCTGAGGTGGCTGGCTCCTGGGCCCCCCAGGAGAAGAGGCTGGCCACAGTGGGTACATACCACTGCATACAAATACACATACATTCTACATACAAAAACATGATTACATTAAAACACACAAACACTGCTGATAAATACAACCCTGTGAGGAATGGCAAATAGTAGATCCCCTGCTGGCATAGCATGGTGGCAGTTGTATGACAGGTGGGATCTACTTTTTGGCCACTCTTGCGATGGGAGGGTACAAACATTTTTTGCATCAGGGCCCTCTCTACATTAGTTCCACCAATGCTTTAGTAAATGCTAGTCGTGTGCATTCAGTTTGAAACAAACTGGGCTTCTTCAAAACAGGGATGTACCATAAACAAAAGAACCGGACAATAAACAGACATGTTCGTTAATATAAAATAATATAGCTTTAACTGTTCTTCGTCTTTTATTCATGCAGATATAAGTGTACTAGAAAATATATACATCATATTTTTATTTTGCAGTACACACTGATTGGCTGATTGGTATGAGACTTTTTCCCTTTTTTTATCCCCCCTAACAAGCTCATTTTAGAATATAAGCTCATATAAGCATTGCATTTTAGACTCCAGATAAATACAGATATTACATATATTCTATATATGTATATTACATAAATTACAAGCAAAATTTGCTTTTCTTTTTGAAGAACTTTCCAATTTGGCTATTTTGACCTAAAATTTTAAATTAACTTTGAATTAATCTTAAATTGCTGAGAATTTACACTTTATTGAATAACCTGCATGAATAACTTAAACATTAATAAAATGATAGCCCTAAAAGAAAATAATAGAAGATATCTTCCAATATTTGTAGATGTACCACTAACAGGTAGATTCAATGGTGTCTGGTCGTGTAAAGGTCACAGTAAAAAAAAACTTTTATTGGAAATTTGATTGTAAAAAGTCAGTTCAGTCCAATTTAAGAGAGATGCTTATAATGTTTTTTATTATATATATATATATATTTATTTATTTTATTATTATTATTATAATTTTTTTTTAGATGCCCATTTCAATAGGCAGACAATGAGAATGTATTAGCATTATTTAACCCGTCTGGTTTGGTAAAAGGTATTTGCTAATATAGGCAAAGGTTATGAAAGACTCCCCAAAGCCCATATGTATTGATTTAAGGGGGCTGAGAGAAGGTAGACACTTTAATTTCTATATATTATGCTTGTTTAGATGCCACTGGAACCTTCCCCTGCCATTCTTATATCAGGGCGTAGTGGCTGGTACTATTTATGCCTTGTCCACTTCACATCTCTTTTCAGATCTGCTATATAGGCTTGTAATAAATACATAATAATTTGGACATAAGAATTAACACAGAGAGGAGTAGTTGAATGTACCTTTTAATTGTGTGTGAAGTGCTGTTATTCAGCAAGCTGGGTATTTGGGGGTGTTGATTTGGAAATGGCAAATATTAGGTCAAAATAGTTAAAGTTAATCTAGCAATTTTGGCTTAACTTGAGCAGTTCCACTGTTATCTCCATAAATTCCAGTGGAGCGGAAGTCTGGCCAGAGAGTTAAATATACATCTGCATATTTGCAGCTGTAAAGTGAAACCCCCGAGTCAACTGGATTCAAATTCTGTTTTTCTTGAAACAGTATTGAAAATAAAAGTTACACAGCGCTTTACAGAATAATTTAGAATGCAAATAATTTAGTAAAATGTATTTTTCACAAATTAAGTTGATGTTTGTTTTCATTTTAAATGGATTTATAAAAAATGATGGTGGTCTCCTAATGAAAAAAAGGAGAACATTTGGAATATTGCTAAGATCTGTGATATTAATTTGCCCTGTAAAAAGTTTAACTGTATTTCTTTTTTCTATGCGCTTTTCCTTGATCTGTATTTTGCATATATTTTGGTCTTTATAACAGCATCATTCATGTTAAATTTCAAGTTCCGGTTGTGCCCCCCAATTCCTATTTTTTTCTGTATAAATTTAGAATCCAGACCAGATTCCTATTCGGTTTAGCACACTACTATCCACCATAGGTGCTCTTTTTGGGGGTGACCACAGGAAAGCATGAATTGAGGACAGTCTCTGAAAGCAGTTTAAAATTAACTATTGCAGTTAGAACTTAAATCTCCCATGTTAAAATTAGTGTAGGACCCACCGATATTGGGTTACTGTGACGTAGTGGTGGGCTTTACATAATACAGCCATATGGTGTAACTGAATCCCCATATTTGTTTGCTGAGATAGGTGATTTTAAGTAGCCTTGTAAAAACAAAAACTGTATTTTTGTTTTTGTATGCTCGCTGTTCCTTTAACTGTATTTTGGTCTTTACAGCAGTACCACTACTATTTTCTTATTGAAACTTGTAAACGCAGGATGTGTGTTAATATAGACGTTATATTCAGTATACATACTCAATTCAATAGTCAGACCATTTGTCTCATATTTCCAATTTTCCATTCATGAGTCTTGACGTTTGAGCAAATAGTTTTGGTCAGCATTTAGATTCAATTACGTAGCAGGCAAATCCTGAAAAAGGAAATACGTTTATTATTTAGAAAAACGATGTGCAAATATGTGAAATTAGAAAGATATTTCCTATAAAAAACGAGTTTAGCAACATAGTTGTAACATATTCTAAATTGTCATTCTGTGATGGAAACAATACTCTGGGGACCACCCATAACAGGCTCAAACCAGTATTGTACACTTTTACAATACTTTACATTTATTTGGAATGATATAATTTTTTTTTAGAAAATATAAAAGGCAATACTACAGCAATAGGTACATACAATGGGCAGCAGTGCATTCTAAGTTTAGAACCCTCACTGTCACGCTAGAAAACAAATTAAGCCTCTGAAAAAAAGACTATTCTGGTTATTATTTAACCCCTTCAGCCCCGTGAGGGAGGGACCTATTAAACCTATATTGCGGGACACAGAGACTGACCGCCCATTGGCCTCTTGATTTAAGATCAATTTGTCAATCTTTTATAACGAGAACACTGTGGGATAATTTACCCATAATAAATGATTTAGGAACACTGTGTTAGTGGTGTCAGTGTTCTGATTTGAATGGACAATACTGTAACTGCAGCATTATTTATTTATTTATTTTTCATTATTTATAAAATATTTTACCAGGAAGGATACATTGAGATTCTCTCGTTTTCAAGTATGTCCTGGGTATCACCAGTTTCCTGTAGGTATCATTATTTTTTTCAACAAAGTTAAATTCACCCAATCACAACTTCAAAAAAGAATGATACAAATTCCACAAAGTGAATTGTACAAAATAGCCTGACTACTTCTTCCTTAATAAAACCATAGATTGAGGTTTTGGAAATTCAAGATTTGGACACAGTAGAACTGGAAAAATATAATATGGTCTGTTAAAGCCCGTTTCTTGAAGTTTTCACACTGAATGAGTTTACCTGGTAGAACATCACACTTAAAACACTTCATCTTCCCCAGGCCTAAATTCCTTTAAGAGATCCCTCTCTCCATACCTCAAAACAGAATGCACCTATCATGGTTGATAACATATTTCCTACCGGTTCTATGTTAAATTTTGTACATATTGTGTATTAATGTTTTTGTATTTTATTGTATCCTATTGTATCAATGCAATGTTTTGAGGACCCAGGACATACTTGAAAACGAGAGAAATCTCAATGTTTCTTTCCTGGTAAAATATTTTATAAACAATAAATAAAATAAGCTTTCTGCTTGGATGTATTCAGAATTCCTATCTGAACCCAACAGTGAATTCAGGTTTGACAATCTGATCAGAGGCGAGATATACTATATGTGACCAGACACAAGTGTGGGATGTATTTCACAAGACAGGTCTGCATCCATGAAAAGGCACATAGTAGTAGGAATGTATAACTATTTACACAAAGAGTAGAATAAATGAATTCTTGGATTCTACCTCTGCACCACACACTCCTATAGACGCACTGCCTAAATCATACAAATACAAAAATGCACTTGCTGTCACACATGGTTATCCACTAAAGCGAGAATTGTTGGGAATTAAAGGTATATGCAAAGTGAATTTCAAATTCAAAATGGAAACATTCTCCAATTCAATTATGCTTCCAGTTGGGCTACTGCAATCTTAAAATTGAAATTCTCGTAAATTTCACTTTGAATTGTCAACAGATCTCACGTTACTGATTAACCAGTAAAGCAGACATTCTACTGCAAAATAGTCACTTTAGTCGAACAAGTTTTAATATAGCAGATATGTTTATATTAAAACTTGTTCGATACATATTTAATGCTTATTAATGCATATTTCCACATACCAGTCTCTCCCCTATATAAGTTACATTATACGGACTTTAATGCCAGTTTCCAAAATGGCACTTTAATATGATGGACCTGCTGGTTATTGAACTCATCTTGGTCAGAGAATGAACGACGTAAGAACTACCGACCACGTAATGACATCAGAATGCGGAAGTGAATGAAATCGGAAAGGACTGATTTAAATGACGCCGAGAGTGGTCATTTCGTATGCACTTTGAGAAAGACGGAAGTAGAAACGCGTTGTGCTTTGTATGTGTTCTATTTTATTGCTTTATTGTACCATGGTTTCTTTTATGTTATTTTAAATTTTTTACTGAAGTAAAGCTTCATATCCCAATCCATTTGGTCGTGGCATCCGTGGTGTGGGGAGGTGAAAAACATCCGATAACAAGATACCAGTGGAGACAGCGTGAATAAGCTTATTATTCAAAGCTTTCACAGTTAGAGCCTGCTTTCTAAGGCTCTACATATCGTGAGTGACCCATTACCTCTGATTTATATTGTGTAAATAGCTTTACAGTATTATGCTATGTGTACATTTTTATCCTTTTTAGGCTGATTCAGAGACTCACCTATAATAAGTATATTGCCATATTATCTTTTGCAGCCCCCATCTGCTTTTTTCTCATCTCTATTTATTTCTATAGTGACTTTTGATGATTTTCTAGGCACTTGGGGGTTGTTGCTTTGTTCTTTTTCATTGATAGTGCCAATCCACCCTACATATATTTCTCTTGTTGTAAGGAAATATATTTTGTCTGTCGTATATGTAGTAAGTATGCTGGGCTTCTGCGAAAAATTCAGTTTCATAGTTTCTAATGAAAATCTGCAAAGCAGTTTTAGTTATGCATGTCCCACATTGCACGTTTTGCAGAGTGATCTTGTCTGATGAGCACACTGCAGCACACTTAACGAACCACATCTACAAGTTGGACCCTTTTCCAGTTTATAAGCTGCTACCTGGGGATTGAACCCGTTTTGTTGTTTTTGCTCCCTCTTCTGCATAGGTGTTGAGGGTGAGGCCAGTAATTACATTTAGTCAAAACTCTTTTACATCAGTTGTTTCACAAGTTTCTTTATCAATAATGGAGGCATTTACAAGCGTAACATACAGAAAGTGCCAAAAAATTTGACCATGCACAACAACAAAAGTTGTAAAATATCCTAAATAAATGCACTATAACCCTGTGCTTTCATAGGAAAATCACACGTATTTACATAAAATTATGACACCAAAAGATTTATTTGAAAAAATATTGTTCTCTTTTCAGGCATGTACAGACCGCAACATGGGTCCTCTTGCTACAGCGAGTACTCTGCTAAGTACCATAAGCACCAATTGGTTACCAACCTTACATTCCCCCCCATGACTCCCATTGGTTAGGGGACGCATAACATCTGGGGGAACACACAGGTTCCGGGCTCTCGTCTTAATCCCCAATAGACACAACAATAAAATTCAGTGTGGGAGCAAGATGATAACAGTCCACAAGCAGTTCAAACACCAATACGGAGTCTCTCTTTTCCGATTAGAAAATTGAATAAAAACAGGGAGGTAGGTGCAGCGCTACAGTAATCCTTGACAAGGTATATGTCAAGAGAACCAGAGAAGAAATAATAGTGTAGTATTTTAAAACTGTAGTGCTAATAGGTAAGATAAAATATGTGCACTCACACTTTTCTGGAGCTTTAATACAGCTCCAGTGTATGTGCCTGGACTGAATTATTCCCACCCATGGATCACGTGCAGAGGTAATTCTTCGAATTATAGTAGTAGTAGGGGGTATCCTCATAAAAAATAAATAAATAAAAATCGTATGTGGTGAAGTATGTAGAGCTATGGAGCAAGGATAGGTAAAAACTATAAAATGTACACTCACGTGTAATGGAGCCGTAAAACCTGGCTCCTCTGATAGCGCTTGAAGCGGTATGATCCCCACTCAAGGATACAGGTGTAAATATAAATTATTCCATCCCTGTATATGTGGAGATAAACAAACAAATAAAGCAATACCTCTTTTGTTAAAACTGCATGTTTAGCAATGCGAAAGAATTAGGCTTCAACTGTAACTGTATGTGACTCATCCATAAAATGAAAAGGAGATTTTTTGGTTTCAAAGAAAAACAAGTGGGCTGTGTGAGCAAGCACAATTAAAACGTGGTTTCTTATTGAAACCATTGGGCCTAAGAGGATTAAGTGTAAGTAAAAGTCAAAGTTCTGAAGTCACAGTTTCAGAAGTAAGGTATAATAAGACATATTAGGTAAGTTCTACCTATACCCAACAACAAGTTATGCTTTACGTCTGAAATGGAAAAATAGACATAATCATTTGTTATTTCTGATCACGGTTTTGAAACCAAGTTTTTGTTTCTTTTCGAACCAGACATTCCCTCATCATATGTTAAACGTTGAACATTATATATATATCCGCTGTATTTTCGAATAAAACATTTTTTCAAACACAAAAATGTTGCAAACGTAATTTACTATTCCAGCTGGGAAATGACCTTATATGAGCTAATTCTTTTAGATTTTCCTACCATTTCCCAATTCTCTACAATGAATGTTTTGGGAAATTAACTCATAAACATTATTCATTTATGAAACATATATTATAATTTAGTTTTATCCGTAACACCTTTTAGGATTTTTTTATTTTTTTAACAATGTGTTTCAAACATGGGATGCATTTCAAAATTAGGACAAAAGAACATATTTTAGTATAGATTGCTTTTAAATTACTCAAACTTAAAGCGGATCTGTCATTTTGTTTTGAGTTGTACAAAAGGAAAATTAGGGACTAGTTCTATATTTATATAATATAGATTTTTTTAATTTGTTTTTACTCAATTGATCTGAGATCCAAATGCCAGGAAAATGAACCAGTCTACATCAGTATACTGCAAAATATATACATAATATTCATGTTATGTGTATATTGTGCAGTAGATCTGGGTACCTCCTAAATTTCGTTTTGTCCTAATACATTTGGATGAAAAAAATTTGTTTAGTTTGAACCGAGATTTTTCCATTTGTTCATTCATTTTTGGGCGAAATTCGGTCATTATTTTCATTTTGGAATTTCAATTGAATAAATGAAATTCCAATCAATATGTTGGGCAGCCTAAATTGGTACCCTTGTGTGGATTATTAGATTTAAGGGTACCAAATTAAAGAGCTCTTAGTAGATAGCTCCTGTTTGGTATCCTTATGGCAATCCCACAAGGATTAGGAGCTAGCCAATTTTACTAATACTAAGTATTAGTAAATAAGGGAGGTTAAATCCTCCTTGATGCCCCTACCCACCGTGCCTCAAGTAGGGGCATGTATTCTAAACTCACAGTTACAATAAAAGACTAGCGTCTAATCCAATAAAGTATTAGCTAATCCAATAAAGTGAGAGTATTATATTAACTACTTTGTATGCTAAGGAGATTGATTGTGTTTCTTATTGGTAGACGACCACCTACTGCCATTACGCACACTTAGTAGCCCAAAAAGACCCAGTTTTCTTTTGTTACTAACATCCCTGACATGTATTGTACATTCTTCTGTTCCTGTCTGTTTGAACACTGTGAATATATGTCGTTATTTATTCTTGAAATTAAGTGCTACATTTTTCTTTTTCAATAAAAGCTGAATGATAAAAAAATGTACATAATTTATATATTTTATTACGTTATACGTTATTTATTGTATAATGTATATTGGATTATTTTATCTCACTTAGCAAGGCTAAACTGTGAGACAAGTAAAACAAATGTCTGGCACTTGCGTTATGATAAAAGGCTACATTCCATGATGGAAAATAGACTAGCTTTCTCTTTTTCAGTTTTTCTCTGATTTTATAAACATATTAAATAAATCACTGGTTCTGCATTCTCATACACTTACGTGGGTTTGATAACAGAAACTCCAAGTCTAATCTAAGTTTACTCACACAGCATGAATAACACTGATTCATAACCTTTTTACATCACATCTGATTTTTCTTTCTTCAACCTATGATTAGGGCTGAAACAGGTAAAAAAAATACTTAATAAGAACAAACTATACTCAGAAAAAATAAATAATGGAGATTATGATTATTCCTTATTGCTGATTGTTAAACACAGTCCCAGAATATCCATAACAAATTAATGCAATATGCTTGTATAATAATGACCAACGCCTGATGTCATAAAAACAAATGCGTAAAAAGGACCTACCAGGTGCTGCCTGTATGAATAATATTGGTACCTAGAAGGCATGTGATGTATTTAGATCAGCACAAGGGTGGTCAAGCACACTATATTGCAGTGCCTGACTGGGAGCCACCAACAGGGCCGGACTGGGAAAAACATTCAGGCTGGGCATTTTTCAAACACAGTGGCCCCCTGAGAAGGGGGGCGGGGCCAGAGAGGGTGTGTTTTGTCATCACTAATGACAAGCACACCCCCTCTCAACGTAAGCATGTTGGTTCAAAGCGCAGAACCCTGCTGAAGAGCTCTAGCATGGGAAAAAGGCCCTGTATGTGTTTTGCACAGCACAAGCAAATTTAATAACATGCTTGTGCTGTGTTTGGTTTTAACTTGTCTCTGGTGTCTCCATAAGTGGGATACCAGAGGACAAAAGAGGAAAGCGTATCGTGCAAGGGGCTGTAGAGAGTGTGTGTGTGTATAGGGGGCAGAGTGTGTATAGGGGATGTAGCGAGTGTGTGCATACGGGCTGTAGTGTGTGTAGGGGTTGTAGAGTGTGTTTAGAGAATGTAGCACGTGTTTGCTAACAAGGAATGTAGTGTGTGCATAGGTGATCCAGAGTTTGTATGTCAGTGTGTAAAGGACCCATAGTGTGTATAAGAGGTGTGAGGGTTGCAGTGTGTTGGGTGTGCTGTGTGTATGTGTGAAGGGTGCAGCATGTGTGGTTGAGGAGTGCAGTGTGTGTGTAAGTGGGGTGCTGTGTGTGTCTGAGTGTGCTGTTAGTGTGTGTGCTGTTACTGTGTGTGAGTGTGCTGTTAGTGTGTGAATTTGTCTGGAGGGATTGTTTGTGTAGGGAGGAGGGCAAGATGTAAATATATTAAATGTTTAGTTTTTTTAATAAAAAAAATAAACTTCATATCCCCCCTCCCTTCTTACCTTTAGCCTGGGAGGGGGAGCAGTGCTGCCATGGAGGAGGGCCGTGCTGCAGTCCCTGGTGGTACTAGTGGTGAGTGAACTCGACCCTGCAGTTCCTAGGGTAGAGTTCACTCTCGCGAGATCTGAGCATTGCCACTGTAACTGCGGCAACACTCCAACCTTGCGAGAGGAACCTGGCGGAGCTGTAGCATAGAGCTCCACCGGGTCCTCCTCTCCCTCCCCCCCAGCCAGTGGCAGTGTTACAGTGCCTGTGGGCCGGTGAGCGAGATCTTTGATCCCATGAAGGCATACAGCAGGGCCGGCACACTGATAGTGTCGGCCGTGCATGGGCCGGCCGGGGAGATCCTGTGATCTCCCCTGCTGGCCTCGGCCCCTGGCCATCGCAGCCCACCGGGCATTTGTCCAGTATGCCCGATGGCCAGTCCGGGCCTGGCCACCAATGCCCCATCAACAACACATTAATGGTTAAAGGCTTTGGACACAACTTTATTGAGTTCTTCAGACTGTGACATTTTAACAATTAACATTAGCAAACTTCCAGTTTACCACGAGACAGACAGTTAACTCTTAAGATGATCTTGAGCTCTTGCCCTGCCTCACTATCAGCTACAACAGAGTACCTCTCCCCAAATCCAAACAGCATCATAACCATTTCTAAAGAAGCGAAGGATCCCAAATAATGTATTATTATTTCTTATTTTTAATAACATAACTAGCAGAGAACAGCCAAGCTTATGTAAGCAACAGGATGAAATAATTTTTACTTTCTGCTATTCATGGCTTCCTGAAAATGCGTTATACGGACAAAATTATGCGGACTCCTGATCATCATACCTATGTGAACTTGTTGAGCATCACATTTCACAGTCATTGGCATTGCTATGTTGTCATTCCCCTGCTCCCCTCCCTCCACCCCCGCTTTGTGGCTATGGCAGCAGCCAGTCTTCTGGGAAGGCATCAGCGAAAAAACTATTTGACAGTGCCAAGTTTAAAGTCACTGAGTTCTTAACTACTACCCAATGTACTGCCAGTGTTTGGCTATGAAGATTTCATAGCAATGTGGATTTTATGGACCTATTAGCAATAGGTGATCCTGAAACGCCTTAACTCAATAATTAATACGGGTGTCCACATACTTTTGGCCATGTAGTGTATGTGTGTCAGTTCTGACTGAGCTTGTTAAGGATTTGTGAAATGATGGCATAATTGTTGAAATATTTTGGGCTCTGTGACTTAACATAACTGTTTGTTAAGCCTGCCTTTAATCGGACTGACAGCAATTTGGCTGAGCTCAACATATTGTGCAGATGGTTGTTAAAAGTCTGTTTATTGATAGGTTTGAAAGACTGAGCAATGTTTATAGCACAGTAACCCATTTGTTTGACCTTGTGTTATACTGTCACTACTTTTGTAAGGCTTAATATTCTACTTAAAGAGACACGCCACTGCCCAAATAGGCAAATAAGTACAAATCACTGTTTTGTAGACATTCTCTAGTGAATACATGCAAGCATTCATTGGAGGTATATCTTAAAAAGAGCTTGCAAAAGCTGCAGTTCTTATGAAAAGAAATAAGAATTGTAGAGAAATAAGAATCTTGTGAAAACAAATACACCACAAAGAATTTTGGCTCCCACATCTGTTGAGAAGAAGGGATGTTTTAAATATTCTGGACACAGGCTCACTGACACTTCTTTTGTACATCCCCACTCAGGCAGAAGATGCTCAATTAATGTTATATTAGTTGTCAAATGGACCATGTGATTTATTAGATTCTTTGTTTTTATCAATGTGAACTCTACTACGTAGGGAAAAGAGATTTGTCTCTACGGAACAGCATAGGAGGCCACAGGCCGGTTGCCAATTTATTTTTTTATTCCAACATAGACTTCCAATGCTTAAATGTGTTACAATAGATCTGATACCCCCTCTTACAAAACAGGTTTGAAGGTCGAGAATACTGTTACAGAAGAAAGTATTTTGGATCAGGACCCTGGACACTCTTCAGCCTAAAGGGCTTAATTAAAAAATAAAATAAAAATAAATAAATATATATAATATTGTGTATATTATAATATAATATAGTGCATATTATGTGTTTTATGTTTCCACTGACCTGGTGGAGTTGTACTCCTATACTCTTACATAGATCCCTTTGCATTTTGATATCGGACACCATCACTTTTCCTCTTCTCTTCCCTTTTTTTATTCACTCACTTATCACTCATTTTACATATTCTTTTAAGATTATATATGCATTCACTATTTGCTTAGGACATATCTTAACATTGCTCCTCTCGCTTCTTCTTTAGCAGTTTGCTATACATCAAAATAACTTTATTACTGCCTGGTGTGTTCAGACTCCCACTTTTTTCTCCATTTTTTTACCTTGTATCAATATCCTCCATGCACTTACTTGTGGGTCTGGGTACTATCATTCATGTATACATTGTTGCACTTTGCTATGTATCATGGTAAAGGAACACACACATTGTCACTGACCCACATGATCTCACTTCCCTGCGAACGTTCAGGCTCCCTGATCACGGAGCACGCACTACATACACGGACTTAATCAATTCACTTGATTGATTGGCAAGTTTGACGCATTTAGTAATTTCTGCCACGATTTGTATCTTAGTAGAGACCCAGGAGGGTCTAAACATTGATCACTTTAAGCAATACACATTTTTGGAAATCCCAGAGAGTACTCTAGTTTTTTGCTTTCTATTTTATCCAGCGCAGAACCCAGGTTATTGTTAGTTTTGATCTGGATATATTTCAAGGTACACTTTCAGATTTGGGCTTGTATAATATGTATGTGTTTGGACCGTCAGGGCATGTGTGTTAAGGAACACTATAGTCACCTAAATTACTTTAGCTAAATAAAGCAGTTTTAGTGTATAGATCATTCCCCTGCAATTTCACTGCTCAATTCACTGTCATTTAGGAGTTAAATCACTTTGTTTCTGTTTATGCAGCCCTAGCCACACCTCCCCTGGCTATGATTGACAGAGCCTGCATGAAAAAAAAAACTGGTTTCACTTTCAAACAGATGTAATTTATCTTAAATAATTGTATCTCAATCTCTAAATTGAACTTTAATCACATACAGGAGGCTCTTGCAGGGTCTAGCAAGCTATTAACATAGCAGGGGATAAGAAAATCTTAATTAAACAGAACTTGCAATAAAGAAAGCCTAAATAGGGCTCTCTTTACAGGAAGTGTTTATGGAAGGCTGTGCAAGTCACATGCAGGGAGGTGTGACTAGGGTTCATAAACAAAGGGATTTAACTCCTAAATGGCAGAGGATTGAGCAGTGAGGCTGCAGGGGCATGTTATATACACCGAAACTGCTTCATTAAGCTAAAGTTGTTCAGGTGCCTATAGTGTCCCTTTAGTGCATAAGTGTAGAAGGTTAGTGTGTAAATGAAGTGTCAATGTATATTTAAATAGAGAAGGGTGTTGAGGCTTCTGTGAGTGTATCTGAATATATGAATACAAATCATTGTATTCACTGTCCATATATGTGAGCAGGTTTGTCTGTCTATTTATATCTAGTTATACAAGAAGTTTGTATTTGTAAAGTACAATCACATACATGCACACATGAAAAAGCACACAGGAAATAACACACATTGTTTATGTTTTAAATGCAGGATGGCTGTAGTGAGGACTCATAGCTCTGCTCCTTACTTTTTGTTTCCAGTAAATAAATTTGCTATTTATGCAACGTGAAATGAAAAAGACATTTTAACATTACTTTCCAGTGTAAGAAAATACTTCTGGTTTGGTTGAGGTGGTGGTTGAGGTGGTTAACATATGGTTTATGAGGCACTGTCGCTGCCATTTTGAATTTATTTTTTAAATGTTTTACCAGAAATGATACAGTGAGATTTCTCTCATTTTCAAGCGTGTCCTGGCCCCTCAAACACTGCATCAAACTATTTTATTCAACCTGCAGTTTCATTACATGCCCATATAAAAAAAAAAAATTTTTCCCTCAGTCATCAAATTTCATAGAGGAGAGTTATGTAGCTTTTTGTATTTGACCAAAATATGTTTGGTAGATATATGAATGAAGAAACAAAACCACATACAAAAAGAATTAAAGTAAATGCATTTCACTCCTCACATCTTTTTCCTTTTCAATACACATGAGACTACATTTGTAATGTTTGAAAAACCGCAAGATTTACAAATTGAATATACATTTTTTGCATAGTTACTGCCTTTTACTAAAACAAAGTTTCCTATGAAGATCATAAGGACAACAGTGCCATCACCTGGTCATCTGGTATACTGCAAACTTCAAACAAGAAAAAAAAAGTGATGAGGGACTATTATTATAATTATTATTGCCATTTATATAGCGCCAACAGATTCCGTAGCGCTTTACAATATTATGAGAGGGGGGATGTAACTATAATTAGGACAATTACAAGAAAACTTGCAGGAACGATAGGTTGAAGAGGACCCTGCTCAAATGAGCTTACAGTCTATAGGTGGTGGGGTATGAGAGGCAGCAATTAAGCAGTATTGGGTCAGTTAAGGAGATCAGTAAATCTCAATAAATAGTCCACAATAGTAGCTGAGTGCCATTTACAGACATACCGCACTGTACAGCCGCTTACCCTGCTGGCCGAGGAGCTCTCAGTGCTGCAGTCACTTCCTCTGTGAGGGCCTCTGGACAGGATCTGACATCAGAGATCTGCCCCCTTCATACACAGAGCAGCTCCTCCGGGGAACATGAGGAAGGAGGACAGACAGCAGCACCCAGCCAGTATGCACAAAGGAAAGGCAAGGAAAGAGGGACAAGGAAATGGAAGACATATAAATAGGAAGACAGGAGAGGAAAGTAGATTAGGAAGAGAGACTGTAGGAGAGACACAAGTAGAGGCTGGGAAAAAGAGAGAAACTCAAGTGAGGCTTACTGAACAGAGAAAGAGACACACACACAAGTGAGCGCTATTAAAGATAGCGAAGTGGGGTCTAGTAATCTGAGAGAGAGAAAAGTGGGTATAGGTGAATTATTGCAATAGAGAGATTTGCAGTCACAAAAAAGAGAAAACTCATACAATGATGTCCATTAGAGGCATTCTCTAAGCACAGCAGTATGTAGTGACTGTGGGTATTAGATTATCTCCCTATCTCCCCCTGAATGCTGTTTTACCTTACACACCACTGCATTAACACACATGCAACACACTATTGTATTCACACCAGGTGACCTTACAATACCTTACAATACAAACACACCCATGCATTCACACACTGTACACTTACACACTCCTGCTTTCACAAGCTTCATCTGACCATGTACACACTTTGACTGTGTATTTTTATATGCAGTAGATAATTTGAACAAATACATTTTGCATCCTGTCCTGCACACAAATACACTCACCATTCAGAATCCACAACATTATACGCTACTATGCCCCTACATTCAGCCACAGGTTATAACGCTTTCTACAAATGCATATCCATTCACCAACTTGCTCTACTATCATTTTTGCATTTGCACATTGAAATGCTTTTTTTTTTTTTTTTTAATTCAAGTATACTGGCATTAGGTACATGAATAAGCACCTACACTCTGTATAGAAACATAGAAACATAGAATGTGACAGCAGATAAGAACCATTCGGCCCATCTAGTCTGCCCAATTTTTAAAATACTTTTAATTAGAGCCTGGCCTTATCTTATGTCTAGGATAGCCTTATGCCTATCCCACGCATGCTTAAACTCCTTCACTGTGTTAACCTTTACCACTTCAGCTGGAAGGCTATTCCATGCATCCATTACCCTCTCGGTAAAGTAATACTTTCTGATATTCTTTTTAAACCTTTGCCCCTCTAATTTAAGACTATGTCCTCTTGTTGTGGTAGTTTTTCTTCTTTTAAATATAGTCTCCTCCTTTACTGTGTTGATTCCCTTTATGTATTTAAATGTTTCTATCATATCCCCCCTGTCTCGTCTTTCCTCCAAGCTATACATGTTAAGATCCTTTAACCTTTCCTGGTAAGTTTTATCCCGCAATCCATGAACCAGTTTAGTAGCCCTTCTCTGAACTCTCTCTAAAGTATTAATATCCTTCTGGAGATACGGTCTCCAGTACTGCGTACAATACTCCAAGTGAGGTCTCACCAGTGTTCTGTACTATGGCATGAGCACTTCTCTCTTTCTACTGCTAATACCTCTCCCTATACAACCAAGTATTCTTCTAGCATTTCCTGCTGCTCTATTACATTGTCTACATTGTGTGTAAGTACAAACGCAGAGTTATTCACTAAAGTGAGGATTGTCAGGAATGCAAAATGAATTTCAAAATTAAGAACAAAATAGCTGAAATGGAAGCATTTCTAGTTCTGCTATTTTGATCTTTAAATTTGAAATTCACTTGGAATTTCTGACAGGTCTTGTGAATAACCCTGACATTGAGACATGCCTTCACACTAAACGCATGCAAGTAAATACACACAGACTTTAGTCACTGGACTGGGAATAGTTGATAACTGACAAATTAATTTTGTCGACCAAAACAGCCTACACCTCCAACTCGGTAAATAAGGCTCATCTTTTGCGGCCTACAATTTTTATTTCTTGTCAGATCTCAGATCTCCACTATTTGTTAGTAAACTACTACAGGATTGATTCACTAAACAGATATGAAGATGAAATCACAAAATTCAGTCTAACATAAACAAGATGTATATATAGCAGTGTTACAAAATGTATTCAAACCATATTGACCTACATTTAGCAATTCAGTACAATTAACTTTTTAGTGAATAAAATCTTGTGCAATTGTGTGCATTTTGGATGTGACAAAGAGAAGCCTGACCGGCAAAACACGTCGGGACTTTACTCTGCACACCTCTGACTTCCATCAATATATTAAGTATTGCCTGTGACACAAAACAGTGGGTAAAATAAATCTACAGATCAAGGACACCGAGAGAAGCCAGAATAACCTATGCAGTTTTTTCTTCACAATCATTTCATTTTTCCTCAATAGCGCTGACTTTAGATTAGTAGATAGAAAATCTATACAGAATAGGTGCCCTCATAGAATACCTGACTATAGCGCTATCTGGGAGAGATATTCTTTCAATTTAATTTGTTTCCTTGCTACACTTACGATTGGGTATAGGTAGACCTTTTTGTTCAAGCCAGAGATCGAGCAACAGTTTTTTTAGCAGCTTACTTCAAGGATAATTGTTGCATTAGTATCTAGCTGCAATACTTTCAATCTGTTATACTCGCTCTCCTTAACATGTGTGATTATAGACAGACAGTCTTTTCCTGGAAGTCTAACTTTCATCAATAAATCACGGACACTCTTCTACCTCCAGATATTCATAGCAGAAACTAAACTGTGTTTCATCTCCATGTAAATATTTTCTTTTTCTTTTCTTTTTTTTTTACTTTTTTCTTTATATATACTGACTTGATTTTATTAAGTGGGTGTATTTCAAATCAAATCAAAGTCTTAGTAGTTACAAAGTTGTAGACATAAATACATAGTAACCAAAGTGACAAACATTATAGTTCTCTGCCTATACGGATACAAGGTATACAATATAGCAAGTTTGTAACGTAACATTAGCAGAAGGTATTTCTGAATTATGCACTTAATAAAGTGATTGCTTGATAATGCTCTTGGAATATAGTTCAAGAAGGTTTATCACCTAAAATCACCCCAAAGAAAAATTAGATCTTCGGGTTGAAGTGCACTTAGAGAACATTTAGTGGTGAAAAGTGCTATAATTATCTGATATTGTTAGCAGGTACCCCCAATAAAGTTAATGTATATGCACATGAAAGTTAAGCTAGACAGATAAAGCCTAAATAAATATATGGAGAAATTCTAAAATTTTAAATGATGTTTTATTACCCAAATGTAGGTAATTGTAAGACAAACAAATTTTAAGTCCTGCTGAATATCATTGTTATACAAATCGCCGAGATTAAAGGGACACTTTAGTAACCTGAACAACTACAGCTTATTGAATTTGTTCTGGTGAGTAGAATCATTCCCTTCTGGCTTTTTGCTGTAAACACTGTCTTTTCAGAGAAAATGCAGCGTTTACATTACAGCCTAGTGATAACTTCACTGGCCACTCCTCAGATATCTGTTAGAGATCCCTCCTGGGTCATGGCTGCCTAAAATGCATCCAAACATTCAGTATCTCCTCCCTCTGCATGCAGACACTGAACTTTCCTCATAGAGATTCATTGATTCAATTCATCTCTATGAGGAGATGCTGACTGGCCAGGGCTGTGTTTGAATTGTGAAGGCTCTGCCCCTGATCTGCCTCTTTGTCAGTCTCAGCCAATACTATGGAGAAGCATTGTGATTTGATCAGGCTACCACTTCTGATGATGTCAGCAGGCAGTGGGCAGGTCTACAGGAAACAGGGACAAAGCCAGCAGCTTCAGGCTTGAATATACGTAAGATTTGACTATATTTAGGGAGGCATGACGGGAACAGGATGGCTAGATGGGGGTTTTAACCCTATAGGATCAGGAATACATGTTTGTGTTCCTGATCCTATAGTGATCCTTTAAGAATATAAGTATAGAAGCATGCCAGAGGCAATATATCTTGCTAGATATATAGTTAGTGTATGGAGATCACAAGTTTTTCAAATTGAGATATGTAGAGCGTCCTGCCTTTCTAGGTAAATGATCAAACACTAACCTTGTTCCGATCCCCTTTACAGACCCACAATCATCCAGATTAAAGTTTGGCTACTGCACACATACAATTTAATACACGCATAATACTATAAATCACCCCAGTGAAAACTACTGTCCCATCACAACTAAAAAACAAAAAAAAAGTCTTCATTCTTTCGGATATGCAGTTAAATCTAAATATGTCTCAGAAGTACAAACTTTGAGCATAAATAATAATGGGGCTATTCAAATACACATTAGGAGATTAGCCTTAGAGCTATTCTGTATCTTCCAAAAATTAGCACTGATATTTCCATGAAAAGCAAACATTATGAGATCACTAAATAACGCCCATAATTGACCATTCATATGTAGACTTTAGTTTCATTGTTTGTCTGTTTTTTGCAGTGACAATTGAGGAAATGCAAAATGGGCTGAGAAATAGTTAAATATAATGAAATGGGGATTAGAATTGTGTAAATTTGGTTTGGCCAATTTAATTAGTACGAAGATAAAATAATGTTGCCGGTTGTTTGGCTAATATAATCAAAGGTGAAGCAACCTGATATGTTTAGCAAGTAGTGATGTCCCAAACAGTTCGCCGAACGGTTTGCGAACGGTTCGCCACGAACGGTTCGCCGCGGACTCATCATTGTGTAAACTTTGACCCTGTACCTCACAGTCAGCAGACACATTCCAGCCAATCAGCAGCAGACCCTCCCTCCCAGACCCTCCCACCTCCTGGACAGCTCACTAAGAATGCAGCTTCACAATTGTAGCGGTACTTACCTTACCCGGGGGCCGGCCAAGGTCCTCACTTCCCGCCGCGTGCGGCTCTCGAATTAAGGCGGGCATGGACCGCGAGATGCGGTCACGTGTCCCGCCTAGCTCTAAGAGCGTGGCGCGTGTCTCGGGCACGCTCTTAAAGGGGCAGTGGATGCCAAAAGATGAAATGTGCTCCCATTGGCCCCTGTCATCCCACATTCCCCAGACACTCACATTTTGGGGGCGTGGATATGACAGGGGCCAATCAAAGTAAAGTTTAGGGTATTTATACTTACCTCTCCCTTAACTCCCCGCCCTATCGTGGTTTCTGTTTCAGTTCCCTTTAGCGCTTGTTGTGTTCAGTTGTGATTTTCGTGCTTGACCTTGGCTTTGTATCTGACTCCGTTTATCTCTATATCCCTATTTTGTCTTGTTTGCCGGCTTACTGACTACTGTGTACCAGACCTTGGCTAGTTTTTGTTCTCGCTGTCTCTTTGTTCCCTTGACCTCGGCTTGTTCTTGACTATGTCTATTCTCTGCTATACGGCGAGTCCGGCCATTCTAAGGTCTGGTAAGTCGTATCTGCTCTATCTGTCGATTGTTGAACTAAATCTTGTGTGTAGGGGTAAACTACCGTGACAACAATGAATGTAAAATGGATGCTGTCCAGGAGGTGGGAGGGTCTGGGAGGGAGGGTCTGCTGGAATGTGTCTGCTGACTGTGAGGTACAGGGTCAAAGTTTACTCAATGATGAGTCCGTGGCGAACCGTTCGTGGCGAACCGTTCATGAACCGTTCGCGAACCGTTCGGGACATCACTATTAGCAAGCACTACTTTTTTTTAATGCTTTATATTGTTCAAAATCAGGTTCTGATTAAAACTGGTTAAAAAATACATTTATTTTATCTCATTTTTGCCAATAAATGTTGTGGCGGTCCTTGTACAATTCCCTGTTTTTGCCCAAACCTATCTCCAAGTTTCCCGAACTCATGCATATCCCCCTGTTCGTGGACCAAACGGAACATGCGTGGTCCCCCTTTTATTAGCTTATAACATCAACAACCCCAGGATGTTAACTGCAATTCAGTGATTAACTTGAGTGCTTTCACTGGGTAGCTTCCATTTTGTCTCCCGAACACAGGCAGCAGTACTTGGTCGTCGAGTGCATGGAACTAATTTCGGCTACACAATCTTGTGAACCCCGGCAAAGATTGTACTGCTAGACGAACGACGTTCGGGAGACAGGAACTACTGACTGGGGGGAAGGCCAGGGGCCAGCAAGAGCAGCATTCATCAATGTTCGCACGGAACCCCTGAAAAGACTGGCTGTTGCCCTCGATTCTCTGGAACTATTTTGTGTCATCACCTCATGGCCAGCCAGTCAAAACTTTACCTGCATGGCGATTCCATTCTACCAAATGGATCTGAGTGCTATTTGGACAACTTAGGCACTCAGATCCAGGCTATTTGGGGATATACAATTTGTGTGGTTCCTGCATATTTTTTATATTTTTTGGGGGTATTTTTGGTAAAATTGTATGGTTTTCTGTAACTGAGAGATAATTGAGTTAGCCTTCCATTGACTCAATTATCTCCCACACACAGATAGACGCCTGGGAGAGGTTTGTACTGTTTTCTATAGAGACCCCATGCTGGGGGTCTGTGCATAAAAAGCTGAGTGTGGCATAATAAACCTCAGTTGACTCCCAAATGGAAGCATGGGCTATAATCACTGAATGGCACTTTCTTCCAGCTCCAGAGGACTTCAGTGGAGATATTCAGTCTCAGAATTGCA
This sequence comes from Pelobates cultripes, assembly GCA_933207985.1. Lineage (NCBI taxonomy): Eukaryota > Metazoa > Chordata > Amphibia > Anura > Pelobatidae > Pelobates > Pelobates cultripes. Next base: position 114,387,398 of record OW240919.1, read on the forward strand.
GCTCTGCTACAAAAGTTGTTGCAAAATGGGGGCGGAGCCTGGCACTCAAGATGGCCAGACTTGCCTTTTCATAGTTCTGGCTTTTCAAGTCTCAAATAAGGGCAAAATTGAATATGGATAACACAGAAATTGTTTGGTTCTAGGTGCTGACAAACCCTACCTCTGTCTGTGCTGATATCTGCCTGAATTATCTTGATTGGGATCCTATCTGGCTAGCTCTTACTTTATCCTGGCTTCTATCGCCTACTGTGCCTGTGGCTTGGGTAAGTAGTCGACCTCCTGAACTGGTGAGCGCAGTTGGCGCAGTTGGCAGAGGCCTTTACAAAGCCCTGTTCCCCCTCCCCCATTTTGGTGAGCTGCCCTGACAACAGCCATAAGACCCCATTGGGCTGCAAAGCTGACTCCCTGCAATGTGTAACCTAAGATAGCTGCTGAGGGGAGTACTACAGCTCAGCAATCTTCTACAGTGAGAAGTGCATTCCCCAAGCCTTTCTGAATTATATGTTCCCAAAAGGCAGAGAGGCATATGGAGAAACCTGGAGCTCGATCTGGTCCTACAAAAAAGTGGGACACACAGCGACCTGCCCCAAGAGGCCCTGATGCTGCATCAACAGCACAGAAGTGGAGAAAGGTGCTCAGAAGGTCCTTCACATCCCAACACTAGCTAGTCGCTACCTAACTAGACATCAGTCCAAATGGGGATACACCCCTACGCACAGCTCACATGCTCGGATGACCGGCAACCACTATGCAATTCAGCAGCATGAAAGAGGATCCCGTGCTCCAGTCCTGATCACAGTCGTTGATGGGACCCTTGAGATCAAAGTGCTGGACTGTGCAAAAGTCTGGGGCTGGTGGAGAATAAATGTGCAGGACTTGGGTTTCTCACCATGCCGAAGTAGAACACACAGTCTGAAAGGCATAAAATGAATTCCTGTCATACCTGAAATACAGTCTACGTGACTCTTTACTCTTCGCTATTCAGTGAGCAATAGTTTTATATATTTGTATTTTTTTTCTTTGATCTCTGTTGTTTTTATTTTTATCACTCCATGGCAGTGTGTTTCCTAGTGGCACTCATGTTCCTTTGTTTTTTATTATATAAACTTTTCTTGCTTATTCAGTTTGGGGCCTTAATGGTTCATTTGCAATGGTTAAAATACTATATCCAATCCTGAACATAACTACAGTTCTATTCAATAGCATATCTCAATATCTTTTAGCTTAATCCCTTAGATCTGTGCTCATGGTGTCTTTTTATTATTATGTACTATTTTTTTAACAAAGTGCAGTATTCTTGACTTTTCATGTTACCGTTATATTCCTTATTTGTGGTACATAATCTAGTGAATTGTCAATGCAGGCATGTCTTATCAATTATGCAATACCAAATTAAAGAATGTTAAAAAAGTCTCTGCAAATTGATATTATATTTTCCTGCGTAATCTTGGAGGAGCAGGAGTGAATATAACACGTGCTTATACATGTATTTGGATTCTCTGATTCATCTGATGAAAATGCTATGAAACTTAAATGCTTGTTTATTAATTATAAACAGTGACATCTAGTGGACACTTCTAAAATGAAAACAAGTTAAAAAAAAAAAATAACATTGGAATAAGGAAACACATACTACATAAGAACATTACTTAATGTAAAATGTAAGAAAAAAAATAATAAAATGGCTCCTGACGACAGCATGCCATCACGCCGAAACACGCGGCGAGCTCTCTCTTTTTTTTTTTCACTTCACTTGGTAGCACTTTAATTTAGTATGCACTAGTTTATTATTATTTAGTTTTAGGCAGGAAGACTGGTTCGGGTGATCCTTAGTGGTTAGTCTATGGTGCCGAGGTAACACAGAGATAGATTCTTTTCAGGAGCCTTGTTTGGTTTATGGTTATTGTGGCTCAGTTCCTCCATCTTCCTCCCTTTGATTTTTACCTTTAGCTATACCTGCTGCTAGTATACACGCTGGGAGTGTGTGGAGCTAGGGGTACCGACATTATTTGGATTTTTTAAACACATTGTGTGTCTGTCTAGTTGGACCTTAGCTTGTTTGTACATATACCTTACCAGCTGTATAAGTGTAATTCTCCCTCTACACTAATTTTACCTGCTATTCTTTCATCCTTAGAAGGTAGGGCACCCTCTCCTTGTCATTGTTCCTTAGGGTCTTCACTGGTCCGCTAGTTTTTTTTTCGTTTTTTTTCAGTGAGAGTAACAGTGGACGTATTTTGAAGCTAATTCACCAGCCCCTTATCCTTGTCTTATGGGGTTCCTCGGTCAGCTACGTTTTCCTTATTATTTTACCTCTTATAATGTAAAATGTATATAGTGTAAAAACACATTTATTATTAAAAATGCATGATGCATTTAGCTCAATGTAATGAAGGGCATTGACAATTAATCTACATGCAACTAGTGGCTACAATTTGTGTAGCTTTATAGTACCCCCTGTGGTATTTCAGTATCTGCACAAAAATATGTTTTTTATGTTTTTGAGTGCGGTAAAAATGTAACGTTTAGAGAAAACATTGTTAATCAATTTTGTTTGTCCATATTATCATAGTGAAATGTACAGAAAGGAATTGTGTAAAGGAGAATGTCTATGGTTTAAATTCTCCCACTGTAAAAAAATTAAAAAAGTGTGTTCTTAAAGAGAATGTTTAAGTACCATAACTACTACAGAGCATGAACAGTGTGAGAAAACATGTTTTATCTCGGGAGACTTCCAGTCTTCTGTAAGAGCAGACGTTTTCTCTTCGCTTTAGGAGTTTCAGTGTTGTCCAATTTTGGATATCATTTATTGGCTGAAGAGTGTCAGGAAGGAGCAGGGGCACCCAAGGGATCAGGATAAGTGTCAAAATATGTTTGACAACTTACTGTGTGACAGCAACTGTGCTTATGTAAACACAGGCAAGTAACATATTACAGTTATAAGTTAAAAGATTAATATTGTTTAACCCCTTCAGGACACAGGATGGTTCAGAACCGTCCTAACGGAAAACGGGGGACGGGAGCGATCGGAGATCACTTCCGCCGAAATCCCGTTGTTACTATCTGCCCGGCATCCCAGGCAGATAGTAACAGCCAATTGCAGCATATGAGCGATCCACGATCGCTCACAATTGGCTGGTGTCAAAGTGGGTGTTACAAACTTTGACGCCTCTGTAGCGTTTTGTGAGAGGAGAGAGACAGATTGTGATAGTTTGTTGCAGCAGGTGTTCCAGAGAGAATTAAAAAGTATCAGCAGTTAATAAAAATTCCCTTTTAACCCCTTCCCTGCCAGATCTGTTACAGACAGTGCATTTGTACTGTCTGTATTTTTTTTTTGCCCTTAAGGGTTAACTTTATTTTTAAAAATCTGTGTCTTAGTCTGTCTTAGTCTGTCTTAGTCTGTCGTAGTCTGTCGTAGTCTGTCAGTTTCCTTCCCCCAAATCTCCATTAGATTCTTCTAACAGGAGTTAGTTTAGGGATTACTGTTTTAGTCTGTTTTAGTCTGTTTTAGTGTAAAAAATATATATATTTTTGTTGTGTTTAGTATTTTGTTAGTTTAGTCTGTTAGTGTGAAGCATGCAGCGCATGTACAGCTTGGAGGAGGCATATGCCTTCTTGGCGTCAGACTCTGACGCCACTGACACTGCGTCCGATTTTGACCCAGGTCAGTTTAGCAACACGTCTAGTGACATGTCATCTGTGTGTGCTACGCTGAATGTGGAGGAGGACTGGGTACCTCCACAGTTAGCTGAGCCCAACATCCCCCCTTTTAGTGCCAACGCAGGCATTAATGTGAATGTGGTTGACTTCTCCCCTATACAATATATGGAGTTATTTTTAGGGGATACCATCTGGGAGGAGATTGCTTCCCAGACTAATTTATACGCTAGCCAATTTATTGAGACCAATCCAAGTAGCTATACAGTCAAGGAGCATGCTTGGCATCCCACAGATGTCCCTGAACTTAAAACATTCTGGGCTCTTACCATGCTCATGGGGATAATAAAGAAGCCATCAATCCACTCTTACTGGAGCACCAACCCAATTTGTTCGACTCCTATATTCTCCCAAACAATGCCTAGACCAAGATATGAGCTGCTGCTGAGATACTTACATTTCAACGACAATACGCTCTGTCACCCCAGAGATCACCCCCAATATGATAGGCTTCATAACATACGCCCACTGGTAGACCATCTTCAGAACAGATTTTCTGAAGTTTATACTCCCCAACAAAATTTATCTATTGATGAATCCCTTATGAAATATAAAGGGAGATTAGGGTTCATACAGTATATCCCCTCAAAGCGGTCTATGTATGGCATTAAAGTGTACAAACTGTGCAAGAGCGAAAGTGGCTACACATTTGCCTTTCGTGTATATGAGCGGAAAGATGCTCAACTGAACCCTCCTGGCTGTCCTGACTCTCTGGGGACCTACTGTGGGAAACTTGTTTGGGACCTACTGATCCCCTTGTTCAATAAGGGTTACCACCTTTATGTGGACAATTTTTACAGCAGTGTCCACTTGTTTAAAATTCTTTATAGTTTGCAGACACTGGTCTGCGGCACTGTAAGAAGAAATGCCAAGGATTTCCCCAGACCTCTCACAGAGGCCAAATTAAAAAAAGGTGAATGCAAAGCTCTGCGCAAAGCTGAACTGCTTGCGCTAAAATTTAAGGACAGGAAGGATGTTCACATGCTAACAACCATCCATAACGAAGGCATGTAAGATGTCACTGTCCGAGGCAGGGTACAGACAAAACCGGTGTGCGTCAGGGCTTAAAACAGGCACATGGGGGCAGGGCCGGCGCTTCCTATAAGGCGAACTAGGCAGCCGCCTAGGGTGCCATATAGGAGGGGGCGCCCTGCGCCCCCATCGCCGGCCCTTTAAATTCTGCAGCCGCCTGAGCGCTCTATGGAGAGCGCTCAGGCGGCTGCCGCAGTGCCTCACCTCCCCTTCCCTGCTGTAGCGTGAGGAGAGACCACTAATGGAAAGTCGGGGAGAAAAGGAGACCACTAAGGGAGGTGGGGGGGAGAGGAGAGACCACTAAGGGGCAGAGGAGATCTCTAAGGAATGGAAGGGAGAGCTCTATAGGACAGGGGGACAGGGAGCTCTTTCACACCACGCGCACACACACACACACACAATGCATCCCTATACACACAGAAACACAACATACTTCCCTTACACACAGAGAAACACACAATGCAAACCTTACACATAAAGACAATGCATCCTTTGCACATATACACAGAACACACACAATGCATCCCTTACACACACATGCAAACACACACTGTTTTTCTTACACACACACACAGAAACACAATGCATCTCTTACACACACTCAACACACCCCTTACAGACACACACACTGCATCCCTTACATACACAGAAACACACTTTGCATCCCTTATGCATACAAACACAGATTCACACAATGCATCCCTAACACACAACAAGAAACACACAATACATCCCTCATACACAAACACTCACTGCTTTCTATCCCTTACACAAACAACACTGCATCACCTACACAAACTGGTATCCCTATACACTACATTCCGTAAGCATACACATTAGATCCTCTACAGTAACACATAACACATCCCCTACACACTCTACTCCCTGTGAGTTCATGGGTGGAACATGTAGGTGGCCTTATGGGTGGGCTTTATGGGCATACTCACCGTCAGGCCCTGGGGCCCAGACCTTGAGCTATGTAAGAGGCCCCCAAAAATGGAGCTGCTTCCCGTTCTCCCAGAACATTGAATTTTGTGACCACAGTTACAAACAGCCTCCAGAGATCCTGTTCTACACCAGACCAGTGGAGCCAGACTGCAGCCAGAGCCCATCACCATCCTAATCTGATTGTAAGTAGGCAATCTAGTATATTATTAGTGACACTAATCTCTAATTTACCTCACATTAAATGGACACTATAGTCCCCTAGAACCACTGCAGCTTAATAAAGTTGTTCTGGTGTCTATAGTTTGTCCCTGCAGGCTTTTTAATGTAAACACACACTGTGTGCAGCACTGGCATTAGTTCATATGGGTGGGGCATTGCGAAGTTCCAGGGGGGGGGGCAAATCTTTCTTTTGCCTAGGGCTGCAAAAATCCTTGCACCGGCCCTGCATGGGGGGTGTTGATTTGGCTGATCAGCTGATGCAGCCGTATCTTATCTTAAGAAAGACAAAAGCCTGGTATAAAAAGGTGGCTATCTACCTGTTGCAAGTAGCAACACATAATTCATTTTTACTCTTTAAAAAAATGAATCCAGGAAGAACCACCTATCTCCAATTTCAGCTCAAGCTGATTTCCACAATAATTTATGGAGATGGTCAAGTTCCAACAACGGTGCAAGAGGAGTCTAGACATTTTATTTTTAAGATACCGCCAACACCAAAAAAAAGAAACCCCCAGAAACGTTGCCAGGTCTGTTATAAAAAAGGGAAAAGGACAGACACCCCTTTTCACTGTCCCGATTGCCCTACAAAACCTGTATTGGAGCATGTTTTAAGGTCTACCACACAGAAAATAAATTTTTATAATACTTGTTCCTGATTTATTTTTTTTGTTTATTTTGAAAGCAGCAAATTTCTGTTAGTCAGTATCCTTCCCCCAAATCTCCAGTTAGATTCTTTTTGCAGGAGTTAGTTTACATATTGCTGCTAACGGAAGTTTTAGTCTCATTTAGTCTGTTTTTATCAGTTTTAGTCTGTTTTTAGTATAAAATAAAAAAATTGTGTGTTAGTAACTCTGTGTTAGTCAGACTCTGACACCACTGACACTGCGTCCGTTTTTGACCCAGGTCAGTTTTCTGACATGTCATCTGTGTGTGAGCCGGCTGCAAAAAGAAGCTGTGCTTTCTCTGCTACACCGAATGTGGAGGAGGAACGGGTTTCTCCACAGTTAGCTGAGCCCCAAATCACCCCTTTTAGTGCCAACACAGGCATTAATGTCAATGTGGATGACTTCTCCCCTATGCAATATATGGAGCTATTTTTAGGGGATACCATCTGGCAGGAGATTGCTCCCCAGACTAATTTATATGCTACCCAATTTATTGATACCAATCCAGATAGCTATGCAGTCAGGGAGGAGTGTGCTTGGCATCCCACAGATGTCCCTGAACTTAAAAAATTCTGGGCTCTTACAATTCTCATGGGGATTATAAAGAAGCCATCAATTTGCTCTTACTGGAGCACCAACCCAATCTGTTCTAGTCCAGTGTACTCTCAAACCATGTCTAGAACAAGATTTGAGCTGCTGCTGAGATACTTACATTTCAATGACAATACCCTCTGTCACCCCAGAGATCACACCCAATATGATAGGCTTCATAAAATACATCCACTGGTAGACCATCTTCAGCACAAATTTACTGAAGTTTATACTCCTCAAAAAAATGTATCTATTGATGAATCGTTAATGAAATATAATGGGAGATTAGGATTCAAACAATACATCCTCTCAAAGCGCTTTAGGTATGGCGTAAAATTCTACAAACTGTGCGAGAGCGAAAGTGGCTATACATTTGCCTTTCGTATATATGAGGGGAAGATGGTCAACTGGAGATTATATAAATAATGGTATGTAAAGAAAGCCCCTTTTGTCCTGAAAAAAACAATATATAATTTGTATGGGAACAGTAAATGAGAGAGCGGAAAATTACAGCTAAACACAAACACCAGAAAAGTGTAAAAAGAGGCCTGGTCGCAAATGTACAACATCGCAAAAACAGTCCAGTCCTTAAGGGGTTAAACAGTTTTCAATACACATTGACTATTTACAAATTTATGTTTAGTAACAAAACTTAAAATTATTTGTTGAGTTTAAGTTTATTATTATTAATATTTAAAAAGTGACAACAAATTCTGCAGAGCTGTACAACAGACAAGTATCATAGGCGTGCGCACGGGGTGTGCCGGGTGTGCCTGGGCACACCCTAATCCCTGCGGCACGCCTCTGTATTGAGTCCTGCAGGAACACTTTTTTTTGAGAAGGAACGCTGTTCCTGCAGGCACTCAGTGCCTCCAAATGCCCCCTTCCTCCCCCGTGTTTCCCCAGAGGTGTGTGTCTGTAAGTGTGTGTCTGTGAGTTTATGTGTGTGTGTCTATAAGTGTGTGTGTGTGTGTCTGTGAGTGTCTGTGTGTGTGTCTGTAAGTGTGTGTCTGTGAGTGTGTGTCTGTAAGTGTGTGTGTGTCTGTGAGTGTATGTGTGTGTGTCTGTAAGTGTGTATGTGTCTGTGAGTGTATGTGTGTGTGTCTGTAAGTGTATGTGTGTGTGTCTGTGAGTTTATGTGTGTGTGTCTGTGAGTGTGTGAGTGTGTCTGTGAGTGTATGTGAGTGTATGGGCATGTGTATGTAAGTGTGTGTGTCTGTGAGTGTGTGTGTGTGTTTGCGAATGTGTGTGTGTGTCTATGAGTGTATGTGTGTATGTATGTCTGTGAATGTATGTGTGTGTGTCTTTGAGTGTATGTGTCTGAGTATGTGTGTGCACGTGTATATATATGTGTGTGTCACAGGTGCCTCATCCCAGGGCCCTATTTAGCCTTGTACTGCAGAGAGCCCCAGATGGAATTTTTTTCCTCAAGTAAGTGGTTAATCTCATAAGAGCAGACATTAGGCTGTTAGTGTAGGACCTGCCAAAGATGGGGTACATTGACGTTGTGTGCAGGCTGTATGCAATGTATGATCATATAATGTAACTAAACCCCCATTATTTTTTGCCTAGATTAGGTGTTTTTAAGTTGCTGTTTAGTGGATAGGTGAGTGCGCTGGATCTTGTGTATTGTGTTATTTGGCCCCCAGCAGCACCCCCACTTATGCATGTTTAGGTGAGTGCAGCCAACCCCCCCTTGTTTCATATATATATATGTGTGTGTCTGTGTGTCAGTGTGTGTGCGCACGCGTATATATATATATATATATATATACATATATATACACACACACATACGTGTATATTATTTTTTGGGGGGGGTGAGAATCTTGGGAGAGTTCCCACACTTTATTCCCCAGGACTTCTCTGGAGATCTCCGGATGTCCCCTGTCGGCTCACGCAGAGTCTGCGCTATCTGAGTGCCGGCTCTGCTCTAAGCCTCCATGGGCTTGCGGGGAGATCAAAGATCTACCTCACCAGCCCACAGCAGCATGGAGGGAGGCAGGAGAGGACCCAGGGAGCGCTAGACAGCAGCTCCGCCAGGTTCCTCTTACGAGATCTGAGCATTGCCATGGCAACACTCAGATCTCGAGAGAGTTAACTCTAGCCCCGCAGGTTAGAGTCCACTCTCCACTGGACCACCAGGGATGGCACATGGCAGCAAGGATTCCTGCTCCCTACATAAGGTAAGAAGGGAGGGGGGATATTTACTAATCTGCCCCCACCTCCACAATCCCTCCAAACATACAGCACACACACACACATACAGCACCCACACACATACAGCACCCTCACACAAACAGCACCCACACAAATACAGTACACATACAGCACCCTCACACACACAGCATGCTCACACACACAGTACACTAACCGCACCCTCATAAACACACACAGCACCTTTACAAACACACAACACCCTCACACACAGCACACTAACTGCACCCTCACTAACACACACAAACAGCACCCTCACAAATACACGACACCCTCACACAGCACAGTAACAGGACCTTTACAAGCACACACAGACACAAACACCCTCACACGCAGCACACTACCAGCACCCTCACACACAAACAGCACCTACACAAACACCCTCACCCACATAGCACACTACCAGCACCCTCACATACACATCACACACTAACAGCACCCTCACACAGCACACACACACACACACAGCAGTGTATGTGTGTATATAAATATATGTGTATGTGTGTGTATATATATATATATATATGTGTGTGTGTGTGTGTGTGTATGTATGTGTGTATGTTGGGGATGGTGGTCAGGGGTGTATATCTGGCACCCAGACTTTTGCACAGCCACTATCCTGACATGTGGGTAAGCACATGCAGCCCCAGGGAAAGTTAAGTTTAAATTTAGGTTTTTTCCTCTGTTGTTATTTGGGTCCCTGGGGTGGAGTATTCGGAAGAGCAGGGTGGGCCGATTCTCCACCCACTGTCTGAGTGGTTGTGCATGAGTCCAGCCCAGATTTTCCATAGAGTTCTGGCTCACTGCCTAACGAGGTCATTAGCCTCACCTGTAGGGGCTGTGAGCAGCTATATAACTGCAGTTAAAGCAGGGTGAAGTGAGGGAAGTGTTTTGGAGGAGAAAGAAGGTGTTTTTGTGGAGAAAGAAGATTTGCTGTTCATTGTATCCTGTTATTTCACAACAACAGAAAATAAACAGGCCAGAGGCCTTTTTGAAACTGGACTTTGTCTTGACCTGGTTTTCTTACCCTAGAGGGCTGTGCGGTTGCCAAAAGATCCTGGACAAACACACACAGGAAAGTAAGTTTGTCACTATATATATATATATATATATATATATATATTTATTTGTGTGTATATATATTACATACATACACATGTGACGTGTGTTTGTTCTTTAGGGTGCACACCCTAATGCAATAGGCTGCGCACGCCTATGACAAGTATTTGTAATGCACAGGAACAGACAAGTATTTGTCGCACAGGAACAGATGGTGTTGAAGGCCCTGCTCAAATTAGCTTACATGCTACAGGGAGTGGGGTAAAGAGACACAAAAGTCAAGGGTAGGGATAGACAAGTACGTTGCTAGAATAGTTTTCAATGAGGGCTTAGTTTTTTGGATTTTGTTTTGGATTATACAGTTACAGAAGAGAAAGCAAGGTGCGGGGAAGAAAAGCTATTGACAGTTTGTTTGATATGCTTACCTGAATAAGTGAGTTTTCAATGATTTTTGAAGGAATGGAGAGAAATGGGTGAAAGCCTAACAGAGCAGGAAAGGGAGTTCCATAGGTGCAACTCTAGTGAAGTCTTGAAGGTGAGCATCAGAGATAGATGAATAATTTCACTACACCTACAACTCTTTTGTCTCAAATGATATGTCACGTTTGTATATCATTGTATATGTCACGTTTTTATAACTAGAATAAATAGTTTATTAACAAACAATATTGTCAAGAGTTATCAGGCACGACAAGCAGGGACGTATTAGCCGCGAGGCAAACAAGACATTTGCCTTGGGTGGCATTTTCCAAGGGGCGGACTGACAAGGTGGGTGGGCGGCACTGGCGAGGGAGCACTTTTCCTTTGGCGCTCTGCTCAGCTCCCTTGCGCGCCACAGAGTGATGTCGGTCACCTGGAGCCGGAATATGACGTCATATTCCAGCTCTTGGCATCACTCTGCGGCACGAGAGGGAGCTGAGCAGAGAGCTCAGGGGAAAGTTCTCCCTCGCCAACGCTGCCCACCCACCTGCCCAACTAGACCACAGGGAGAGGGAGAACCCCCTAGCATTCCCAAAGGGCAGCACAAAACCAGGATACACCACTGATGACAAGCCTACTTTCAAATCTCACTAAAGTACAAAAAAAAAAGAAAAACGAGCCCCCAGAAATTAACCAAAACATCTATAGATTCTATATGCTTTTTTTTAAAATCAGAAATGCATGTAGCTCCCTCTAGATCTTCACTGTGTCAGATTTAGAAAATATAAAATTCAAAAGTGTTTTAGTTTTTTAAATTTAGAAGTTAGGTAATAATGGCCATACGGTGACTGACTACGAAGCCATTTTCAAAAATGCAAGGTCACAGGTTTGAATCCTGGCAGAGTTAACTCAGCACTTCATCTTTCTGAGGTTGATAAACTGAGTACCATCAATTAGTGGGTAATAATAACATATATTACTACTCAGCTGCCAATGTGGTTAAATTATTATAATGTGGGGGCAATATTAAGCTACTTATGTTATGTTTCAGTCCAGCATGGAACAAAGTAAAAACAATTAATCAAAAAATTTAAAATACTCGACATGGTGACTTACAATCAGAGGTCACGTATGGCTCACATCAGAGCAGAAAACAGACATTGGTGAGTACGCAATTTAGTATATTGACCCTAAAAAGGTGCAATGCAGTGGCAGAGAATATTGGGAAAGAAAAGGCGCTAGGATAACATTGCCTCATTTTTACTCTAGAAATAACATTAAAAAAAATAAACAAATGCATAGAACATATAGCCAAAATTTGCTAAAGAATTTTATTATAATGCTAAATGTACATGACATCCTACCACTTCACAAGTGAGAAAAATAATATCATCTCAAAATGTGTAAAGGTGCAATTTTTTTTTTTTTTTTATTGAAATGTTTAAAAATGTTGTTTAAAAAATATTTAATTAGATCAGGAGCGTATTTTTAGTACATATTGGCCACTCTACGGCTATTAGTATTACCCAGCTATAACATGTGTACTTATTGCGCGGAGTTAACTTAGCGATTGTTAGCATGTTATACTCTGTAAATATTAAATGTGCAACTCCTCAGATATGCCACTGAAAGTTTTGATATTGCCTACAGTAGCTGTCGTGGCACTGTAAGCATGTATGTATCCAAATGCACAAGAAAAATAAAGAATTATACAAAATAAAAAATAAATGTAATTAGGAAATTCTTCTCATTATCGTGAAAAGATGTGATTTTGAATATATTTTTGTGCTTATTAAAAAAACATAGTCAACTTTATTTGCTGAACTTGGAATTGTCAGGAATTAACAAGAGAATTTGAAAATGTTCTGCCAAAGTATCCAAACTGAAATAACTCCCTCAGCTCTGAAACTTTTGTCTAAAATGATAATGAATCTCCTTGTAAATGCCAAACAATTCCAAAGTTTCTGAATAAAGCCGACATCTGTTATGTGAATATATCTTTTTGCTGCCTTGGCGTTATACAATACAATCAATGAGTAATATGTGACGATGTTTTCTAGATATAGTTTCAGTATAGTGTAATATAGTATTACTATAGTGTAAGGAAGTATTACTTTACTGAGAGGGTAGTGGATGCATGGAACAGCCTTCCAGCTGAAGTGGTAGAGGTTAACACAGTAAAGGAGTTTAAGCATGCGTGGGTTAGGCATAAGGCTATCCTAGCTATAAGATAAGGCCAGGGACTAATAAAGGTATTTAGAAAATTGGAATGGTTCTTATCTGCCGTCACATTCTATGTTTCAACGTTTCTATATAGTTACAGATCTGGCTTTAAATGTATACAAAATAAATTGCAGAAAGGATGGCAAAAATACTCAATATTTTCAGAAGGAATGAGATGGGAGATTTGTGCTTTGTCATATCATCATCTAAGACACGGGTTTTAGTTGGTTTGATGATGCGATCGCGTTGTGAAAGTATGGCTTTCCTTGCACCAGGCCATTTTCCATCTCCGGTGAGACGGTACTGGTAAGGTGTGCAAGGACCAAAGAATAGCTCCCAGGCCAGTTTAGGGTCTGTAAACAGGAATCGCAGTACATTGGGCTTTACACAAATCTGAGAGGCAAGTTCATCCAAATATTCCAGAAAGTCAACTTGGATGGTGTGTCGTGGGCTCTCCACATACCTTAAAAAAAACAAAAAAACTGTTCATGATCTGTTCATTGAATAATATTTACATGCATTGTGGGATTGGATAAAGGTAACAATTTAATTAAGCAATTAAATACAATATAACAAGAGTGGCTATTGTGACCTATATGAAAACACCTAGATGAACATGTCTAGCCAGGGTTTGGGATAGTTGGAATTTAGGATTCTATAACTCAAGTCCCGGTTTAAATGTGTACCCATCATGCTTTTGACCAGTTAGTTTAACATATGCTAAAAGGCACACAGGTTGTAGTTTACTATTTTTAGATAAGCGTTCGAATGGATTTAATATGTATGTATACACTTTTAAAATGATTTACTATAATGACAAATGTTTTAATTTTATTATATTTTCATAGTTTGTGATACATTAATATAACTGATACATGATCCATTTTTTTGATACTTTTACAAAATTATTTTAAACATTTATCCAAAAATGTTAAATCATTTAGAAAGCGTATCCAAACATTTTAAGTGGTGGCCATATTTGTGATAAATTTGGAAAAAAATGATAATCCATGTTAATTCCCCAATATCAGCATCAGACTCGAGTATGTTCTCATGGCTGAATGGAAGCAAGCACCCTAAGCAATATTTCAAAATCTAGTTGAATTCTTTCCCAGAAGAATTAATGCTGTTTTATCAGCAGATCGGTAGTAACTCTAGGTTTGATTTTTGTTACTTGGCGAAAATCTTACCGACACTCCAGCTCTCTTTTTTTTATGGCTATATCTGCCAGCATATCATCTTTTGAAGGGAGTTTGCACAGTCCTAATAAACAAAATCAGACAAGTCAATGCAGACTAATAGAGATACAGTTTTTGTTGTGTTTGCTGATTGTTCTATTGTTGCTATCATTTTAAGAACTCTACGATAACAGCTCAATAGGGTGAATTACAGAAAATATTGAAATGGATATTCTGGGTGGACATATGCAAATTAGTTGCAGCCCATCCTGGGCAGGGCATCACAGGCTGCATTACGGGCAGAGGTATCTGGCGACCACAGCCTCCACCCCTGGAATCTGGTCTTACCAGCAATCCACTCCTGCTAGCCACACAGCTGTAGCTGCTTCGTTTACTCTGTAGCTTTAACTATTGTCCATGTAGTGTGTATGTATTGTGATTTGTACTGACATAACTGACCACTTACTACTGCGATTCAGCCTTTATACACAGATTGAGCATAGTGACTTAACTTGGAAATGTATGTTTGAAAACATGATTTCTTTCGAGACCATAGTCTGGCGTACCTCACTTGCATAAACTCACAGTCCCATATACCCAGATTACTCTCCATGTCCAGAAATATAGTTATGTGATTTGCATAGCCATGCCTGCCTAGCCAGTTTACCCTTTCTTTTTTGATAAATAAATAAATAATGCTGTTTACATGGGAGTTAACTCAACTCTACAATCAGTTTGTACTCTCTTGCTACGTATACATCTGTCTTAACTCTGATTTTCTTTTTTCTGTTATGCTGAATTCATGCTTCAATTAAAAGAATCAATCCTCATTCTATTTTATAGTGATATATATCATTTTCACTGTGAGTTATTAAAACACAACAGAATATTTTGATGAAAAATGTATTTGAAAGCAACTCTAAGTGAGAAAGCAGAATAGAGGAAATAATTTTTTGTTGCCTCCGCACCTTTGAAAACTCTTGTGGCCCATCGAGCTTGAAGTTCTGAAAGGGGCATGATGGCCCCAATGGGCTGAATGAGGCCAATACATGCTACCGTAGTCTTCTCCAAAACTGGTGGAAACACCATCTTGTATAGTGGAATCTTGTTATTTACCACTTTGAGGGCTGGGTCATCGAAAAATGGAAAAGAGAAACTGTATCCGGTGGCAAAGAATACTGCATCAATATTTTTTTCCACTGTTCCGTCTTCGAATATTGCATCTGTTTCTGTGAATTCCTTAACATTGCATTTCATTAGTACTTTTCCTGCAATTATACGATTCGGCAAGTCATCATTGATAGTTGGATGTTGACTGGAAATTCTGTAAAAGAAGAAAATAAGGATGGAGACAAATTATTACGTAATTTATATTGTTTGCTCAGTGAAGCTTGCTTGCGTGTGACAGAAATTACAGGTCATAGTAAGTCCCTCCTTAACCATTAGCATACATAACTCCAGATTGTTACACAGGACTAATACATGAGGTTACATAGCTATAGCATGTGTCATTATAGAGCACACTCAATGGACACTTTATATTTTAAGTAGTTATGTAATAGCTCTATACTCTTTTAATTGAAACTACTTTTCATACTTTTTTTATTGTCCACCTTTTCATAGTCAATTCAAACTTTGATTCGAATGTTGAAAGAAAGTTTGCTAAAGCAATTTTGTCAGGTTTATTCTGTTTCAAATCAGCTTATTCTGAACTCAGTAGTCAGCTGGATATAATTGGGACTTGGAATTTCTCAGTCTTTAGAGAGTTAATGCTGGTTTCGTAGATGGATAATCTGCATTATCAGATGCAATTTGAGCAGATCCACACTGTACCTATGCTTGGGTTTTATTCCATAATTTTCATGATTGAATCGTGCATTCATCTTTTTCTCTGCCCAGTTGTTCAGCATTTCTGTTGTCATAAATTGTTTCAGGAGCAATCTGTATCGACTGTAGAGGACCACGTCCAGTGGAAAACCTTCATCACAGACACGGTTAACAACCCATGCTCCCCTTCTGGTGCTTAGATAGACCTATGAAGGACAAGATTATTAAGCAAAGTGTGAAAGATATTTACAAGAAAATCAAATTAAGAGAACTGTGGAACGCGACATAACATGGAATGCACTATTACATCTATTTTAAGGAAGGAAAAAGTAGGGGTTAAGGATCATTGGTCAATAAGGTGCCCCAGTGGGTCATGTGCATCTAGATGGGAGATGGATTGGGTCATTCATTGACATTCTACTTTGACTAGTCTTTCCCACTGGTGTCACTAATTGGCTGATGCCAGAATTGAGTATATCAAAGACATGAAGACAGGGCTATCTGAACTAATATTGACATAGCTAGTGGCAGTCTCCCTGTTGCTATTTTAATGCTTGTGTATATAACGGCAGACTTATTCACAGACCTATATTAATCCTATGTAGGGTGTCAATTTTTGTTTTGTTTTGACAATTGTATTTTTGTATATATTTTGGTCTTTACGGCAGCACAACTACTTAAAAATACATATGATCTGGGTGTTCCCCAAATTCCCATTTTTTTCTCTGTAGATCTGGAATCCAGACCAGATTACTATTGGACTGGGCACCCCACCCATCCACAATAGGTGCCCCTTTGGAGGTGACCATAGGAAAGCATAAATTGAGGAGTCGTCGGAAGCAGTTTAAGCTGTAAGTATTGCAAGTTAGTATTTAAATTTCCTGTGTTAAAACTAGTGTAGGACCCACCGATATTGGGGTACTGTGAATAAGTGATGGGCTTAACAAAATATGGCCATATGGTGGAACTGAATACCCATATTTGTTCGCTAAGATAGGTGATTTTAAATAGCCTTGTAAAATCTAAAGCTGTATTTTTGTCTTTGTGTGTGCGCAATTCCTTTAACTGTAATTTTAGTTTATTTACCTTACACACCAAATGTACATAAGTTAAATGCTGAACTAGAACTGAGTCTTAATATAATTAAAGTCAAAGATTGGCTTAAAATAGTTATGTATATATTACCTGTTTTGCAACAGAACTGATCTCTACAGCCAGGTCACCTCCAGAATTTCCAATGCCAATGACGATAACCCTTTTGTCCTGAAATGCTTGTGGGTTCTTATAGTCCCGACTGTGGAAATATTGGCCTTTGAACTTCTCTATGCCTGCCAGCACAAAAGAATATCAATCAAATATTTAATGAGGGAAAATGCTTTTTTCAGATATGTCTTGGCTGCGGTAAAGATGGTTTGGTAACCTCAGGTACTTATCAAAGGTGCTCATTCTTTTCAAATCTCAAGAACTGACCCAACTGGGACTAAACCTGCAACCCTTAGGTTTGAATAGATTGTATTAGTTCAGATTGAGGCACCTCGGCAACTAAGTCCTTCTGACTTGTTAACCTCTACCCCAGGCCTGTCCAACCTGCGGCCCCCCAGATGTTGCTGAACTACAACTCCCATGATTCTTTCAATGAAACAGATACCCCGTAAATCATGGGAGTTGTAGTTCAGCTACATCTCGGGGGGTTGCAGGTTGGACAGCACTGCTCTACCCATTTAACATGCCCTGTTTAAAACCTGCTGCATATCTAGTCATCAATAAAGAAGAGAATGTAAACTTCAGATATTATAATGATGGAAATAGGTTTTGTTTTAACACACACTTATCAGAAGTTCTTATAATGCCACCCGACCTCACCTGCCCCTATGGACAAGCCTCCACTGGCCTTCATCTTCAGCTCTGAGCCTTTTCTTACAAAATGGCAGTCTATGATGTACAGCTGGATGATCTTCTATAAATAATCTCATACATGTGATACCATAGGCCTCTTTTGCACATATCATAAGAATATGAACAAAGATTGATTATGCAAGATGTGGTGGCCATAGCTGCCTGATGCTCTGCACTTTCTTTTTCTTTTCTACTGTATTCAATGTGTATCTTTATGAAAATCACTGAAATGACAGCAACACTTTAATTATATTAAAATAGAGACTGGGGGATTGGTATTACATATTCTACAAAGGCCTGGTTCAATCAAACCTTAGAAAAGTCAAGTGCCTTGCTTCATAAATCCATCATGAGAATTTCAGGGTACTATATATTTATTCTCACCTCCGGCCTCATTTAATGATGTCACTGATAACAAAGAGTCAGTGAGTGCAGGTTAGTGTTCCTCCTGTAAACAGTGCATATCAAGGAGGTTCCAGGCAGCATCATACCCAGAGGGGGTTAAACCATCAATGAATGATTTAACCCCAAACCTGTCCCCCCCAAATGGTGTAACTCCCGATTGGCTAAGTTGTAATAATTTTTTTAGGAACCCTGTTTCCATCATAAGGGATAGCAAAAAAAAAGAAGTGTTTAATTTTATTTTGTAATAGTATCTGTTTTTATTCCACGAGATCAAAAACTATAGCATAAAAAATAAAACATAAGCTTTGTGTAACATTTGTGAAATTAAATAGTGTATATGGCTAATTAGTAGCATCAATTTCCACCATTTGCATAATTTTTTAAATATTAGCTTAACAAAGGAAAATCACCTAGAATTTAAAAAAATAAATACATTTCTTTCATGTCATGCACTATGTTTTTTTTTTAACATGTGTATTATACATTTAGCAATTGACATTAGAATCCAGTGCTATCCAAGAACAGGCAGAACAGATATTTCATCTGATGAAGAAACATTGGGGGAATTTATGAAAGTGATCTGAAAAATGTCATATTGAGGGATTCAATATTCTGTTACAGTTACTTGGTGTCGTAAATAAGATAAAACCCACCCCTCATCCTCATTAAATATACTTTGTTCAATTACAGCAGAAGTTAAAACAATGATTAAGAGGGAGCCAAGGTAGCAGCGCCCAGTTCTAGGATAGAGTTTAATACCACACTGTGAATATCTTCATTTAATCTTATTTTTATAAATTCACATGCACATATTTGTTAAATATAACTTAGTAGTATACATATTAAAATATTAATACCTTTGTGATTCTTTTTTCAAAGTTCTATATAATACAATAAATAAAAATCAGATACTTAAAAAAAAAAAAGAATATCCATTTAAAATTAAAATAAAATATATCATTTCTGTGCATAATAGTACATGTCTCATACCTGGAAATGAATGCAATGGTAAATGTGGGAAAGTGTGATGTCCGCTACAGATCAGAATGCCATCAAATATATGTGATTCCTTCTTCCCGTCACATTCCGTCACAACATCCCATTGTCCGGTGGTAGCAAAATCAGGATGTCTCCTTACACTGCAAACAGACGTCTAAAAGAGATTCCTTTAAATTGATGGTATAGCACCATAAACACATTTGTCAAGAATACATTGTGGATAGGGAGCAACAGACAATGTCACACATCTCAGTGGGCATTGTAAGTGGTCACTCTTAATCTAAAGATATGTATGTAGTTGCAATAACAATACGATTTCAAGGAGTTAAAGTCACAGACGGTAAGCTATTAAGTTCAGGAAAGGGTGTATATTGTTTAAAAGGACACTTTAGGCACTATGCCCATTTCATCTAATTGAATTGGTTATAGTTCCTGGAGAACTCTGGCACTGTCCTTCCAGTGTTAACTGTTTTGGAGTAGTTTAACACTGAACAAGGATCCCTGGACACCCACAGCCCAGCTGCTACTAGAGATATGTCTAAGGCAGAGATTACACGTTTCCTTGCCACCAAACCAATTTAGTAAGTGTGTAGTGATAGACTGAGAGTAAAACTCTCGTCCAATCACAGACAATCACAGACACCCATTACGACACATAATGCTTCCTCATTAGTCTCAACAGCAGAGACTCTTTTTTTAGAATTAAACATTAAAACCATTTTATTGCTGAATGTAAAAATGGTGCCAAAGGACTCCAGACACTATAACCACTTCAATGGCATAAAGCAGTTACATTGCCTACAATGTCCCTTTAAGAAGAACACAGGTTCCATTTACAACACAACTGGAGTCTCACACTCAAGACACTAGTGCTCTATGATCTTTGATGATTTCCAGTAATGGCTGATAATTACGTCCCCAAGTAGTGAGGCTCCAGTAACTCACAGCCTTAATGAATTCATGCCGACTGAAGTTCCTTTATGTTGAATAAAATGTAGCTGTATAATCACATAATGTAATGTCACATACTCATTACACTAACATTACGGCTGCTACATGTTCAGTCACTCCCATCCTAATTGTATTCTGGTTGTATCCTTTTCTGAAAGCTTCTATTTCTGCAATTACCTGATGTGACCCTGTGTGTTACATAATGAACCCTTAATTAATAGTAAACAGTTATCTTCTCCTTATACCTGCATAACAACAATCCAATACCCATACCCTTACTTGCAGCCAAAAATTTTTTACAGGACCAAACGTATTCCTGCATAAATCTGATTTCCCCAATGACACAAAAAAAAAAAAAATACATACGAGCCAAGAAAGCTGTCTTGCACTAGCGTGTAAAACATAACTGGAAGCCTTAGTGTGCTTTGTGCTGGCTGTACTTCAAAACAAACATCCTGTAGGCTATTCAGGTATGTTCAAGGTATGAATACTATTGCAAAAAGAGCTCTATTATATAGATATCTGAGCGAAAAGCAATTAAATTTAATATTTTTACAAGAAACTCACTGGAGGCAAACAGATAAACAGAACTGGGGAGGTAAAAGATTTCCGCTTATAATTCAAGCTTCTAACAAGGATAAAAAAAAATGCGGAGTAGCTGTTATATTTGGAGAAAAAAAATCAAGGTTGAAATAATTTACCAGATGCAAGATATTAAAGGCAGATATTTGATAATAATATGTAAAATTGATTCCACACGTTTTACATTATGTAATATATACCTTCCAAATTGTTCACCGGTTTCCTATTTAAAAACAATACTGGAAAAAGTAGATGAAATTAAAGTGGGAAAGTTAATATTAGCAGGGGATTTTAATGCTGTACTAGACCCACAGATAGATAAAAAACTAATGAAAGGAAACAAGTTAAATCAAATGGTGATAAAACAAGCCAAAGCTTTAAAAAAGATTAAAGATGAGTATAATTTGTTTGATATCTGTAGAATTTATAATCCCAATGAGAGAGATTACACACATTTCTCTAAAGTTCATTTTTCCTATTCAAGATTGGATATGATTTGGGTAGATCCAAGTATTATTGATATGATTAAAAAAACAAATATTAACGAAATAGTGTGGACGGATCATAATGGGGTGTTCTGTGAAATAGCCTTTCGTATAGTTAAAGGAGAATCTTTCACTTGGCACCTGAACAATAATTTGCTCTGTTCTAAAACAAATAAAATCTATATAGAAAATAATATAAAAAATTATTTTAAAGAAAATACTTCAGAAAACATTGATCCATCTATTTTGTGGTGTGCCTTTAAGGCTGTGATAAGAGGTCATTTTGTTAAATTACAAAGTCAACTTGACAAGAATATTACTCTATCCTATTTATATACTGAATTAAGAAATATGTTAACAAACAATCTCCATCCCCTGAAATTTATGAGAAGATATTAGATTTGAAAGAAAATATAAAGCAAAAATTAATATTAAGAACAGCCAAAAATATGGATAGATTAAAACTCAAATATTATTCTAAAGGCAATCGAGCTGATAAAATGCTATCTCAAAAACTTAGAAAACAGAAAGGACAGAATAAAGTGGAAAAACTAATATATAATGGAAAATGGTAACAACTCCTAGAGAAATAGGAAAATGCTTTAATGAATTCTATAGTAATTTATATAGTTTATTTCAAACTACTACAGATGATGATATCAATAAATACTTGAAAACTATAAATAAGTTTCAATTAACAACAATTGAAAATGAACTCTTAGATAAATCGATAACTGCGGATGAGATTATGAAAGCCATAAATGAGCTAGAAAGATCAAAGACACCAGGCCCTGATGGATTTAATAATTTATTTTATAAAACATTTAAAGATCTACTATGTCCTTATTTGACTAATGCCTTTAATACAGCGGCAAATAGAGTATTTTTGCCAGCAGAGATGCTGAAGGCTAACATTTTGCCAATTTAAAAAAATGATAAAAATCCTACTGATGTTAAAAATTATTGTCCAATATCTTTGATAGATGTAGATACTAAGTTATACGCTTCAGTTCTAGCTGTTAGAATAAAGAAACTTCTTCCACTAATTATCCATAAAGATCGAAAAGGGTATGTTCCAGGCAGAAATTCTTATACAAGTGTGAGGAGAATTGTAAATATCTTAGATGATGCAAATAGAAATGAGATTCCAGTTTTGACTCTGTCGATTGATGCTGAAAAAGCATTCAACAGAGTCAACTGGAAATATTTAGAAGCTGTTTTATCACACTATGGATTAGAAGGTTGGATAAAGAAAGCCATTATGGCTCTTTATGTAAACCCAGTTGCACGTACTATTGGACCTAATATTGTTGCTCCGTGGTTCCAACTTAAAAATGGGACTTGGGCTAGAATGGGAGAAAAAATGGGAGAGTAAAACTCTCGTCCAATCACAGACAATCACAGACACCCATTACGACACATAATGCTTCCTCATTAGTCTCAACAGCAGAGACTCTTTTTTTCAGAATTAAACATTAAAACCATTTTATTGCTGAATGTAAGAATGGTGCCAAAGGACTCCAGACACTATAACCACTTCAATGGCATAAAGCAGTTACATTGCCTACAATGTCCCTTTAAGAAGAACACAGGTTCCATTTACAACACAACTGGAGTCTCACACTCAAGACACTAGTGCTCTATGATCTTTGATGATTTCCAGTAATGGCTGATAATTACGTCCCCAAGTAGTGAGGCTCCAGTAACTCACAGCCTTAATGAATTCATGCCGACTGAAGTTCCTTTATGTTGAATAAAATGTAGCTGTATAATCACATAATGTAATGTCACATACTCATTACACTAACATTACGGCTGCTACATGTTCAGTCACTCCCATCCTAATTGTATTCTGGTTGTATCCTTTTCTGAAAGCTTGTATTTCTGCAATTACCTGATGTGACCCTGTGTGTTACATAATCAACCCTTAATAGTAAACAGTCATCTTCTCCTTATACCTGCATAACAACAATCCAATACCCATACCCTTACTTGCAGCCAAGCATTTTTTACAGGACCAAACGTATTCCTACATAAATCTGATTTCCCCAATGACACCACCAAAAAAAAATACATACGAGCCAAAACAAACATCCTGTAAGCTATTCAGTCCATTTGCAAAGATATTCAACATGTGTACATGTGGACTTTGCAACAGGAAAAAAATCAATGAAATCATAGGCATGCGCAGCCTATTGCATTAGGGTGTGCACCCTAAAGCACAAACACACGTCGCATGTGTATATATGTATTATATATATATATACATATATATATATATATATATATGTATATATATATATATATATATACACACACACATACACTGCAATGTGTGTGTGTGTGCTGTGTGAGGGTGCTGTTAGTGTGTGATGTGTATGTGATGTGCTGGTAGTGTGCTATGCGGGTGAGGGTGTTTGTGTGGGTGCTGTTTGTGTGTGAGGGTGCTGGTAGTGTGCTGTGTGTGAGGGTGTTTGTGTGTGTGTGTGTGTGTTTGTTAGGGTGCCATTTGTGTGATGTGTGTGGGTGTCGTGTATTTGTGAGGGTGCTGTTTGTGTGTGTGTGTGTGTGTTAGTGTGCTGTATGTGAGGGTGTTTGTGTGTGTGTGTGTGTGTGTTTGTTAGGGTCCTGTTACTGTGCTGTGTGAGGGTACTGTGTGTGTGAGGGTGCTGTTTGTGTGATGTGTGCGTGTGTTTGATGGTGCCGTTTGTGTGATGTGTGTGGGTGTCGTGTGTTTGTGAGGGTGATGTTTGTGTGTGTGTGTTAGTGAGGGTGCTGTTAGTGTGCTGTGTGTGAGGGTGTTGTGTGTTTGTAAAGGTGCTGTGTGTGTTTGTGTGTGGGTGCTGTATGTGTGTGTGCGTGCTGTATGTTTGGAGGGATTGTGGAGGTGGGGGCAGATTAGTAAATATCCCCCCTCCCTTCTTACCTTATGTTGGGAGCGGGATCCTTGCTGCCATGTGCCATCCCTGGTGGTCCAGTGGAGAGTGAACTCTAGCCTGTGGGGCTAGAGTTAACTCTCTCGAGATCTGAGCGTTGCCATGGCAATGCTCAGATCTCGTGAGATGAACCTGGCGGAGCTGCTGTCTAGAGCTCCCCGGGTCCTCTCCTGCCTCCCTGCATGCTGCTGTGGGCTGGTGAGGTAGATCTTTGATCTCCCCGCCAGCCCATGGAGGCTTAGAGATCTCCAGAGAAGTCCTGGGGAATAAAGTGTGGGAACTCTCCCAAGATTCCCACCCCCCCAAAAAAAATAATATACACGTGTGTGTGTGTGTGTGTGTATATATACGCGTGCGCACACACACTGACACACACATATATATACATGTACACACACATACTCAGACACACACACATACACTCACAGGCACACACACATACATTCACAGACATACATACACACATACACTCACAGACACACACACATTCGCAAACACACACACACTCACAGAAACACACACTTACATACACACACCCAACAACTCACATACACTCACAGACTTACACACTTACAGACACACACACATAAACTCACAGACACACACGCACACTTACAGACACACACACACACACTTACAGACACACACACATACACACTTACAGACACACACACATACACTCACAGACACACACACACTTACAGACAAATACACTCACAGACACACACACACACACTCACAGACACACACACACATACACTCACAGACACACACACACTTACAGACACACACACATACACTCACAGACACACACACACACACTTACAGACACACACATATACACTCACAGACACACACACACACTTACATACACAAACACACACACACACTTACAGACACACACACATACACTCACAGACACACACACACACCCTCAGACACACACACATACATTCACACACACACACACACATACAAATTATTAATTTTTTATAAAAAAATGTCCACCCAGCCTCCCTACCTGGAGAGCTTGTGTGAACCTGTCCCTGGGGTCCAGTGGGTCGGGCGCCTGTCTCCAGATCAGACGCGGCATTTGGGGGCGCTGAGTGCCTGCAGGAACAGTGTTCCTGCTCCAAAAAAAGTGCAGGAACTCTGTTCCTGCAGGACTCAATACATAGCCGTGCCGCGGGGATTAGGGTGTGCCCAGGCACACCTGGCACACCCCGTGCGCACGCCTATGAACGAAATATTTACTAGTATATGGGATTGTCTAGAAGTCCCGGGGACTTTAAATTTTACTGTTTCCAGGGCATTTCAGTCTGACTTGGGAAACATACAGGTAACAAACGGATTGACACTACAAAGGAAAAGTAGGGGGGGAAATTAGGAGTTAAAACTTTCATTTAATAAAGATTCAGCTATGGAGTAATAAACTTAATGGGAACCTTTACCAACCACTACCAACCACTATTGCTGTGCGAAGAAACATCTTATAATTTATAGATTGATCCTGACTGGTCAATTTCCACATTGTGAAAAAAAAAAAACTGCTTGCAATTTAAGATTTTTAGTTTGTCAAATCATTGCCAATGGAGAAGGAAGTTGCACCTAAAACAGTATAAAATAATCACTGTTGTGACAATTAAAGAGACAAAGTATATGGTGAAGTTTTTAATATCCAGTTTCTGCCATTATGTAAAAGAATTCCTGAAGGTGAACTTTGAACCGGATCTTGCAGGATTGACAGTTCCCCTTCAGGAATTCTGAAGGTAGAAACCAGACTTTAAATCCTTCACCATCAACTGTTTTTCTCTTTAATTTTTACAAGGGTGAAGATTATTGTTTAATGTTTTAGGCACAACCTTTTCCATTTATTATCTGTCTTATTGGGATAAAGGGGTTCCCAACTAACAGGTTGTGTGTTGTCTGCTTCCCGTTAACAGTTACCTTAACTCTCCTTTCGATTTGTTTAACTCAAGTTTGATGGCTGAATAAGCTACAATTTCAGATTTCATCACAGATTTCATCAAGGTCACCCAGCTAAATTACAGGTTACACCATTCTGAAAGCCATCAAGTTGGGGTTTACACAGCATCGAAACTACCACTGGTGAAGATGGTGCCACTGCACCGGGGGCCGCATGCTCAGAGAGCCCATTGGGTGGTTCTTTAATTGCATGACCAGGTCCCTGTAATCTCTGTAGTCACTTCATATAACACAAAGGAAACAGGAAAAGGCAGAGAGAAGGGAGTGGGAGCGCCTCAGACTCCCAGCAGCTTGAGCCAGTCGACTGGACACCAGGGAACCCAACCTCCTGCACCAATAAAGTAAAAACAGTGGGTGGCTTAAAATGTGTAAATTTTCCTTGTGTGTCTGTCTGTAAATATCTGTGTGTGTGTATCTTTTTGTGTGTCTGTGTATCTATCTGTGTAACACATCTGTTTCTGTGTGTGGCTGTGTATGTGCATGTGTCTGTATATTTGTAATTGTAATCTGTATGAGTGTCATTGTGTTTATCTGTGTGTATGTGTATCTTTATGTGTGTCTGTGTATCTATCTGTGTATGTATATTTGTAATTGTATTTACCTGTGTGTTTGTATGTGTATCTGTGTGTCAATGTGTGTTTGTGTGTATGTGTATCAGTGTGTGTATCTGTGCATCTTTCTATCTATATGTGTGTCAGTGCAGTGGCGAATCCAGTGGGGGGGCAAACCGAGGAACACCTAGGGTCTCCCTTGCAGGGTCAGTGCAATCCAAGCGCCAGCCTTGCTATGGCACTTTACTGGGCAGCCATCAGGGGAGAGAGAGGACCGGGGAGCTCCAACCTGCAGCTCCTCGAGGTCCTCCTCTTGTGAGCATGGAGCATTAAAAAATATATTTGCTTTAAGCTACCCACACAGTAAGTCCCTACACATACATTCACACACACTGCAGTCCTCACTAAACACACACACACACACACACACTGTACCCCTCATACACACACACTGACACAAACCCACACTGTACCCCTAACACACACTGCCTCCCTCACAAACACTGCACACCTCAAATACACATACTGCCACACACACACACTGCACCCCTCACATGCATTGCATCTCTCACAGATACTTCACCCCTCACACAATGTACCCCTCACACACACTACTGCTCTATACCCTACTACAAGCCCTATACCTCACTACAGCCCCTATCCCGGCAGACCCCACGTAAGTTGTTAAACTGTTTTTAACTGGTTTGTCTACTTACTCTGGCAGGGCCCCATGGCACTCCTGGAACCATAACCCTACAGAGAGTTTTAATGGTTATTGTCCCTTTAAAAAATCTACCAATGCCCCTACCGAGATTATGTTCTGGGTCCTCCGCTGTGTCAGTGGGTGTCCTTGTTTCTGCATGTGTGTACCTGTGTATCTATATGTGTGTCAGTGTTTGTATCTGTCGAATACCAGTGTGTGTATCTGTGTGTCTGTGTAACTGCATGTGTCAGTGTGTTTATCTCTGTGTCTCTGTATCCAGATGTATGTCAGTGTGGTAGTGTATATGTAAATATACATACCCCCCTGCATTCAAACTTCAACGCTACACACAGACACACCCCTACATTCAAATACAAACACTATGCACAAGTAAACCACTTCTTGAAAGTGGCAACAATATATAAAAACTATACAAAGCACATACTCCATACAAAAACATGCTTACATTTAAACATACATACACTGCTCAATGCTAAATCAATGCTAAATACAAAATAAAACTATGGTTAAAGCTAAAAATACAAGTGCACTTGTCAGTACATTGTTTATTTTCCAGGTTAGCGTTTCTGGCAGTGTTGTATGCCTTAGTGGACTTTAAGCCAAGCCAAATTGAATAAACAAAATTTTGGCTGTTCTGTCTAATATGTTGCATAACTAGGAAAGATGTACGCAATCATTTAAGGCAGTGGTTCCCAACTCAGTCCTCAAGTAACCCCTTACAGTCCAGGATTTAAGTATTAACCAGTTGTGTTTATGGTGTTTTTAGACAAATAAAAAAAAAAAAAACTTTAGACACAGGGTAATCCCTAAATCATGGACTGGTAGGGGGTACTCGAGGACTGGGTTGGGAATCCCTGATTTAAGGGGATATATAGCAAAGCTTTAGATACTATGTACATTACAAAACACTTTCATAAATAAATATTTTAGTGCTTTACATTTTAGTCATAAAAAAAAACAACATATCTTCTAATCTAGGAATTGTTACTTTTTTGTTAATTTTCCATGTTTTTGTTATAAAAGAGAACAATAGGACTGCCAATCCCTCCTCCATCCACTACTTCCAGAGTTGAAGAAGGAAAAAAAGACTCTCTCTCTCTCTGGAGAAATGAAAAACAGTTTCAAAACAAACTAGAGTTTCCAAGAGTAAGTACAGCCAACAGGAGTTTAGGAGCCCAGTACTAAATTACAGAGCACACCAGTCTGGAAATAACCAGTTCTTCATTTAATGAACTAAATAAAGAATGCATTCAAATATGGTAAACAATTAATCCCATCTAATAAAAGATAACACAATTACTAAATTTTGGAATATTTCATATCAAGTTAAAAAAGAATAGACTGTAACCCGTCCTTGTTTTAACTTTCATTATCATCACCCCTCATTCCTGATTCCTCGACCCTTCATTTCCAATGATTTGCTGGGTGACACTGGCATTCTATACACACACCTGCTTTCTTGGTTACAACACAGGCACTACATTGACTCTGTGGCCTAGAGCTTGCCCTGTCGCAGTTGCAGGGTCAAAGTGATGTTTCATAACATTGAATCTACAATACTGTTGATTCCATGATTAGAGTTGATCGGAC
Source organism: Pelobates cultripes (assembly GCA_933207985.1). Lineage (NCBI taxonomy): Eukaryota > Metazoa > Chordata > Amphibia > Anura > Pelobatidae > Pelobates > Pelobates cultripes. The sequence continues at coordinate 114,416,599 of OW240919.1, forward strand.
ACCTTAATATTCGGGTTCCTCCGAACCTCGAAAAAAAGTCTGGGCGCGGGATCGTACTTGACCCCGAATTTGACCCCGAACCCCATTGAAGTCAATGGGGACCCGAACTTTTGGGCACTAAAATGGATCTAAAAAAGTCCTGGAAAGGGCTAGAGGGCTGCAAAAGGAAGTAAAATGGGAGTAAGAGTAGAACAAGTGCCCTGCAAACAAATGTGGATAGGGAAATAACTTAAAATAACTTAAAATAATATAAAATAAGCAGCCGCTTAGTAGATAACTTCCCAATTCCCACGGTATTAGGGAGCTTTCTACTAAAAGGCTGAAAGACCTAAATTGGACCTAAACCTGCGTGGCGGGTGGGGGCCCTACATAACAATGGGGGGGGACCTACTGTCCTCCCCCCCCCCGGCCCTAACCCCTCAGCGACAGGTGGGGGCCCTAAATTTAGAATAAGGGGGGGACCTACTGTCATCCCCCACCCCAGAGCAGCGGGGGGGCCCTAAATTTAGAATAAGGGGGGGGACCTATTGTCCTAACCCCCTCCTCCAACCCTTGCACGACAGGTGGGCTCCCCCCCCGGATCCCACCCTTGCGCAGTGGGTGAGGGCTCTGCATAACAATGAGGGTTGGACCTACTGTCCTCCCCCCCTTCTCCCACCCCTGAGCAGCAGGGGGGTCCCTAAATTTAGAATAAGGGGGGGGACCTATTGTCCTCCCCCTGGGTGGTGAGTGAGGACCCTAAATAAAAATGTAACCCCGCCATCACCCCGGCCCCACAAAAAATAACCCCTACCTACCCCCCTCATCCTAAAAATAATGAGGGGGGACCATAAGCTAAATACCTTTAAAAAAAAAAAAAACTTACCATTTCATGTCTTCTTTCTTCTAAAATCTTATTTTTCAGCCCCAGAAAAGGCCAAATAAAAATCCATAATAACCGATGCAAAAAAAATGAGGGCAAAAAAAAAAATTTCACACACGGAGGGCTCCACGCAGACTGAGCTCTGCAGGGCGGGGGAAAGCTTATAAAGCCTTGCTCCGCCCTGCAATTAGGCGCAGAGCACTCTGATTGGTGGATTTAAGCCATCCAATCAGAGTGCTCTGACAGGTAAATGAAGAGACTGATAGATACGTTTCTACATTTACCTATCACTAGGCATGTGCATGGGAAAATTTTTCGGTTTGGTTCGGCATTCCGAAATTCGGGACTTCGTGAATTCTGCACTTCGGCTATTTGGCACGGAGCCCTCTATGGATGAAAATGGATACATTTTTTTTGCGCTCTTTTTTTTTTTAAAGTGCGTCAGTTATGGCTTTTTATTTCGCCTTTTTTGGGGCAGAAAAAATAAGATTTTAGAAGAAAACATAAAATGGTAAGTTTTATTTTATTTTGTTTACAGGTACTTAGTTAAATGGTACCCCCTCATTATTTTTAGGGTGAGGGGGGTAGGTAGGGGTTAATTTTTTGGGGGAGGGGGGTGACTAGGGGTTTGGGGACCCCTAGTCACCTGGGGAGAGGGGGTTATTTTTTTTATTTAGGGCCTCCACCTGCCGCTCAGGGTTGGGGGCCAGGGGGAGGACATTAGGTCCCCCCCTTATTCTAATGTAGGGCCCCCACCCACCGCTTATGGGTGGGGGCCAGGGGGGAGGACATTAGGTCCCCCCAATTAGTATTCAGGGCCCCCACCCACTGCTCAGGGGTGGGGGCCAGGGGGAGGACATTAGGTCCCCCCCCTTATTCTAATGTAGGGCCCCCACCCACCGCTTATGGGTGGGGGCCAGGGGGGAGGACATTAGGTCCCCCCCAATTAGTATTCAGGGCCCCCACCCACTGCTCAGGGGTGGGGGCCAAGGGGGAGGACATTAGGTCCCCTCCAGTTAGTGTTTAGGGCCCCCACCCACCGCTCAGGGGTGGGGGCCAGTGGGAGGACATTAGGTCCCCCCCAATTAGTATTTAGGGCCCCCACCCACCGCTCAGGGTTGGGGGCCAGGGGGAGGACATTAGGTCCCCCCCTTATTGTAATGTAGGGCCCCCACCCACCGCTTATGGGTGGGGGCCAGGGGGGAGGACATTAGGTCCCCCCTTATTTTAATGTAGGGCCCCCACCCACCGCTTATGGGTGGGGGCCAGGGGGGAGGACATTAGGTCCCCCCCAATTAGTATTCAGGGCCCCCATCCACTGCTCAGGGGTGGGGGCCAATGGGGAGGACATTAGGTCCCCTCCAGTTAGTATTTAGGGCCCCCACCCACCGCTCAGGGGTGGGGGCCAGGGGGAGGACATTAGGTCCCCCCGAATTAGTATTTAGGGCCCCCACCCACCGCTCAGGGTTGGGGGCCCGGGGTAGGACATTAGGTCCCCCCCTTATTCTAATGTAGGGCCCCCACCCACCGCTTATGGGTGGGGGCCAGGGGGGAGGACATTAGGTCCCCCCCAATTAGTATTCAGGGCCCCAACCCACTGCTCAGGGGTGGGGGCCAAGGGGGAGGACATTAGGTCCCCTCCAGTTAGTGTTTAGAGCCCCCACCCACCGCTCAGGGGTGGGGGCCAGGGGGAGGACATTAGGTCCCCCCAATTAGTATTTAGGGCCCCCACCCACCGCTCAGGGTTGGGGGCCAGGGGGAGGACATTAGGTCCCCCCCTTATTCTAATGTAGGGCCCCCACCCACCGCTTATGGGTGGGGGCCAGGGGGGAGGACATTAGGTTCCCCCCAATTAGTATTCAGGGCCCCCACCCACTGCTCAGGGGTGGGGGCCAAGGGGGAGGACATTAGGTCCCCTCCAGTTAGTATTTAGGGCCCCCACCCACCGCTCAGGGGTGGGGGCCAGAGGGGAGGACATTAGGTCCTCCCCCCTCATTCTAATTTAGGGCCCCCACCCACCATTTAGGGGAGGGCAATAGGCCCCCTTCAGATTAGGAATAGGATTAGGAGTAGATAGCTCCCTAATACCGTGGGAATTAGGAAGTTATCTACTTATTCATTCCTGTCATTACATTGACTGGCCAAGTAACCTACATTTATATGAATGGTTGTTACTTGATTGTTGTAAGTGTTGCAAATGCTTACAGCTGTATCCTGGCTACGTTTGTATACTTTTTATTTAAAATCGTATACAGTGTAACATTCTTCTTCTTCCACTGGGTAAGTATATTAGTACTTAGGCAATACTGTGCTTCGGAACTCCGGCACTTTGGCAACCTCGGAACTTCGGCACTTCAGCACTTCGAAAAGTCGGCACTTCGATACTTCAGAAATTCTGTAATTTCGGAACTTCAGGACCTCGGTAATTCGGCAATTCGTCACTTTGGCTATTCGGACATTTGGAAGTACCCGAATGTCCGAATTGCCCGAAATTCGTCCGAATTCATATTTGGCCAGAAACTAATTGCACATGTCTATTGTTCACCCACAAGAATTTGCTTAGCCGAATTCTTTGTTTTTTTGCTATCTCTATAGCTATGTTTTTTTGATACCTCCTGTACCAAAATTCTATTAAATTATTGTAAAAAACAAAACGAATTGTAGAATTAGCAGGCAGCCTTGAAAGGTCTGTGAAATCACATTCTATTTTTAAGTTATACATAATCAAGCAACAGAAATTCAGCTAACTATTTAGGCTTAAAGCTATACAACTTTTTAAATTGTATTTCTGCTTCACATGTCCTTTTAAAGTGTAAATGTAGAGAAATAAAAACATGAAAAATAGATATGTTAACAGCAATATCACCAAATGTATAGAAAACCCTTTCAAAAATGTGGTCCTTCTCCCACCTGTCAATCAGTTATTGGCATAGTGGCCCATGCTGATGGCAGTGAAATGTTTTCCTGTTCTTCAACACAGCAACTATAGTTCAACCATCTTTGCTTCTGTGAATGATGTACCATCCATGATCCTTGTATCATGATGACACTTTACAGAAGGTAAGAAGTTGGTTTATAGCATACATGCAAATAACTTTTGGAGGGATTTGAGGTCATAGAAAGTCTGATATGGTGGGTTCATTTTAAAGGGACACTCTATGCTGAGGTGGATTCACAATGTTAATCCATTATATAGATAATACATTACAAGCAGGAAAAAAAATAATTCAAATTAAAAATAATAAATAAAAAATATGAACAGATATTCACCATGAGAAAGGCTCATGTCTAGCCTGCAAATCCTCAGGATTTGCTTTTTGTGCAGTAAGTATGTCACACCAGAACATTAGTCACCTTTATTTCTACAAAAGAAATGATAAAAAGCCACTCATCTCTGATCAGCATACAGGTGCCTGTATTGCCCACGTAAAGCAGTTGTGATTTATTTGAGTGTGAAAGATAGCTTATAAATGCAAATAGCTACAGTTATAAGTAACAGAAAAAAGAAAGACAGAGATTGATGACTTTCTTCCATTATATATAAAGCAATGGAACTTACTAGAGTGACTTGCATCCTTTCTATGTGGGCTGGGTGCAAGACAAGAGGTACTTGGTAATTGTGTGTGTACATATTGATTTTCTCACCCCTCCTGGGTGGTATATGTATTCCTGATTCTCGGATCCTCTGCCAGAGGCTTAGAACTGCACTCTTCTGGACAGCAATCTCCGATGTCCCACCTGGAATCTGTTGAAGCCACTCTCTGAACTTCTGGGTACTCCTATCACAACTGGGACTACTACTGCCTTAACTTTCCACATCCTTTCTAGCTCTTCTTTCAGTCCTTGGTATTCCTGTACCTCGTCATGTTCCTTCTTCCTGATGTAATAGTCACTGGGTATTGCCACGTCCACCACGACTGCAGTCTTCCGTTCCTTGTCAATCACCACGATGCCAGGTTGGTTTGCCAGTACTTACTTGTCTGTCTGGATCTAAAAGTCCCACAGGATCTTAACCCTGTCATTCTAACTACCTTTTGTGGTATCTCCCATCTGGACTCAGGCAGGTCCAAATATATGTATCAAATAAGGCAAGAAGACATAATCATATTAAAATTAATAAAGCATATTTATTTTAAGGGATTTTATATAAATGTATCTCACCACACAAGAACTTATTCAATTCTTACCTATGTAAGTTAGCAATATAAAATGTCCTATTTGAGGTAGTAATATTTGGAGGGTAAATGGAGAACACATATGCATTCTAATGGAAAAACATTTAGAAAAACAATCATGTACACAGAAAGCACATTAATTGCCACACAAATACTCACATTTACCCAAGAAATTGCACTGCACTTAGGGAAATATGCATATTCACTCACACATTGCACTCGGAGTAATCCACGAATGCATTATTTTATTCACCAAAGACCAAACTGCAGTGGGCAGCGAGCCAAATTGCAGCATTTATTCTAAAATAATTTAGCTTCTGCAATTTGATTTTTGATTCACTCTATTATGATGTTACAGTTTATTTATTCTCCTTTTTTTTTGCCTGATAATTTTAATCCAGATTAAACATTAAAGAGACAAAGAGATCCGATGGATGCTCATTTTAAATTACATATTTTATTAATATTATATTAAATTAAACATTGCTGGTTGTGGACTGTGTAGAAGTGTGCATATATCTACGTATACGCATACATATATTTACAAGTAGTGGAATGTAGGCAGGTGCACAGCTATAGTAGAACCAAGTGGACTCTTGATAGGAGGATACATACAGTTGCAGATAGTGAGCTCTAAATATGAGTTAAGATATAGTTACAAATATTGTTCATTAGGTTTCAAACGGCTGGGTTTCATATACGTGTGCATCTATAGTTGTAGTTTGTAGTTCATACATAGGATCATAGCTTTGATCTAATTTATATATATAAATAAAAATGCTCTAAAATGTCAGTTCAGTTTTCTATAGCAGAATATAGCAGATTCATTTGAACTCAAGCATTTGTCTAAAATTGAAATAAATAAATACATAAATAAATACATCTGTATGTTACCTTAAGCCGGATATATTTTAGGAGATTGAAGTTTTTGGCGTACATGCGGAAATATTCCATTATCTTGCTGTTGTGCATATAGTTTGGAAATTCATCTGGAATGGGATAATCACTGAAACACATCATTTCCTTGGAAGTGTTTATAATCACAGATTTATAGATACTGGCTCGGTCATCTTCTGGAGTCTCCTGTAGGTAAGATAAAACAAAAATAAAAAGATTAAATTGTATCCTTTCACTTTATTAAGTACTGTAACAATAGCCATTTTTGACTTGCCTTAAATCTCCACAAACCCCCAATATCATCACTGCTCTCAAAGCAGGTGGGTTCCAAATCTTCATCAAGGCAGCATTTGATAGCGGTCAATCCGCTGGAGCCAGCTCCTATCACACAAATCTTTTTCACCATGGTTTCAGGAAAAAATATCTGAAGAAAAAAAAAAAAAGTCTTATCAAAAGTGTATTTCTCAATTTATATGAATAAATATTATTTTCCTCTAACCATACCTGTACGCTCTACTTTTTGCAAAGATTATTATCTAGAGTGGAGAACTGCTGTAGAAAACGATGTGTGTACTGGCACAGCAAGCAAGCAAAAGAGAATGATCTTACTCTACTCTTGCATTCCAGTGATGCTGGTTGGAATATTGCCCTGATAATGTGCCTCGTGAACGTGCATGTGCCTGTGTGTCTATGGCAAAGTTCATATTTATATGCAAGGCAATGCTTTTGGAATAGGAGTACAATGTCCTTATTATATGTTTTCCTTGTCAGTAACTGGATGTAATTACTTTAAAGTTCATTTTACCTTAGAACAGGCTTCCCCAAGCTCCGACCCTCCAGATGTTGCTGAACTACAACTCCCATGATTCTCAGGCTATCTATTTCATTAATAGAATCATGGGAGTTGTAGTTCAGCAACATCTGGAGGACCGGAGTTTTGGGAAGCCTGCCTTAAAGGATATATATTAAAATAAAGCCAATATTAAAACAGAAAGAAAACAGTTTCATAAATGGGGAACAATGACATAAATACATATTCATCCCCCTTTGACATTGCCACATTTTGAAGTGCTATAACCTAGAATGAAAAAAGATTTTTACCATTTGTTTTACATATCATTTGTAGGTCTCTGAAAGCAAATCTGTCATTATGACACAAATTTGAAATAAGTAAATGTAATACTTACCAATTCCGAGGGTTGCCTCTCGCCATTCCATTATTCTATTCTTTGTGTTCCTGATATTTGACTTGTTTACCATTTACTCTGTTTTCTCCTACCTTTGACCTTGGCTGTTTCTCTGACTATTCCTTTCATTAAGTCCGGCCACTCTAAGACCCGGTAATATGGTTATTCATATATTTTCTTTAAATTAGGGTCTATGTGCTTAGATTCCCTTACACATATCATGACAGTAAATTGTTAAAGAAAAAACAGATATTTATTGGTTACATAAATGTTGCCCCTTATCCTAATGCTTAGAGGAACAAAAGATTACAAAGGGAATGAAGCAAATAAATATACATACAAGTGTATAATATATAAAGTGTATAATATATGTAAAGCGCTGCGGAATTTGACGGCGCTCTATAAATATCATAATAATATATATTTGGTCCTTCTCCCATGCTGCTCCATCTTCTTCTGGTGTTTGAATGGCCACAACTGTTTTATAGCCCCGCCTCCTCTAATCTACTAAGGGAGGCAAACGTGCTTGCGTTTTCGCGCCAATGACACCCACACACATTTTGGCATCACATGAGCAGAATTGACCAATCCTGACCTCTTTGGGCTATTTAAACTCATTTTAGCTTTTCATGTGTCGTGGTTTCCATTTTCTGGTTATACAAGAGCGCATTTATTGACTATTCTTATTTCTATTATCCTTGACCTTTGGCTTGTTTTATAATATTTGTCTCATTTCGTATCTCTGACCTTTGCTTGTATTAGACTATTCTGACTATTCAGACTATTTTGGCCTTAAGTCCGGCCACTCTAAGACACGGTAATAGGTATTTTTCATCTACATCTATTGACCCTCTATTTACTAACTTAAGCACTGCGTGGTCGGTCAATGTTTATCCTGACATTATATACATATATATAAAATCCAAAGCAGCTTGGCACTCTACTTACTAATAAAAAGAAAAAACAGAATTGCCTAGGTGCTACACGCGTTACAGATATATATGCATACAGGCAGGGGTGCACTCACAGGTCTTTAGAAAAAACGACAACTAGGTTATTAAAGTAAAAAAATCTTCATTACGGGGGCGGAGCCAAGCAGCCGAGCCAAACATCCGCATGACAAAAGAGCTCCGGCATTTTCGGCCCCAAAATCATCTTTTGCACACAATTGCACCCGTTTTGGGCTCCTTTCAAGGTCCAAGGGTGATAATACAACAAGATGGGGCGCAAGACCAAGAAAATAAAACCCGAAAAACCGAGGCAGGGACCTAACATTGCGGATCTTCTGCAACAGACACGCAAGACCACTAGGCCCAAGATGGCCGCCTACCCGGGAAAACTATTCCGACTTATCAGACGATTTCTCCTCAGGGGACGATACAGCAAACTTAACACCCATGCAGCGACCTACCCCAGCCGTCCAAAAGACGGATGCCTCACCGGTAACTACGGAGGTACTGACGGCGCTCCTCGCGGACCTCCAAGAGAACATCCATGCAGACGTTGCCTCACTCCGCAACGACATACACGGCCTGACAGGCCGCATGGGAGCATTAGAGACTGCCTCCAACGTCTGCTCAGACCAACTTGCCTCACTACAACAAGAGGTTCAAGGTTTGCAGAAACTGAACGTCGAACATGAACGCCGTTTTACGGCGTTAGAGGATGCACGCCGGGCTAATAACATTAAGGTACGGGGCATCCCGGAGATTACCCCACAGGCCGAACTACCGCACCTCCTGAGGCGCCTACTAGCGGCCCTACTATCACCACGGCAGGCAAAAGCACTCACTGTGGATGGTTTCTTCCGGGCACCAAAGCCGGCCTCGGCTCCAGCGACTGCGCCACGGGACCTGATCGTTCCAGCAATATTCAGCCAAAACTGCTGTCCTGGCAGCGACCAGAAACTACTCCCCCTACAAATTCGAAACAATGTAACTATCTTTTTACACGGACCTCACAGGGGGCACCTTGGCATGGAGAAGGTCGCTCAGACCACTCACGACACTTCTGCAGAAACGTGGACTAAAATATAAATGGCACCAGACCCACAAATTGATGTTCCTACATGAAGATACAACATACGAAGTGCGAGACCTCCGGGAAGCCACAGCGCTACTCCCCACACTGGGACTCCCTCAGGACGCTCTCAATGGAGCTGTGACTCAAGGTACAACCAAACCGACACACAGGTGGAACCCCGAAAGTGTGACACCCTTCGTCCCTCGCGGTCCCACGGTTGACCTGATCGGGAATGTGACTACCTGAAACATGTCAGACACTGAACCGTGATATGCTGGACTTAATTGTTCAATTGTTACATATATTTACATGTTTTACAGCCACGGTTAAGTTATTAGGCTGCTAAAGTTAATTGCCTGCTGGCCACACTCCTTTAATAGGAAGGTCTACTTTGCTTCCCCCCCCCGCCCAACCCTAGCCTAGCATACCTATAGACCACAAATCTGCCATAGCCGGGCGTAATTACTACTAGATTTAGGCATAACACGCCCCACAAGAAAAATCCTGGCAGCATTTCAACGGCGACTAAACGCCAGTAACGCTCCTCACGATAGCTATACCAACCAGGATGAAACAATACATTGTGTGTTTATCCCCAGTAGGGCCATGGTACCTCGTTATTTTATTTTATTTTATTATATTTTTAGTTCACCAGGGAACAGTAAAAGCAATCACAAAATTTGCATATGTACACTTCTGTAAATTAGCGCTATCTCGCACAGAATATAGCCTCAAACGTTCCCTACGAGCCTTCTAGCAGGTCACTTTTATGACAAATATATGAAAATGCTTGCCTAGACTGGAATGTATCTTTTAGTCTTCTCTATATAAAACAAAAAATGTGCCTAGCTTATAACACCACATATTTATAATCCTTTGTTTTATGATCTGTGTACGACAACCATTGTGGTTATGCACACTTGACTGTTATGCTCATGTACGACCAGTGGCGTACACATGGCCCATTGGGCCCCGGTGTGAAAATTGATCCGTGGGCCCCCCCCCCCCCGCGCGCCACAACACATGGCGGTGGGCACCTGGTCGCAGGGGTTACAGGGCTGCGACCCCTGCGACCGCGGTATGTACGCCAGTGCATGTAGATGCACACACACTTAAAGGACCAGTCTAGGCACCCAGACCACTTCAGCTTAATGAAGTGGTCTGGGTGCCAGGTCCAGCTAGGGTTAACCCATTTTTTTCATAAACATAGCAGTTTCAGAGAAATAGGGGAATATTTCCTCTAGCGGCTGTCTCATTGACAGCCATTAGAGGCACTTGCGTGCTTCTCACTGTGATTTTCACAGTGAGAGCACGCCTGCATCCATAGGAAAGCATTATGAATGCTTTCCTATGTGACCGGCTGAATGCGCGCGCAGCTCTTGCCGCGCGTGCGCATACAGCTGTCGGGGAGGAGAAGAGGAGGATCGGAGGAGGAGAGCTCTCCGCCCAGCGCTGGAAAAAGGTAATTTTTACCCCTTTTCCCCTTTCCAGAGCTGGGCGGGAGGGGGTCTCTGAGGGTGGGGGCACCCTCAGGGCACTATAGTGCCAGGAAAACGAGTATGTTTTCCTGGCACTATAGTGGTTCTTTAACCCCTTAAGGACACATGACATGTGTGACATGTCATGATTCCCTTTTATTCCAGAAGTTTGGTCCTTAAGGGGTTAAAGGACCACTACAGACACCCAGATCACATCAGCTCAATGAAGTTGTCTGGGTGTCAGGTCCCTCTAGTTTTAACCCTGCAGCTGAAAACATAGCAGTTTCAGAGAAACTGCTATGTTTCACTGAGGGTTAATCCAGCCTCTAGTGGCTGTCTCACTGACAGCCGCTAGAGGAGCACACTGAACGTCCATAGGAAAGCATTGAGTAATGCTTTCCTATGGGCGGTTTGAATGCGTGCGCGGTCGCATTCGGAGCTGAGAGGTTGAGGGATCCCCAGCGCCAAGGGAGTCCGGCGCTGGAGAAAGGTAAGTGCTGAAGACACACACACACACACACACACACTTACAGACGCATACACACTAGCTAACAGACACACACATTTACTGACAGAGACACAGTCAGCGACAGACATACATACACACTCACAAAAACATACACTCTTATTGACAAACACACACTCACTAACAGACATCAAACAGACTCACTAACACACACACTCAGTAAGACACACACAGTAACACACTCACTGACACTCACTAGCAGACACACACACTAACACTCACACTCACTCTAACACTAACACTCACTAGCAGACACACACACTAACACTCACTCTAACACTCACACACACTGACACTCACACTAACACTCACTAGCAGACACACACACTAACACTCACTCTAACACTCACACACACTAACACTCACACTAACACACACTAACACACTAACACTCACTAGCAGACACACACACTAACACTCACTCTAACACTCACACACACTCAAACACTAACACTAGTTTTTTTTGTTTTTTTATTTAATCCCCCCAGCCTCCTTACCTTTTGGAGTGCTGTGGGGATTCCCTGGGGTCCAGTGGTGCTGCTAGGCGGGCGGGCTGTCTGGCTGGCGCGCGAGGGAGCACTCTGCTCTGAGTGCTTCCTCTTCAGCTCCCTCGCGCACCACGCAGGGGTGCCGGAGCCGGAAGATGACGTCATCTTCCAGCTCCGGTATCAGTGCGGTGCACAAGGGAGCTGAAGAGGAAGCACTGAGTGCTCCCTCGCGCGCCCGCCTGCCTGCCCGACCGGCCACCCGCCTTCCGGGTGTCAGCAGGGCCAGCCTCGGGGGGCCCTGGGGTGGCCGGCTCCTGGCCTCCCCAGGGGAAGAGGCTGGCCCTGTGGGTACATACCGGGTCGCAGGCGCGGCCGGGCCCCCTGCGACCCTGGTATGTACGCCACTGTGCACGACCTAAATAAAGAATTTAAAAAAAAAAATCTTCATTACATCTGTGGAAAAAAAAATTACAAAATCAACGTTTCGACCCCTTAGGGTCTTTCTCAAGATCCTTGAGAAAGACCCTTAGGGGTCGAAACGTCGATTTTTTTCACAGATGTAATGAAGATTTTTTTCACTTTAATAACCTAGTTGTCGTTTTTTCTAAAGACCTGTGAGTGCACCCCTGCCTGTATATGTATATGTATATATATATTTAAATCAACTATTTAAAAGTAGGTAGATCCCACCCAATCTCGTTAGACCCTGGCGCAGGTCTTGCAGGGCCTGACCTGACAAGATGGGGCTGGATCTACATGGAGGGTGGAATCTAGCATTGCACAACTCGCCTATCTACAGAGCACCTGGGCGATCCCCAACCCCCATGAACGGCTCTGCAACTGAGCACTTACTGTAATCGATATTTTTAAGAAATCTTCCAAGACCTTGACTTTACAACAAATTCACTTTTCATAGGTTTTCACAGTTCCAACAAATATGAAAAAAAGTACCTAGTTCGGAATTACATCTCCAACAATTGTTTGAATTTGTAGCATTACATTTGTATAATCTTTGAAGAACTAGATCCCTCTATGAAGTATTTTTAATTGAACCTCTACCATTTTAACACAATGAACTGCCTTTCTGTATAATGGAAAATACCATAACCAAGTTTCCAAGGGAAAAACCTGACCCAAATCTTCTTCTCATTTGACCACTGAATTTCCAAATATAGATAGCTTTATTTATCTTTGATAATTAACTTGGATTTATTATCTAGATAATAAAGAATCTTGTATCACAATTTTAGTTCTCAAAAAATGTATTAATCTTAACCCCTTAAGGACACATGACATGTGTGACATGTCATAATTCCCTTTTATTCCAGAAGTTTGGTCCTTAAGGGGTTAAATATGTAAAAGTAAAAAGTTGATGGTAAATTGAAAATTTCTTGTAATTGATAAAAAGTTTTTATTGAAGCACTGTTACAAAGGTCCCCTAGAAGAATGATTCCTTGATCTTTCCAATATCTTAAATCCATATTTTTCATATATTCAACATATCTAAAAATGTATGTTATGTAAAATATCTTGCTTTTCTAGAAATTATATTTCTTAATATATTTATTGTATAGTAAATGTCAAAAATAATTCCATTCTTATACCCATATAGCCATTTTCTTAAATAACCCAGATTTAATCTAATATAGTATCTCCACACTTCTTCATAAAAATGCCATATAAGAAAATTGTCTACTTCAATTTTCCAGGCAAATAATGTAAAAACATAATAGCATTCGTCAAGTCAAAAACATCTGGAAAGGACATCCCTCCGTCAACGTATTTTCTCTCCATATTAATTGATGATATGCTAGATTTTTAAGAGCCCCATGTGAATTTCAAAAAAGTTTATAAAACTATTTTAAAATACTTTTCGTAAAACCGAATTATGCTAGTCCAACCAAAAAATAAATAAATACCCCCCATTTTTCAAGTCTTAAATTCCAAAATAAGATAATTTATAATTATTATTAATAAACTGACTCAAAGCAAAACATATCTTTATCCTTAAGTAGTTTAATTCTCAAAGTAAACTCACCCTTATATTTTAAGATCTCCATGTCCTTTCATGAAATTTGGTGTAATTAGTTTTACTAATATATTATTAAGTTCATAATTTAACTATAAACCATATTCTCTTAAAATATCTAATAACACTGGTATAGATTTATCTAAATTGGTAAGAGTGAGGATAATGTCATCCACGAAAAACATGATCTTTCATTCTTTAGATGCCATAGAATTACCCCTAATACCTAGTGATTGACGGATATGTGCTAACAATGATGCAATGGGTAGATATAACAACGGGGATAATGGTAAACCTTGACATGTGCTATTATTCACCCTGAACCAATCAAAGGTTCATACCACACTCTACAATATTGATAGATGCTGTAGTATATAAATGTAAAATTAATTCCTTAAATAGGCTAGTAATACCAAAACAAAGTAATACTGCAAAGAAATAGCCAATTGACATGGTCAAAAGTATTTTCTGCATCCAAGGCTATAACGGCAGTAGGAATGGCAACACTATTTATTTTAAATATCATGTTTATCAATTTGCGAACATTATTTCCTCCATATTACTTATAAATAAAGTAAACTTGGTCCTGATGTACAAAAGCAGGTATCACCATTTTAAGATGTCCTGCTTTGATTTTAGAGAACAATTTAACATCAGTGTTGCTCAAAGAGATTGTGCGGTATCTAAAAAAAATGTATCTTTATCAGGTTTTAAATTAGTTGGGATTGTAGCCTTAAAGGGACACTATAGTCACCAGAAAAACTACAGCTTATTGAATTTGTCCTGGTGAGTAGAATAATTACCTTCAGGCTTTTTGCTGTAAACACTGTCTTTTAAGAGAAAATGCAGTGTTTACATTACAGCCTAGTGATAACGTCAATGGCCACTCATCAGATAGCTGTTAGAGATCCTTCCTGGGTCATGGCTGCCTAAAATGCATCCAAACGTTCAGTGTCTCCACCCTCTGCATGCAGACACTGAACTTTCCTCATAGAGATTAATTGATTCAATTAATCTCTATGAGCAGATGCTGATTGGCCAAGGCTCTGTTTGAATCATGATGGCTCTGCCCCTGATCTGCCTCTTTGTCAGTCTCAGCCAATCCTATGGGGAAGAATTGTGATTGGATCAGGCCACCACTTCTGATGATGTCAGTAGACTGCATGCTGTTTGCCTCAGATAAACAAGCAGAGTTACAGCTTCAGGCTTGAATACAGTAAGATTTTGCCATATTTATGGAGGCATGAGGGGCCCAGGGGGGCTAGATAGTGGTTTTAAAACTATAGGGTCAGGAATACATGTTTGTGTTCCTGACCCTATAGTGATCCTTTAAGCATTTCTTCAGGAAAATCATTCATATTTCTAATATAATTGAAACCCGAGGCTTGAAAGTATCATAAAAATACTTATAGTTGTTTCTTTTAAATTTATAAGAAACACCCCTTACCCTCTTGTCTTCTGTACCTCCCCCCCCCTCCCTGTTCTTATAAAACAATAAAAATTGTCAAATTGGAAAAAAAAAATTATAAGAAACAAATTGAAACCAATGTGGCTTAGTAGAAAAGTGAATGAAGAAATTAAAAAAATAGAAAAGGGCATTTTTTTAAAAGCATTTTTTATATTTATTTTCTTTCTTGCATTTTAGAATTATTTTACATTCATTAAAAGACACACATATAAACTAACATACAGACAAGTATAGTGCGAGATGTATACAGTAAATCTTCAAGCATTATGCTTAATACAAGTTCTATTTGCATGTTACAATAAGACAATGATAGCTACACAAGGATTGTAATAATAAAGATCTATCAAGGCTGAGAGTTTGGATTATTAACATTACATATTAATATTAATATTAAAGGCATTTAAAGCCTTTAAATTGGAACTATCAGAGGCACAATATCAGTTGTACTTCTAGAATCATGAGTTGCCTGATTACTGGGAAAAGGGACAATATTCACTAACCAGGGCTTCTTTCAGCTAAGAGGGGATTCTAGCAGAGATATCAAGCTGGAATATCTGAGCTCCGCTACACCGGAATTTTTTTAGGTTTTACATTTCCAATAGCGATCTTTATTTCCTCAGTTGTTCTTTCTCCAAACTTAACCATGGAAGTGAGATTTCACCTAAATAAACTCTACTAAAAAACTAACTGAAAGATTATTTAAATAGTTATAGTAAGATGCAAAAACATCAGCAACAAGTTTTATCACCATCGATTACTTTCTTCACCATCAAGATCTTCTTTTTATAATTTAACTTATTAGATAATAGTTTTCCAGTTCTATTATCTTGATGGTACCAAACTTGTTTCATTCTTGTTAAGGCATTATTCGCTTTAAGCTCAATTTTTAATTTCTAGTTAGGTTTAATTTATTTTATGTCTACGTTCTATTGAGTTGCTTCCCTTGGAGATTTTTCTCTTAGCATCTAACTTAATCAGATTTCCCCTTATAAAAGACTTAAACGAAAACCACAGTGTTGCGTTAGAAACCATATTGTTGACATTTAATAGATAAAATTACTCCTCAAGACCCAACAGATATTCTTTACATTATCTCCTTCTGATAGGCTCTCATTGAGTCTCCACAGTGGCCTATTTTTCTATTCTACTTCAAGCACGTCAAACTCGCGGCCCACAATGAACATCTTTGCGGCCCGTCGAGCCACGAGTACATGCTTGGTGTTAAAGCAGAGTAGGCACCTGCTTTCCCCACATTGCAGGTGTCTACTCTGCAAAATTTACCTGGCCAGGAGGAGAGGTCACTGTAGGAGCTCAGACTTCCTGCTCCTCACTGCTCCCTCGCGCGCACCATCTGTAGTGATTCCGGCATCACTAAACTGCTTGCGTGAGGGAGCAGTGAGCAGCAGGAAGGATAAAGGATAAATACAATGATGTGAATGTGTGCAAGAATGTGTAAATGTGTGTGTGTGTCTGTCAGTGAGTGTGTGTCTGTCAGTGTGTGTGTATCTGTCAGTGAGGGTGTGTCTGTCAGTAAGTGAGTGTGTGCATGTCAGTGAATGTGTGTGTCAGTGAGTGAATGTGTGTGTGTATCTGTCTGTCAGTGAGTGTGTGTGTCTGTTAGTGAGTATGTGTGTGTCAGTGAGTGTGTGTGTGTGTCTGTCTGTCAGTGAGTGTGTGTATGTCTGTATGTGTGTGTCAGTGAATGTGTGTCTGTGTGTGTGTGTGTCAGTGAATGTGTGTCTGTGTGTGTGTGTGTCAGTGAGTGTGTGTCAGTGAGTGTGTGTCTGTCTGTATGCGTGTGTCAGTGAATATGTGTCTGTCAGTGTGTGTGTTAGTGAGTTTGTGTGTCGGTCAGAGTTGCGATGGCCGCGGCTGGACATTGGAGGACCTGTAGGTGAACAGAGGCGTGCAACACCACATCACATTCCGACATTGACGTGCTCCACCTTCACAGCCTTTCAGTAATTAGCAGGAGGTTCCACTTTGGCACAGGGTGCGGATGGCGCCATTTGGGTATACAGAGGTCGCACTCCGGAGTTGCTTACTGGCAACAGCAATGTGAGTGTAGTCTGCTTGTTGGCCAGAGGGTGGTGCTGGGATTTAGTAGAGAGGGGGGGTGGGATTTGGTATATGGGGGGGACTGGGTTTAGTGGAGGGGGGTGCTGTGGTTTAGTATAGGGGGATGCTGGGGGGTTTTGTACTGTACTTTTAAAATAAACCTATGTTTCTATGACAATTTAAGATAGTTTTGCAGCTTTTTTTGCGGCCCACATAAACGTAAACCTTGTTTATTTGGCCCATGCTAGACTTTGAGTTTGACATGCTTGTTCTACTGTATTCTTAATATTAGCATATATTAAGAAAGTCCTTTATTTCTCAAATAAATTTATTTCAAAGTATTGCAATCTTTACCAATCTCTGGAATGCTCTGGAGTGATTTGCAAGAACTCATTTACTCATCTCCTTCCCTAACTGTTACAATTCCTTTACTGTTTAAAAGGAGAGAAGATCTAACATTTACATGTTAGGCAGGTATTATATAAGTTACTAATGGCTTCGGACAGAACAATTTGTTCCTCTTTAGGCAGGTAATCATTCCTAGCGTATAAGCTATACATCAGTTGCCTGATGTGTCCAAAAAGAAGCATCAGTATCCTTCTACCACTTCACTACTTGGGGCTTCTTTCCCCAAAGTCTCCCCTAGCCCATCTAGTCTGCCCAATTTTCTAAATACTTTAATTAGTCCCTGGCCTTAACCTCTACCACTTCAGCTGGAAGGCTATTCCATGCTTCCACTACCCTCTCAGTAAAGTAATACTTCCTGATATTATTTTTAAACCTTTGCCCCTCTAATTTAAGACTATGTCCTCTTGTTGTGGTAGTTTTTAAATATAATCTCCTCCTTTACTGTGTTGATTCCCTTTATGTATTTAAATGTTTCTATCATATCCCCCCCTCTCGTCTTTCCTCCAAGCTATACATGTTAAGATCCTTTAACCTTTCCTGGTAAGTTTTATCCTGCAATAAACAGTTTTTTTATACTGTAACAACTCAAATGTAAACATGGAATACATATTTCACACATTTTCGCTACTGAAAGTAACATCTGTGTTTTTGTTTGAGTGATCTATTGCAAAATGATCTGCATCTGTTAAGAATTATGTGTTCTACTTTGTTAAATGTATTTTTGTTTCAGTGATGGAACAAAACAAGTTTCTGGGCTTAGTTTAAAAAAAATATCTCTGGGCCCAAGCACATTACTTCTGTCAGCACCTTCCCAATGTTCTCTTTCCCTGTTTTATCACTTTATCACTTATATAATTATATCTCTCCACAATGGGTTTATTAGCCAATGACCTGTCCTTTCATTGCAGGGCTAAACTCAGGATAGCACTTGGGAACTTCTATGTAGGATATTCCAGCTCTACTGTTGCCATAATGGAGGTGGGGATCAGTGCCCAGCACATCCCAGGTGAGAAGCCAAACCTTTCTAAAATGGTTTGCCAATTTACAATGAGGGCACTTCTTGCACCATCACCACTACAGTATGCTGTAGTCCTTCATGGGTGAAGATGGATTAACTTTGTCTCTGTCATTGTTTTTTTTGTTTTGTTTTGTTTTACATTTTAAATAGAAGCATATGTATTTAATAGATTCTTATTTGGCCACTTGTGATGCTGAAAAAATAATATTTAAGAAAAAAAGAAGACGTCTGATGGTAAGTATAAGATTTTATTTTTTTTTACAGGATTTTACATTTATTGGCGAGGTGGGTAGGCAGTATTTTTATAATTGGTGAGGTGGCTAAGGGCTTTAGGGATTCCTAGCCACCTACACAGGGTTATTTGGCCACAATTTTGGGGAGCATGGACAATGGTATATCCACCCTCTATTGTTATTAGTAAATCATGAGCAAAGGTATTGCCAGCCCCTTGTCGAATTTTCAAATAGCCCCTTCCTGGCACCCATGTAATACCTGTCCTGGTATTTAATATGGGTTAAAGATAAAAACTATTTGCAATGTATTTAGTAACTAATAGAACTAATTCAAACAAATGTCAGACAGTTAAAGGAACACTACAGCCCCCTTAATTCATCACATCTTACTAGATGGGGTTAAACCAATTTCAAACAGTTTAACCATCAAGAGAGTGAGCTGAAGCTGAAGCCTATCACTGGTACCCAAGAGAAAATCTTTCATAATAGTTTTGGGCTGTAAGGGGAGGCACAGGGGCAGAGTTAGATGGGTGCTAGGGGGACAACATATAGGTTTAAACATTTGAAAATAACAACTTGACTGGAAGGAAGTTGATATGGCAGGTTGGAGTGTTCTTTTAAATTGTATTAACATATTATCATGCTTCAAAGTAAAATGAAATGCATGGGATTATTAAATGGCGATGCATGGATATTGTGATCCAGGATAATGGGTATAAGGCCACAGCCAATATGGAACCATCATTTTAATTATCTTCTTAGTTTTATTTGTAACATTTCATAAGTTTACATATAAACACATATTTAAAACAGAACAAGAATCAAATTTTAAAACATTATTCAAAGCGCTGTAAGTACTTTGTATCAGGGCCGGAGATTCCTACAGGCCACTTAGGTGGCCGTCTATAGGGCCCTGCTTAAGTGGAGGTGCCAACAGTGGTGTTACTGTTAGTTTGGGCCACCCTTTATCAAGCTGGATTAATTACCGGTATTTACAATGTGCCGCTGACCATGTTACCGGGCGCTAGGGTGCACTTACATGGCTGCTGACTAGAGCCCTGTAGAACGCCAGTCTGGCATCCACCTCAGCCCGCAAAATAAGAACCCAGACATAAAACATCCACTAAGGCAGCGCAAGGGTGCATTATTTTCTCCCTCCTGCCCTTTGCCCTGTATGTGGGGACAAGTGGGTGGGAGCACAGCAGGAAGTGTGGCTGAGACAGGGAGTGATTGGCTACCAGGCGCAGGCAAGATGAGCACATGAACTGCAAACTGATCTATACAATGAAGGTAAGATGTGCCTTTCAGTGGGTGTTTCAGTGAATGTGTGTCAGTTGTGTATGTCAATCTGCTTGGGTCAGTGGGTGTCTATATGGTTCAGTGTGTGTCTGCATGGATCAGTGTGTGTGTCTGGTATGGTCAGTGTGTGTCTGGCAGGGTCATTGTGTGTGTGTGTCTGGTTGGGTCAGTGTGTGTATCTGGTTAGGTCACTGTGTGTCTATATGGGTCAGTGTGTGTGTCTGCATGGGTCAGTGTGTGTCTTCTTGGGTCAGACTGTGTGCCTTCATGGGTCAGTGAGTGTCTGCTTGGGTCATTGTGTGTGTCTGTATGGGTCAGTGTGTCTGGTAGGGTCAGTGTGTGTGTGTCTAGTTGGGTCAGTGTGTGTATCTGGTTAGGTCAGTGTGTCTGCTTAGGTCAGCGTGTGTCTGCATGGGTCAGTGTGTGCCTGTTTGGGTCAGTGTGTATGTCTGCTTGGGTCAGTGTGTGTCTGCTTGGGTCAGTGTGTGTGTGTCTGCTTCGGTCAGTGTGTGTCTGGTTAGGTCAGTGTGTGTCTGCATGGGTGTGTGTGTGCCTGTTTGGGTTAGTGTGTGTGCCTGCTTGGGTGAGTGTGTGTGTTCTTGGGTTAGGGTGTCTCTGCTTGAGTCAATGCGTGTGTCTACATGTGTGTGTCTGAACATAGGCGTGCGCAGCCTGTTGCATTAGGGTGTGCACCCTAAAGCACAAACACACACGCCGCGTGTATATGTATTTTTATATACACATACACACACATACATATATATATATATATATATATATATACATACATACATACTCATACATATATATTTACAAATACAAATATACTTAGGTGCAGTGTGTGTGATTGTGATTGGTGCAGTGTGTGTGTGATTGTGAGCGGTGCAGCGTGTAAGGGGTGCAGTGTGTGTGTGTGTAATTGTGAAAGGTACAGTGTGGTGTAATTGTGAAGGGTGCAGTGTGTATGATTGTGAGGGGTACAGTGTGTGTAATTGTAAGGGGTACAGTGTGTGTAATTGTGACGGATGCAGTGTGTGTGGGGTACAGTGTGTATGATTGTGAGGGATGCAGTGTGTGAGGGGTACAGTGTGTGTAATTGTAAGGGGTACAGTGTGTTTGTGATTGTGAGGGATGCAGTGTGTGTGGGGTACAGTGTGTAGGATTGTGAGGTGTGCACTGTGACAGGGGTCAGGGGTGTAGAGGGGCAGTGACAGGGGTTAGGGTGTAGAGGGGCAGTGACAGGGGTTGGGGGGTAGAGAGGCAGTGACAGGGGTTAGGGGGTAGTGACTGGGGTTAGGCGGGTAGCGGGGTAGTGACAGGGGTTGGGGATGGGGTAGAGGGGCAGTGAAAGGGGGGTAGAGGGCAGTGACAGGGGGTAGGGTGGGGGGGGGCAGTGAGCGACAGGGGTTAGAAGGGGGTGGAGGGGCAGTGAGTGACTAGGGTAGAAGGGGGTGGAGGGGTAGTCAGTGACTGGGGGTAGAGGGGGGTTTATAAATACCTTCCCTGGTGGTCCAGTGGGTGCCCTCTCTCTTCAGTCTGCAGCTCTGCCGGGAGTGAGCTGCAGACCACATGGTGAGTCTCGCGATCTCCAGGCAGAGCGTTGCCGTGGTAACCCGCGGCAACGCTCTGACAGGCTGGAGATCGCGAGACACCTCAGTCTGCAGCTCACTCCCGGCAGAGCTGCAGACTGAGGCTGGCTCTCCCAGGGCAGACTGGCAGGAGGGGCCTCGCACCCGGCAGCATTGTGGGCAAGCTGCCGGGCTCCCTCCTGTGTCGGGTGACCCGACATGTTAGTCTGCCTTAAGCATAGGCGGTGCAGCATGGTGATGTGATTAGGGTGTGCCCAGGCACACCTGGCACACCCCGTGTGCACGCCTATGTGTCTGACTGGGTCAGTGTGTGTGTCTGCATGGGTCAGTGTGTGTCTTCTTGGGTTAGTGTGTCTCTGCTTGAGTCAATGTGTGTGTCTGCATGCGTCAGTGTGTGTCTGTGTGTTTGTGTCTGTATAGTTCAGTGTGTGTGTCTGCATGTGTCTGTATGGGTCAGTGTATGTGTATGTGTGTCTCTGCATTGGTCAGTGTGTGTTTGTGTGTGCAAGTTAGTCTGCATGGGTCAGTGTGTGTCTACGTTAGTGCACCAGCCCTGCTTTGCATTGATGGACACTTAGTTTTGTGCTGCAGTTACCTAGGGGTGTTGCTTGCTTCAAAATATATGTGGGGCTAGAGCACAAAACAGCACTTAATGACTTCTAGTCTATACCCTAGAAGCCATGTCGACGCATCTATCCTCAAGCCTTGCCAACTGTACAAGCCTTGCCAACAAGAACATGCTGCATTGACAGGTGTCCAATGTAATCCTGCTGAACCACACTGCTGAAGCAATGGAGAAGGAATACAGCAAATGCTCTTCTCTCCAGCATCACCTTCCTTACTGTCACTTGGAAAGAACCATCCCTTAGTAGCCTGGAAGAGCACTATACTAGTGATCTTTGTTTTATATCAGACTTTGAGAATCAGTTGCCTGATTAGAAATTTTAAAAAATAGTATCCTGCTGTCCCTCCAGCTCCTGAAGAGATCTTAAAGGGTTACTCAAAGCACCACCATGACAGTGCTAGGAGGCTGTAAGGGCAGCCTTTAGATATATTTGCACTTGTTTGCATACCTGGCACACGCGACTTAGGCAGCCCTGAACTCTGTTTCAGGCTGTCCGATGTCAATTCTGTGTAAAAAAATACACCTGTTGTCAGCGTGCACAGTGCGCTGCTGATAGACAAACAGAGCTTTTCCCCTTGCAGACAGCACCTGAAAGGTGATGCTTCTATCTTCCCGCCCTCTCCCTGCCTTCCTATATCCTTCATGTTCACGCATTGTTTTTTGTTTTTATTCTTCCCTCCTTTTCTTCCTCCCTGCTGCTTTCCATTACCGCCTCAGAGAGTGTGCATGCACTCTGAGCTAGTAAAGAGATCCAAGCAAGCGTTTCTCATAGAGAACCGTTTGATTGGACTCCGCAACAGCTGCAGTGACCCCAGACTGGGAGTGGAAAGCCATACCGGGGGCTTTATCCAGCACTGGGTTTCAGTTAAGTTATTGCTTAGTTTTATAATGTTATTTTAGGGTTAAGGTAGTGAGAGGGCTAAGAATAACACCCAATAGGGCATTATGCATGGAAAAAAGCATATCGTAATTAAGCTTGCTCCCCCTCCCCCAGCAACATCTCTGCTGGTTGCCAATTATGTTCCTGTTGAGTATACTGTGCCCAGACCACAAAATGCAGAGCTGTGAAAATATGTACACGAGTTCTGTGGCTTAGCTCCTACTAAAACACAGCCTTGCTCACTAAACGGTAAACTGGGCTATATTTAAGCAGGACAATAGTCATATTACATAGTTACATAGCTGAAAAGAGACTTGCGTCCATCAAGTTCAGCCTTCCTCACATTTGTTTTTGCAGTTGATCCTAAGAAGGCAAAAAACCCAGTCCGAAGCGCTTCCAATTTTGCAACAAACTAGGAAAAAATTCCTTCTTAACCCCAAAATGGCAGTCAGATATCTCCTTGGATCAAGCAGCTAATACCCCACTAATTAGAAATGATATCCATGTATGTTGTGTTTTTGCAAGTATTTATCCGATTTCTGTTTAAACATTTGTATGGACTCAGATAAAACCACCTCTTCAGGCAGAGAATTCCACATCCTTATAGTTCTTACTGTAAAAAAAAAAAAAACTTGTCTTTGCCATAGACTAAATCTGCTTTTTTCCAGCCTAAATGCGTGACATTGTGTCCTATGTATAGCCCTGTATATGAATAGATTTTCAGATAATGGTTTCTATTTGCCCCAAATATTTTGTAAAATGTTCTCATATCCCCTCTGAGGCGTTGTTTATCCAAACTAAAGAGAGTTAATAAATCCATAAATTAGGTTATCAATAGTGATGTACCGAACGGTTCGCTGGCGAACGGTTCCTGGCGAACATAGCATGTTCGCGTTCGCCACGGCGGGCGAACATATGCGCGGTTCGACCCGCCCCCTATTCGTCATCATTGAGTAAACTTTGACCCTGTACCTCACAGTCAGCAGACACATTCCAGCCAATTAGCAGCACAGCCTCCTTAGCAGACCCTCCCACCTACTGGACAGCATCCATTTTAGATTCATTCTCAAGCTGCATGCTTAGTAAGAGGAGGGAAAATGTAGCTGCTGTTCATAAGATAGGGAAAAGCATAGCTAGGTTAGGGATAAGGGTATGCTTTTTTTAATTTATTTTTTCTATGTAATGTAATTGCACTTAGTTGTCTGCCACTGCTGCCAGCTTCTGTGTCAGGCTCACAGTGCCCATTTCCCCAGTCAGTGCCACCAATTACATCTGGTGTCACAATAGCTTGGATTTAAAAACAAAAAACTTTTTTCACTGTTATAGATTGAATAGCAGTCAGTTGTCTGCCACTGCTGCCAGCTTCTGTGTCAGGCTCACAGTGCATACTGTGCCCATTTCCCCAGTCAGTGCCACCAATTACATCTGGTGTCACAATAGCTTGGATTTAAAAACAAAAAACTTTTTTCACTGTTATAGATTGAATAGCAGTCAGTTGTCTGCCACTGCTGCCAGCTTCTGTGTCAGGCTCACAGTGCATACTGTGCCCATTTCCCCCAGTCAGTGCCACCAATTACATCTGGTGTCACAATAGCTTGGATTTAAAAACAAAAAACTTTT
>OW240919.1:114441560-114478539 GCA_933207985.1 Pelobates cultripes
AAGCCTCTTCTTCCATCTCCCTGTTACAAAAATCAATGCCGTGTACACGACCACTGATAGGAGACGTGGAAGGTATTAACTGATCAGAACAATACTAAACACACCACTCCTATCTGGTGGCACATTAGCTTGACCGCGCAGTGCCCCAAATTTGCAGTAAGAGGACCGACCAAGGCTCTTCTTCCATCTCCCTGTTACAAAAATCAATGCCGTGTACACGACCACTGATAGGAGACGTGGAAGGTATTAAACTGATCAGAACAATACTACACACACCACTCCTATCTGGTGTCACATTAGCTTGACCGCGCAGTGCCCCAAATTTGCAGTAAGAGGACCGACCAAGCCTCTTCTTCCATCTCCCTATTACAAAAATCAATGCCGTGTACACGTCCACTGATAGGAGACGCGGAAGGTATTAAACTGATCAGAACAATACTTAACACACCACTCCTTTTTTTTGGTGAGGCTTTACAGGACAGAGTGCTTCTCCACGGGACATGTTAACTCACGGGCAGCTGGCTCATCAAGGAACCACAGCAGCTTTCCATGTACAGGTAAGACACGTGCAGCCGGTAAGGGTTCAGGCTCTTCTTCCTGGAGGATATGCTGCAAACCTGTTGAACGAGGTGACCTTGCTCGGGTCCCAGGTGTACGGTTCCTAAAATGGCTGCCATATACATGTCCACTGATAGGAGACGCGGAAGGTATTAAACTGATCAGAAAAATACTAAACCCGCACCACTCTATCTGGTGGCACATTAGCTTGACGGCACTTGATGCCCAAATTTGAATAGAGGACCGACCAAGCATCTTCTTCCACATCTCCCTGTTACAGAAATCACTGCCATATCCATACAAATTGTACAGAATGTCCAGGATAGTTTCCAGGGACAAATGTTGTCGCCTGTTGAACGAGGTGACCTTGCTCGGGTCCCAGGTGTACGGTTCCTAAAATGCTGCCATATACACGTCCACTGATAGGAGACGCGGAAGGTATTAAACTGATCAGAACAATACTAAACACACCACAAATAAGGTTTCTCTCCTGTATGGCTCCTCAAATGATGCTTAAGATTAGAAGCGGCTGAAAAGCATTTCTCACACTCCGAACAAAAATATATTTTTTTAACATTCTCTCCACTTTGAACGAAATGACGTTTGGGAAGAGATTAACATAATTAAACACAGGCAGTAAAAATACAGTTTTTAGCCATACCCTGTAACTTTAAAACTACACATCCCATCTTCATAATTACATATTTGGAATCAGCACACTTAAAACATAAACATAACCAAAAATCAGCCAAATCCATCCAGGGGTTAAAAAGTTAGCTGGAGGTCCTTTATGACCGACCGCAAGCACATTTTCCTGCCCAAAACAGTTCCATAGATTTGGGCTGTGAGGTCGGTCTATTTCAGGCTGAAAAACGACTAAGTCCCATCGCCGAATGGGACTTAGTCTCTGCAGCTGAAATAAGGCTGAAAAAAACGACTAAGTCCCATCGCGGAATGGGACTTAGTCTCTGCAGCTGAAATAAGGCTGAAAAAAACGGCTGAAAAAAAGACTAAGTCCCATCGCCGAATGGGACTTAGTCTCTGCAGCTGAAATAAGGCTGAAAAACGGCTGAAAAAAAGACTAAGTCCCATCGCCGAATGGGACTTAGTCTCTGCAGCTGAAATAATTTCCCATTTACTGAACCAAGTGGGAAATAGCAAGGCAGGCACAAAGGGTTTGCACCAGGTCTGGGGACACAGGGGACACCGTCTTAAAGGGGCCGTGTCCCCAACAAGTCTGGGGACACGGCCTTAAAGGGGCAGTGTCCCAATCTTCCTGATGTCCCAAAAAAGGTGTTTAAAGGGCCAGCACCAGTCACATAAAGAGTCCATAAGCCCCAATATGCCCACCGACAGTCTTAAAGGGCCATACACACCAAATAAAAGTGCATACATTTTCACAATCTCCCAGGGGCCATAGTCATGCGGGAGGAGGCTGGCAAATAGGCTTCTCCACAACCCAGGGAAGCAGGGCAATTTGCCATTTAAAGGGCCCGTTACAAATAGCAGTTTGTAACAAGGTGTCAATCCATATCTGCCAAGTGACCCGATGTAGGGGGACCAGTCCCTATTCTGCTCTGTGTCAGTGTGTATCAGGGAACCTTAGGACAGGTGTCAATCCATATCTGCCAAGTGACCCGATGTAGGGGGAACAGTCCCTATTCTGCTCTGTGTCAGTGTGTATCAGGGATCCTTAGGACAGGTGTCAATCCATATCTGCCAAGTGACCCTATGTAGGGGGACCAGTCTCTATTCTGCTCTGTGTCCGTGTGCATCAGGGGCTCTGAGGACAGATGTCAATCCATATGTCAAGGTGTCAATATGTCATATGTCAGGTGTCAATCCATATTGATTGTGATTTAGGAATGTTAGGTGATTTCTGCCCTTTATGGATTAAAACCAGACTCTGTATCAACTGTGTAATTTTCCATGGGAGTTTTGCCATGGATCCCCCTCCGGCATGCCACAGTCCAGGTGTTAGTCCCCTTGAAACAACTTTTCCATCCCTATTGTGGCCAGAAAGAGTCCCTGTGTGTTTTAAAATTCGCCTCCCCATTGAAGTCAATGGCGTTTTGGGGCGGTTCGCCGGTTCGCGAACATTTGCGGAAGTTCGCGTTCGCCGTTCGCGAACCGAAAATTTCGGGTTCGCGACATCACTAGTTATCAACAGTTGTAATTATCCTTTCTGATGATTGGGACTGCTGTTGGAGCATATCCCACATATCCCTGCTGGATATATTTTGAGACAGAGCCAGTGGTGTGTTTTGAAATGGTGCTGCCCTAGGCATGACAGATCATGGGCACCTCCTAATTTAAATGTACCCGCACCTTCCTGCCAAGGCCACACCTCTTCCTGTTAACTGACACACATTTTGACTGACAGACACACACTCACGGACCAGCACACACTCTCAGATACACTGACATACATACACATACACTCACTGATTTGACACAATCTGACACACATACAATTATTTAGACACACATTGACAGATGCATGCACTCATTGACAGATGCATACACTTACTGACAGACACGCACAATCAATCAGACACACATGCTCACAGACACTCACTGAAACACACACACTCACTGACAGATGCATACACTCACTAACAGAGACGCACAATCACTCAAATTCACTGACACACACACTCACATTCACTGGCACACACTCACTCACATTCATTGACACACTCACAGACACATACACACACTCACATTCACTGACACACACACACTCAGATTTACTTACACACACACACATTTCCCCCCAACACTCGCAGTTATTATTATTATTATTTTAATTTACATCCACCCAGCCTCCCTACTTTTGGGATAGTTGGGTGGATTTTTCACCTGGGGTCCAGTGGGGCTGCTGGGCAGGAAGGCGGCTGGAAGTGCACATGGGTGGTCGCTCTACGTTTTCAGCGAGGGAGCTGTGACTGACATCATATTCTGGCTCCTGGCATCACTGCGGGCCGCTGAGCGGAGAGAGCTCAGGGAAAGTGCTCCCTCGTCGTCCACCCAGGAAACAATTGGCCAGCTGCCCTGGGGGAGCCCAAAGCTCTTAGGCCCCCATAAAACGAGGCAAACAAGGCATTAGTCTGGGCATTTGTGGGCAGCGTTTTTTTCCGCCCCATGAAAATTGCTGCCCAAGGCAAATGCCTTGTTTGCCTCACGATAGATGCATCACTGGACAGAGCATAAAGTGATTTGCCTCCACTCCATACACATGCCAGTATATGCTCAGGCAGAAATATGATTATTATTTATTTATTGATGAGGAGTCCCCAAAGTGTATCAGCATAAATACAAAAAAGTAGAGTAGAGCTGACATGAAAATTACTTAACCCTTATAGTTAACAAAAAAGTTTAGAAATCAATATGATTTTTGTTCAAACATCTCATATCTTATCATATTGCTGGACACACCTTCTGTAATATTTGTTCATAAGATAAAATCAAGTCAATCATTTATAAAGGACTCCTTTGTTGAACTTTATTAAAGATTTTTTTTTCTAGGCAAAATCTGATAATGCTAATTATCAAAAATTATGTTTGGAGTTTATTCACTAAACAGGGAAGTGTATAAGAATAAGATGAAAAATGCTAATTGTTGTCCTTTGATCGTGAGCTGGAAAATAGTTGATTTTTTTTTTTTGCAGTTTATTACATTCCTTTCATCAATTCTAAATAATTTATGGTTGTATTATTATATTCCATTAAAGCAACACTCCAAGCATAATCAGTACAGTTCCCTGTGGTTGTTATGGTGCCAGAAGAACCCTAACATCCTCCCACAGGAATTAGTCATATGGATGTTTACAACCTCCATTGTAGTAATAGCATTTTTATTTTTTTATTTTTTTATCTTTACTTTTATTTTTACTTTTTTATTACGGTGGCTGAGTAGCAAGCGCTGACCACTAAATTAACCCTGACCACCGAGGCAAATAGTTCTTCAAATTATCATTCAAACAAGTAAATGATTGTGGCGGCCTATCCGCAGGTAGTGTGGATGTCGCTGTCAAGCTCCCCTTTCTTCCTGGTGATTATAGCCCGAGTGAATATAGCTCATATCGCTGTTCCACCCGAACACTAGCCAAGACTTAGTGAAGGGAGGATAAGAGTTTATTGGGACAAGTGACAATATCTTAAACCTGGGACCCCAACAGGAGGTCACCAGGAAAACAATACCAAAAAAACACTTTTTTTTTAAATAAAAAAAAACACCAGGTAACTTTATTTATAGCCAGACACCTTCATTTGGACAAAATCCAATGTCTAGCGAATAACCTTGCTAGATGTGCTTTAGCCCCTTAAGGACCAAACTTCTGAAATAAAAGGGAATCATGACATGTCACACATGTCATGTTTCCTTAAGGGGTTAAAGGTTAAATGTAAAGAGATATTCATGGCATGTATTTATTCCTATGCTATAAGGATTTTACAGTTAGTAAATTTCACTTTACACTTAGCTGAGGAAGGTTTTCAATTTGGTGAGATAGATACATTTAGCTCATGTTAGCCAGTAATTATCAATTTCAATTAATAAGATTTCCGGGTTGCAAACAGCCACAGCTGCCTAAAGTTATTACAATCCATTTTAATAAATAGTAGCTTGCAGTAAAACTAACTTACAACATTGGAAACAAGCTCTAAATTATCAAACTTCCCCATTGAACTAGACGTGCTAGAATTACTGTAAATGGGCAAATGTCCAGTGTTCTGCCTTGGCTATGGGCCGAGACCAACAGGAGAGAACAGAGGATCTCCCCTGCCAGCCCATGCAGGGCTGGTGCTATCCAAAGATCTCCCTCAATGGGCCACATGCATTTCACTGTGGTAGAGAGGAGAGGGTGATCTAGCCTACAGCTCCAGCGAGAATGTTCCTCTCGCAGGCTTGGAGCATTGCCGCGGTTACCTCAGTAACATTCAAACAGGCAGGAGGAGCTAGTTGCGCAATAGCTGAAATCGACTGTATTCGTGTAATCATTACTTTTTTTTGTAGCAATGGTAATAATTAAGTAAAAGTGAAGCAAAAGTTTGTGAAATTTAATACGGCAGGAGACACAGATTGTCTAGGTAACTACTAAAATTACCTTTTTAGCAAAGTAAAGACGCTAATACTCCTCAGGTATTGGGCATGTGAGGTTAAAGGCCCCAGGAGAGAATGTATGAAAAAACCTATGAATATAGTCTATATAACTTGTTCAGAACAAATGCTTACATGTTTGTATTCCTGACACTACAGTGTTCCTTTAAAAACATCTGGTCTGAACATTTGTCTAATAATTTATTAAAAACTCACGTTACCACTTAGTGAATCTCCTCAAAAATAATGTTATACCTAGAATAATTCACATTCTCCAGGTCCACCCAGTTAAAGATTCTATGATAAAAGACCTGCTTCTCATTAATTAGGTAATCTACATATGTATCACAAAATGTGTGTCTTTTCTGAATTTGTAGCACTATCACAGAGGGATCATGGTAGTATATGTAGCAGATGCAGGCGCTATACTGCTATTAAACTTTTGGTACAGATAGAAAACTCCCTCTCCATTTCCTTTAAATGTCCTCTCCTTTACTTCCTTTCATTTCATTCCTATTCCAGATAACCCTGCCATTTCCCCTGCTTTCATTAAAAATAGCCCTACTGGCACAGAAAATGATATTCTCATAGCCATCCCCACTGGTACCTCTCACCAATGATTCCAATTCCTCTGCAACCAACAGAAACCTCACCTTGGTTGCTTTTACTTTTCCGATTTAGACCTTCAGCTGTACAGACATACTGAAACAATTAGAATTTTGTATACGAGTGTAGGAAGCAAGGGGGTGGCAGGGACAAATCTACCAAAAATGTAATTGGGGCATGATGAGATAGGTAAGATCACTAGCAGACGTGATGACGTATTTAAAAAAGAAAAGAAAATCAAAACATTTTAATTCTTCTTCACAGGACATTTAAAGCAGTTACCTTTTAACTAGAAGATGGAAAAAGCCTCAGTAGAAACATTCTAAAAGTGCATTTATGTTTTGTGTGTTTGTGAAATTACATATTGAGGTATGGTAAAAAGTGAAGTTGTGTAGCTTTAGCATGTCTGTATCTCAATCTTCTAATATACTCTAAAGCCATAGTGTATCATTTTGTTATTAGAAAGCAGCACAGTTTAAAGGACCACTGTAGTCAACATATAAAAGCAAAGACAGGTCCCTTAGCTTATCTCTCTCTCTCACTCTCACTCTTTAAAATAAGTTTACTTCCTGTTTGAAGTCAGTAGATTATCCTGCCTTCTGCCTGTCAGCCCAAGCCCACGCTGTGTGGAGGAGATCCTTATCTCCCACACTGTCGGCTCTGATTGCTGACAGGCTCCGGGTTACTACAGGATGCGTTTACTGTGCCTCCTGTGTCCTGATAGCACGTTTGATGTCTTCAACCAAGCGTGAAGACGTCAACCATAATGAATGTGAATTAGACAGCACTCAGAAGTCCTTCTGGTGGTTGTCTGAGTGACTGTCACTGGAGGTGTTCCTAGCTTCCAAGGTAAACACTGTATTTTCTCGGAAAATACAGTGTTTACATGAACAAGGCTGCAGGGAGCTATTGTACTCACCTGAACAACCCCATTAAGCTGAAGTTGTTCAGATGACTATAGTGTCCCTTTAACATACTTCCTAAGAGTCACATATTTTATAAGGTGACTCTTTTAAATAAAATTCAATTTACTCATTCCATAGGCTCAATCCTGTGGAACTAACATATCATACCGGAATATATCTGCACCTTCAGGAGATGAGAAATGCTAGATTAAACAGACTGTGAAATAAAGGAACCTAAATTATCACACTTTTCAGGAAGTGTGTAGGAAGGATGTGCAACTTACATGTAAGGGGTGGGGCTGCAGCTGTATAAACAAAGTGCTTTAACTCCAAAATTGCTTTATTAAGATTAAATTGTTCTGGTTCCTATAATGTCCCTTTATGGGTGGTAGTAGTAGAGGAGTTACTATTGCTACAGTGTTGCTCCACATTTTTTAAAATGTATGTTATTGTATTGGCTTTTCCCTGCCTTATGTTTGTGTTGGGTTGCTACTTGGTGATTAATTAACCCCTTAAGACCGGAGGGCATACTATTACGCCCTATTTTAGGCGGCTCTAAATGACGCCGGGCGTAATAGTACGCCCTCCGTCACCGGCGATCCCCCGCAGCAGATCCTCCGTCCTTACAAAAGTGTAAAAAAAAATAATTATATACTTAGATCATATATATATATTTATTATATATATAATCTAAGTATATATATATATATACCAATATACATACACACACATACACTGTCTAGGTGTATTTTACTATTAATATATATATAATTATTGTTATATATATATTTATATATAATATAAAAAAAATGTAAATACATTAAAAAATAAAATTAAAAAATAATTAAAAATAAATAATTAAAAAATATATAGATGTGTGTTATTTTGTCCTAACTGTATTGTGAAATTAATATATATATATATATATTTATAGCAAAATACACGTAGAACGAAATAATATATATATCTATATACATAAATATATACGTATATATCACTAAATATATACCTATATATAAATAAAAATATTAAAAATAATTATATATATACATATATATACACATACGTATATATATACATATATTAATTCTACATATATATTTATGTAATATTTTTACATAATTAGGTATCTTAATTAACTACAATTAGCGGGACCTGCCTGACAACCCATGCCGAAAGTATAGGGAATTTAATTTGCTCGCACTATATTTAACCCTATAACTTTCCAAGACACCATAAAACCTGTACATGGGGGGTACTGTTCTACTTGGGAGACTTTGCTGAACACAAATATTAGTGTTTCAAAACAGTAAAATGTATTACAACAATGATATCGTCAGTAAAAGTGACTTTTTTTGCATTTTTCACGCACAAACAGCACTTACACGGACGATATTATTGCTGCAATACTTTTTACTGTTTTGAAACACTCCCGAGTACAACAGTACCCCCTCATGTACAGGTTTTATGGTGTTTTCAAAAGTTACAGCGTCAAATATAAGGCTTGTGTTTAATTTTTTTCACATTTAAATTCGCCAGATTGGTTACATTGCCTTTGAGACCCTATGGTAGCCCAAGAATAAAAATTACCCCTATGATGGCATACCATTTGCAATAGTAGACAACCCAAGGTATTGCAAACGGGGTATGTCCAGTCTTTTTCAGTAGCCACTTAGTCACAAACACTGCCCAAAATTGGCGTTTTTTGCATTTTTCACACACAAATACTAACGCTAACTTTGGCCAGTGTTTGTGACCAAATGGCTACTAAGAAAGATTGGACATACCCCATTTGCAATACCTTGGGTTGTCTACTATTGCAAATGGTATGCCATTATGGGTGTAAATTTCATTCCTGGGCTACTATACAGTCTCAAAGGCAACATAACCTATCTGGCGAATTTCAATTTCAAATGTAACGTGTTATATTTGACCCTGTAATTTCCCAAAACGCCATAAAACCTGTACATAGGGGGTACTGTCTTACACGTGAGACTTTGCTGAATACAAATATGTGTATTTTATTGCAGTAAAAGCAAACAGTATTATGACATTGACAGTTAAAATGTCATGTAGAACTAAAAAAATAATAAAAAATCTTATTTTCTCCCATTTTTTCATATTAAATTATGTTTCATAGCTAAATATTTGATATTAAATGAAAGCCCTGTTTCCCCTGAATAAAATGATATATAATAAGGGTGGGTGCATTTACTATGAAAGAGGTGAATTACGGTTGGACAGACATGTAGCGCAAATGCCAGGTTTTGTTTACATTTTGTTTTGTTCACAACGTGTACATTTGGCCCCGTTCTTAAGGGGTTACGTTATTGCGCTTGACTATAATAAGAACTACATTGCATACAGCACACACTTACACAACACCCAGTTAAACAACAAAAAAAAGGATTTTAAAACTGACTTTTTAAGGATGCAAATGAAACAGCTTGTTTATTTTATTTGTTTCGCAATTCAGAGTTACGGAATTCAGCCAAGCATTCTAGCAAATTAATATCAGAATGGTACATTTTAGGCTTAAATAACCATGCTGTAACTATAGCGGGGTTGGAGAATTTATCTGGATTGGCCATTGTACTCTACATGTTGCATTTACATTTCAGTTTGCAATGTGAAGTAAATAAAGTTGTAAAAATGCACATAATATCCTGAAAAACAAGTAAGTCTGCAATTTCAATACGGGCAGACTAGACAAGCCTTCTGACCCTCATTTAACATCAGAAACAATTTAAGCTTTGGGGTTTATTAACTTAACATTGAATTGTAATAAATCGTGAACTGTTTCAAAAAATTAGGCAAATATATTGATTTGGGTAATATTCTCCAACTCATATTTTGCAACTGGACTGAGTTTTTCAAGTTAGCACATAGCAGTAAAGCAATTTGTAAAATAACTGGTTTGTAACATTACCGTTACAATTATATTGTGGCTTGGATATACAGTGGTGACTTCGTAGAATGGGTGGTTGTCGAGTTTACATAAGAAAGAATTGGCAGAAGATTGTACATAGATATAACATTCTTAAATAAGTGTGTGGGAACAGTTGGAAAAATGATCACACATGTAGTAATATGATAACCACTAAAATGAAAACCGTACATATTTTCAGCACAAAAAGGAGTGAAAGTCTCTCAGTGTCATGTTCTAAGACACGTGATTTTGTAGGCTTGATGATACGATCCCACTGTGTCAGTATAGTGTTTCTGGCTCCGCTCCACCTGCCTGGCCCCATCAGGCGATACTGATATGGTGTGCAGGGACCAAAAAACACCTCCAGACTTAATCGTGGATCTGTAAAGAACAGCCTTCCCAGTTGCGGCTTCACACCAATTAGAGAGGCAATTTCATCCATATATTCCACAAAGTTAACTTGTATAGTGTGGCGCAGGCTTGTGACATACCTTATCAAACAGGGAAAATAGAAAAAGGGAATTCATTATTTTCCATGTGTTTATTACTTCCACAAATCTGGGAAAGGCACTTCCTTAAGGCAACACATTTATATACAGAAATTCCATCAGTGTGCAAAGTGCAAAAACAAAAAATATACAAAATATTGATATTTAGATTCTTCTACAATTTATGAAGTTTTCTTTTGTGTTGTAGGTCTTCCATAAAATTGTAATGGTCTTACAGTCCCAGTATTTGTAGATTTCCTCTAGGAAATAGATTTAACATATCAACATCTTTAACATACTCAAATAACTAAAATAACAAAAAAAACAAATACTTGCAGATAAAAAGTATCTGATATGCATTTCATCAGTAATTTCTGGCTTCCTCAGACAGTATATGTCTATTTCCCAGTCTGTCACTTAAACACGCTGCTAAGCCAGCGGTTCCCAATTCGGCATCCGAATTTCCACTTCCCTGTTCCAAGTGAATGTGCTTGCGTTCCAACACTCATTTTGGTTTGAGTCCCGAAAACTTTTTATATAATCGCTTAAAGGAACTCTATAGTCACCTAAATTACTTTAGCTAAATAAAAGCAGTTTTAGTGTATATATCATTCCCCTGCAATTTCACTGCTCAGTTCACTGTCATTTAGGAGTTAAATCACTTTGTTTCTGTTTATGCAGCCCTAGCCACACCTCCCCTGGCTATGTTTGACAGAGCCTTCATGAAAAAAAACTGGTTTCACTTTCAAACAGATGTAATTTACCTTAAATAATTGTATCTCAATCTCTAAATTGAACTTTAATCACATACAGGAGGCTCTTGCAGGGTCTAGCAAGCTATTAACATAGCAGGGGATAAGAAAATCTTAATTAAATAGAACTTGCAATAAAGAAAGCCTAAATAGGGCTCTCTTTACAGGAAGTGTTTATGGAAGGCTGTGCAAGTCACATGCAGGGAGGTGTGACTAGGGTTCATAAACAAAGGGATTTAACTCCTAAATGGCAGAGGATTGAGCATTGAGGCTGCAGGGGCATGTTCTATACACCAAAACTGCTTCATTAAGCTAAAGTTGTTCAGGTGACTATAGTGTCCCTTTAACTTTTAAATCTTCCTAATTCGACTATCGCTTCGGATCCCGAGCATTTCATTCAGTCCATTGTATCTGTTATATAGAAATAGTTATTCAGTTAATCATAAGGCCACTGAGGAAGCCAGTTATTACTGGTGAAACTTGTGTCAGATACTGAGAGACCTTTTATCTGCAGGTTTCTCTTTGTTATTTTAGTGTTATTTGAGTATGTTAAAGGTGTTGATAATGATATATTAAACCTATTTAGTCAGACCAATCTGGCAATCTGGCTTTCTTTCCTAAAATAATTTTTTAATTATTTTTTTTGCCAGCTTCCTGCATTTCCGTGTGTATACCAAATTAAGTTCAGCCTCTCTTCATTTGAAAAACTCAGTAAACAGCCCGCACGAGCAGGACTAACTGCGTTAGGTTCAGTATAGACCTGAACCACTGCACTGATCCATATCATTATAATATAAATGGAGAAGGGGTTGGTGCGTACCTTAAAAATGTCCCCTACAAAAATACCCCCTTCTTTTTCCATTTTGGTAATAATATCTCTAAGGGCAGCAGTTTTGGGGAAGCCATAAACATTCTTGATTCATAAAGTGCTCCTCTATGAGAGCCAAAATCCTTTTACTTATAGCTCTGTTAGTGATATAAAACCTGTAGCAAAGACATGCTGGGCTTAAGTTTTTTTCTATAGGGGTTATATCTCCTATCTTTTAAATTTTACAGGCAGCAGCATCAAGGGAGTAACCTGTGTAAAGAGGGTTCTTGCTATGAGTTCGGCCGTCCTTCTTTTCTCTGAGTTGGAGACAGCTTCAGCAGCTCAGCTTCCCGATGGGTTGCGGTGTTGGGACACGATCAGTTCTGTGCTGGAACAGAGTGCGTTCCAGCGCATTGCGCATGCACAAATCCCGGGATTTAAAGGGATATCGTGCCAAAATTAAAAATTGCTAGTTTTGGCTAAGAAATTCAGTGGTCTGTTCCTGTGTGCCTCAGAGAGACTGTTTCCAGCTTGATTGACTTGCGGTTTTGCTGCCCTGGGCATTGGTATCAACTTTTCAGGTATTGTGAGCTCAATTTCTTTCTGATATTAAATCTTAGAAGTAATTATAGGAATGCTATAGAAGATTCTTATTTTAGTGTTTTTCTTTATAATATGGCTTCTCCATCTGCCTTTCTGACTCTAAAAAAAATAGGTGAGCCAAATATTATTTTTCCATAAGCAGCTTCTTAAAAGAGTGCTAAATGGGGCCAATCAAATTTATATTTGTGGCCTTCTATTTCAGCCCCAGCAAAACTCGTGACACTCCACCAAGGAAGTGCAAAGAAAAGTCCAATAGATGCATAAATTGCAATTTCTCTGCTCCTGAAAGGAAAACCCTGTGTAGATCATGCCTGATGGAAGTAGCTGAAGAATCTAGCAGGACGTGATCCACTCAGGAAGATCTGAAGATGTGGATATCTCAGGCTATAGCCGAGGGCTTTAGAAGTATGACTGAGAAACAAACGTTCAGCAAAAGATCTAGAACTGAACACCAGTAATCAGAATCAGAAGAAGACTCGGATGTTTTGGAATTTTCAGATGATGAGAAAGAGGAGTCCCAGCATTCTCCTAAATCCTTAGATGCTAGGTCCATTGACAAGCTGATTACGCTCTTGAGGAACACCTTAAGACTTCAGGAAGAACACCTGATTCTCAGGAAGCGGATAGATATTGTGAAAATTTGAAATCAACCAGACCTACTTTTCCAGTCCATTCTGCCATCAAAGAAGTGATATTTCAAGAATGGAACTGTCGGGATCCCACGGGCGGCTGCGAGGGGAGGCTGCACTCCGCTCGCGGTACTCACCCTCCAGCCGTCCGCGGTCCCCTCCTCCTCGTGGGCTCGGCGAGCAGCATCCTTCCAGCCTCGGATGCCGCCTGCGTTTTCCTCCACGTCCCCCAGCGGCAGCATGCATGACGGTGCCTCAATCACAGTGGGAGGTTTAGATATCTCCCACGTGTAATTGTTAATTCTGATTGGAAATTATCGAGTATGGTTTAAATACTTACCTTTCCTGTTCCTCCCTGCCCTGTTGTGGTCTTTGCTTACTAGTATTACTACTTAACTTGTGGTTCTGGTTACGTACTCTCTGGCTTGTTTATCCGACTTTGTGACTTTCTCCTACCCTTTGACCTCGGCTTGTCTATCGTTATTCTGTCTTCTGGTTCCCCTTTACTCAGCTTGTTTCCTGACTATTCTTTGTGTGCTTAGCCCGGCCACTCTAAGGTCCGGTACTGCACTTTGTGTGTGTGTGTTGGCATATTTGGTTCCCCGAATCGTGACAGGAACAAACCAGAGAAGAAATCCACTCTGGAGTATAAGATCTCCAGGGTGTACCTGTATGCTTCAGACGACTGTAAGGCTTGGGGTTTCATTCCAAAAATCTATGCCGCAGTCATAAGAATGGCTAAAAGAACAACCTTACCAATCGATTCAATGGCATACCTGAGAGACTTGATGGAGAAACGGTTAGACGCAGACCTGATGAAAGCTTATTTGTCCATGGGTTCAGCTCTACACCTGGCAGTAGCCTTGACTACTTTATCCAGAGCTCTCAAGATCTGGCTGGAAAACCTTGAGGAAGATATTGATAAGACTTTATAATATCGATGTTCGAGAGTTCATTATTTGAATATCTCAAAATCCTACAGGAAGACTAACCAGCTATTTGTTCTTCCTACTGGTGCAAGAAAAGGGGAGGCAGCATCGGCTTCCACCTTAAAAAAGATGGATTACTATAATCATTCAGAGTGCCTACCATCACAAGAACTTACCTCCTCAAGACAAGATAAGAACTCATTCAAAACGAGCTCTGGCTACGTTATGGGCTGATTGGGCAGAGGTGCCATACAAGAATATCTGTAGGGCAGCAACCTGGTCTTCCCCAGTGACCCATATAAAACATTATAAACTGGATGTGGCATCTCCTTGAACCTCCTTTGGCAGGGGTGTGTTGTCTTCAATGTCATCCATCCATTAAATTTGTAATAATTTAGCAAACATTGGGTTTATGAGTCTGTTTTTCTAACCCTTCCAAGAAGCTACTGCTTGGGTATTACCCATGAGTGATGATGCCATGATTAGCCAGGAATAGGGAAAATTTACTCAATACCTACCGTAATTTTCTTTTCCTGGCTTTTCTTCATTGCAGCATCAGGTTCCCACCCTTTTAAATGTTCCTTGGCTTTATAATTGGACTGGAGTATGAAGGGAGGAGGGACCTTTATACCTATAGTCTAATTTGTTTATTATTTCTGTCCTGTGCTGGCTGGAGGAGGAGCTGCCCATGAGTGATGCTGCCATGAAGAATAGGCAGGAAAAGAAAATTACGGTAAGTATTAAGTTAATTTTCCCTAGTATATTTTAGTCTTTAAATAGCACCACTACTTAGATATGCATGTTCCCAATAGACATGTGCACCAGTGAAATTTTCGTTTCGTACGAATGATTTCGTATTAAATAAAAATTTAGTTTGTCTATCACGAATTTCGTCCGCAAACCATTCGTTTTCTAATTAAATTTGTTAACAAATAATTTGTTTTCTTCCATAAGGACAAAAACAACACTGCGCATGCAATAAAAAAAAAGCAAGGAGGGAGCCAACATTGCTATCAGCTCCCTCCTTGTAATAAACTATTCCTACCTCCCCGCTTGTAAAACAATCAGGGAACTGGCCCAGGTCCCCACGTTCCCCATGGTGGGGCACACAAATATCTAAAATGGGGGAGACATAGTGCCCACCCGTGACCCGCGGGTGGGGGCTATTAATAAAAACAGGGGACCTAATGACATTTAACACTAACTATAAATCAGTATGGGGGTCACTATATAATTATTTATTTATTTAGGGTCCCCACCCATTATGTCTCCCTTTTAATTTATTAGGGTGCCCATCCACCGCTCATTGGTGTGGACCTAAGGGGGAAATTAGCCCCCCCCAATTATTTATTTATTTAGGGTCCCCACCCGCCACTCTTGGGTGGGGACCAGGGAGGACATTAGGTCCCCCGTTTATATTAATAGTCCCCACCCGTGGGTCACAGGTGGGGGTGCGTGGGGCCACTATGTCCCCTCCATTTTAGTTATTTGTGTTCCCCACCATGGGGGAACGGGGGTACCTGGGTCAGGTCCCCCCTTATTTAACTAGCGACTGGACAGCAATAGCTACCCAGTCACTAGTCATTTTAAATGACAGCGAGCGGCATACCATAGTGACCCCCATAGGTTTTAATGCGGATAGGGTGGTAGGAATGGTTTATTACAAGGAGGGAGCTGGTAATGCTGCCAGCTCCCTCCTTTCTTGTTTTTTGGGGGGCGCATGCGCAGTGCTTTTTTTGTCCTAATGGACAAAAACTAATTACTTTTTAACGAATTTCATTCAGAAACGAATGGTTTGCGGACGAAATTGGTGATTGACTAATTACATTTTTATTTGTACAAAATCATTCGTACGAAATGAAAATTTCACTGGTGCACATGTCTATTATTTACTAATTATAGTAAATGTAGAAGATACCCAATCCAAGAAATATTAGTATATAAAACTAAATCAAACAATTCTTCGATTAATACATACTGTTTCTTAATAGCCTGCTTTTTCTGTTCCACGTCTGCTAGCATGCTTTCTGCAGAGGGTAGTCTGACTAAACCTGTGTAATCAAGCAGATATTCAATTAGTGATTTGTGTAAATCATTTCAGGAATCGCTTTACAGTCTATCGGAAGATGGCAGAATTTTAGAAACATTAAAATTCGGTATAAGTACAGAAAAAAAAACTTTATTATATGTATTTTTCTATAATATTATATTTCCATGTTCTGATTAAAGTCCTCTAGCTGGGACTGAAACGTAAACCTATTTTCAACATGTGCCAATAAAAGCGAAGTATTATTTTACTACAATTTTGTTACTTTGAAGTCCTTTGAGTGCGGTCATTTCAATGGATAATATATATCATTTTGAATCTATCAATGCAGCATAAAGCTTTTTTATAACTTTATTTATAATTTATTTCTTTTTACAGTTCACTTGTTTTTACATGGCATTTAAAGATGGGTAATCCAGTCGTGGACCCCTTGCTCACGGTGCCTAGAGAGATATCAGCTATGCCTCACTGATGATGCCTAACAAGGCTGAAACGATCGTCTGGGGATGCTGTATCTCTCGTGCAGAGAGAACTTGCTGGCATTTCGGATCTGGACTGCCCGTATGGGTGGGACCAGTCTGATATGCTTCAGATATGTTCTCTCTGTAATGGCACAAGATGAGCTAAAACCAGCTTGAGTTCTGAGCGGGGACTCACCGAAGGGCAATCTATTTTAGCTGCTGTCCGTTCTCAGAATACTCTTGCGACCTGTTTTTTGCTCTGGCATTTAATGATGTATTCAGTAGATGCATTTTGGCTCAACATTTTTTTTTGTGCTTTCTGCGAAATATAGACTATAAAGCATCTTATGAAAGAAATGACATCCTGCTTAATAAACTAGATTCATATACAATGTAGTGATAGACTGTGTGGTGGGGAACCAACACCAGTCGATAGGTGGAGCGCTCAAGAGTTACAAATGAATGACTCACCTCCCCCTGTCTTGGGTTTATTTGTAATAACCTAGAGGTGGGGATGAGATAGAGAAAACAATCGTGTGATACGTTAAATAACAGTGGAGTGGTAAAAAATATATGGACCCACTCACATGGTGCTGAGCCTCAGCAGGCCAGGCTCACATCACTTGGGAAGGTGTGTTTTTAGGCGTAACAAGAAACCTACAGTTGGTGAAATCATGCTGTTCCTTTAAAGATGGAAAAGACCAAATATGGTGTAGTATGTAGATAAGTTGCAATTTAAATGGTGGAGTACACAGAACTGCTCACCTGGTTCAGAGCCTATAGACCTGGCTCTGAGTATAATGATGTATGTGCCAATAAGGGGGCACAAGACCCTATAGATGGATGTCAGGTACCATAACCACTTCAAATCGATGATATGTCCATGGTGCTTGAAGTAACCCATAAAAAAAAAAAACTACTAAAAGAATGGAAATATATTGTACATTATTTAAATAAATGATGCATCACATTTCGACAAAAAAGCTCTAGCTGGGTAACCAACCCAGAGGTCAATGTGATGCCAAAGGAGTTGTAGATTACCAGAAAGAGGTGAGAAAACACCTACCACCTTAACAGTCCACAAATTTAGGCTTTATGGAAGAAAAGCTTTTGGTAGGAAAACCAACACGCCAAGATCTTTTTGGCCCAGCTCATTGGCTGAGACTGTCAACCAGTGAGGAGAGCTCTGCACTGCCAGTTTTAGTTCAGAGTCTGGTTCTCTGTAGGCTGTGATGGAGGCCATGAGTCTCTAGTCTAAAATAAATATAATACTTACAATGGGAGGGAGATTGGCGGGGAACTATTA
This sequence comes from Pelobates cultripes, assembly GCA_933207985.1. Classification (NCBI taxonomy): domain Eukaryota; kingdom Metazoa; phylum Chordata; class Amphibia; order Anura; family Pelobatidae; genus Pelobates; species Pelobates cultripes. Next base: position 114,459,683 of record OW240919.1, read on the forward strand.
GCACCATAGCCACTACAGAGTGTTTGGAGTGTTCCTTTTAAAACTGAAATACAAAATACTGCTTAAGACTGATCTCCATCTAATTTGACAGAGCATGGGTAATGTGTCATGAAGAATGGGAAAATATGTTTAAAACTGGCACAGACTTATCCAAAACTATTCTCAGCTGTTATTTTTGCCAAGTTAAAAAAAAAGTTCCAAATAGATCAGGGAAAAATGCATGAATACCCAACCCAAAAGAACTATAAAACATAATTTTTATTGGTAAGGTAAAATGATCTATTATCTGTGCCTTTGAGGTCACCTAACTGTCTAAAATGTAAATAGCTGAAATAACTGGAAGAACACAAGACAAACAGTACAGTAAGGATGCGCCTAAAATATATACTGAAATATATAAAATACAATAAATAATAAAACAGTATATATAAAATATGATATAAAAAAATGGTTGACAATAGTCCAAAACTTATCAAAGTTCGTGATGGAGAATCCCACGTGAGACAAAGGAAGATTCTTAAAATGTGGAGTAAGGTCAGATCTTCATAGTTGTATGCTTAGAATTCAATGGAGCCTCTCTGCTCGGCAGGCTTTTTTGATCACTCAGGAGAATCTACCTCCCCTCACATGACGCATGCGTTCCATACTAACGGAACGCATGCGTTCCATCTAGCATCACGTGACGCGGAAGTGTTTTCAATCGCGCGTCACGTGATTGCTTTTAATCAGTCTTTTTTTAGCATTTATAACCTTTGTTTTTTTATATTAAGCACTGTATCTATCTCATATTCACTATGTTAATATAAACCTATGGCAAATTATTGTTTTTGTTTGTATCAAATTTAGATGTTCTGATGACGTCATTTTGGCGGGAATTTCAAATCCACAGCCCTACTGAACCTTATATAAACTTCTGTATGTCAGGTGTGCCCTCCCTTTTTTTACCTTTATCTACTTTAAGAAGCCCTTGAGGCGAAACGCGTCTAGATATTATTTTATTATGTTATAATAAAGAATTTTTGACATAAAACACTTTATTGCCATTTTTCTTTTCTTTCACCTGACTACCTATATTGCCTATTTTTAGAAGAAGCATAAAGAATCCATAGGTGGGGATTATACCACCTAAGCGTTATAGTGAGCAGTATATACCTGCTCAAAAGAATGTGAGTAATATACATTTTATACTTTTTAACCTTTTATCATAATACAGAGAGCACTATATATTTTATTCTCTCCTTCTGGGTCTGTAATTTGGAAGTCGAACGTGTACCAGAGAATCGTCAATTGAAATCTACTCCACATATCCTTGAGTGGGGATTATTCCACTTCACGCGCATAACATCAGAGCTGGATCCTCAGCTCTGAAAAGTGTGAGTAAGACCTATTTTATTATTTTATTCTCAACGTATCTACATACTGTACCATTGGAGTCCTGTCTCTTCTTCTTTCCACAAATGCTCCATTGAATTCTAAGCATACAACTATGAAGATCTGACCTTACTCCACATTTTAAGAATCTTCCCTTGTCTCACGTGGGATTCTCCATCACGAACTTTGATAAGTTTTGGACTTGTCAACCATTTTTTTATATCATATTTTATATATACTGTTTTATTATTTATTGTATTTTATATATTTCAGTATATATTTTAGGCGCATCCTTACTGTACTGTTTGTCTTGTGTTCTTCCAATTATTAGGGAATTATAGGGGATTCCCTTTTGAGGAGTGCAGCCTTCTTTAATTGTGGCCATTTAGCGCAGATTTTTTTCTGTTTGTTCAGCTGAAATAACTGAACTGTCCCTTTTATAATTAAAAAGAATACAACAAAAATAAGGAGCAGAAGTCACTAATTGAAACCAAATACATAATTCTGATGTCTATGTACATGCAGTCAGCTAAATCAGAGACAGGCTCTTAACACATATCTTCGGAAGGATCGCACAACACTTCTAATCCCGACGCACATTTAAAGGGACAGTTTAGCGTAGTTACCCTTTTTGCACTTAAGACAGTTAGGCGCCCCCGAAGTCATAGATGATAGGACTTAGTGAGTTTTGACACTGATCACTAAGTTTGTGGCACATTGTTTGCAGTTTAGGGCTCTTGCAGGCACTATGATAATATGACATATCATGGATACTGCCAGTGGTTCCTATTTTTTCCCACAGAGCTCAATCTTTTTCTTAGCATTTCTATTTTATGTATTTATATGTCTGTTATTTTGCTGTTCAATAGTCAATATATTATCAAGTGTTACTGTGGCTACAATACACCACACATTACTGAATGCTGACTGAGGTTCATTTTGCGGCTGTGTGAATATGGCCCCCTACAATCCAACTCCACAGAGTCTTATCAGCTATAGTGCATTTTGTTTCTTACTTGATATATTTTGGACATTTCGTTTACAAATTTCCTATTGGAAACTTTCTATCAGCAGAGTGCTGCTCTGCTCTTGTGGGTTCATACTTTATTTTCACTTTACAGACTATTGATTTCCTGATACTCTGTACCAACAATATATTGTATTTAATTTTGATTGAAATTTTGTGTTATCTTATTTTTAATAATTTTGATGGGTATCTAAGTACCTATACTTAATAAACTTAAATGGACACTCAACTGCCCAAATACAACATAAATAAAATTCACTGTTCAGTGATATACCCCAAATGAATACTTGCATGCAATTCGTTTTGCGTTTTTTAATTGGTGATATACCAAAAAACTACTTGCAAAACCTGCAGTTCTCCTGCAGTCCTTCCCTTCTAACCCTGCCCAAACTTTCTGTGGCTGTCCAATCACAGACTTCCCAATGAAGACATTGCAAGGCAGGTGCTCTGAGAAATCGCCTGACTTTTATGTTTAGCTCGACTAAACTAACCAAACTAGGAAGTAACAGGGCCTGTTGTCTGCTTGAAAGCCAGGGGGTGTAACCCTTTATAAAAGTATCACTTTCTATTGAAATCTGATTTTATTTTTTTGCATTAATTAATTGTAGCAAGCTAATGTGCTTTTGGGGTCTGATGTGTCCTTTTAAAGGGATACTTTAGTGCCAGAAATACAAAGCTGTATTCCTGGCACTACCGATCCCTCTACCTCCCCCCTCCCTTGTGCCCCCCTCCTCGTTAAATAAAGGGTTAAAAACCCATTATTTACTTACCTGATCCTAGCGCTGATGTCCCTCGGTGCTGGGTCGAAGCTCTGCCCCCTCCTCTGTCCCGCAACAAACAGAGTCTAATGTGCATGGGCGGCAAATTAGACCTCCCCATAGGAAGGCAGTGAATCAATGCTTTCTTATGGGGAAAATCTAATGCTGGAGGTCCTCATGCGGAAGCCCTCTAGTGGCTGTCTGGTAGTTCTCTGGAATTCAATGTGCTGAAGTGGTCTGGGTGCCTACAGTGTCCCTTTAAGGAGATACCAATCATCTTTTAGGATCTTATGTGGAACCGACAATCTTCTCTCAAACATCAATGCACTAGCTTTGTTTAAAGATATATATATATATATATATATATATATATATATATATACAATATATATATATATATACATATATATATATATATATATATCGAGGCTGTCCTTTCTGCCCTCAGGGTTGGGCAGACTTGATGGGCCGAATGGTTCTTATCTGCCGTCACATTCTATGTTTCTATGTTTCTTACAAGATGGGGTCTGCACCTGCAAGCTCAGCTGGCTTGTCTGCAGGCCTCCACGGTGATTGCTGCCACCAGCAGCTCCGCCGAGCGTGGAGGTTGCGCCGGCCGCCCATGGCGTGGCTTATATGTGTGATCCATGAAAAAATCTGGAAAGGGGAGTTTGTGGAAAGCTTCTCACTGCTCCTGTTAGAGGACTTGCCACCTCCTTTGGATTTCCCTTCCGGCTAGGGAATCTCCTGGGGTCTGTCAGAATCTCAAGTTGGTTCGGGATCACCCTGACGTGGTAGCAGACAAGCTCAATAAGGAGCTCTCATTGGGGCGTATGGCGGACCCGTTGGGCTTGGTGCCCAAGAAGGAGCCGGGCAAGTTTCGGCTGATTCATAATTTGTCCTACCCATTTGGAGGATCAGTGAATGACAATATTAATGCGGAGCTGTGCATGGTATCGTAGGCGTCTTTTGATGCAACAGTTTGGATGGTCTGGGCTGTGGGTTCAGGGGCTCTTATGGTGAAAATGCATATGGAAGCCACCATCTGCTCAACTGTTTTCTCCAGGACAGCTATTATGTGGACTTGTGCCTGCCCATGGGTTGCTGATCTCCTGTTTTTATTTCGAATGTTTCAGCACGTTCCTGGAATGGGTGGTGTGAGAGGAAGCGGCTTGTAACTCGCTGCTAAGCTACTTGGATGATTTCCTCTGTGTCGGTCATGCAGGTTTGGACATGTGTTCACACCTTCTTCGGACCCTGGAGTCGGTCTCGTGGTTTTTCGGGGTTCCTATGGCCCCTGATAAGACGGTGGGACCTTCTACTTGTTTGAGTTTCTTGGGGATTGAAATTGATTCGGTCGCTGGGGAGTGTTGTTTGCCGGGGCGGACGAGGTGGACTTTCCATGCCTAATGGATCTCTGGGGTCTTGGGCTGACTGAATAATGTCCTGGATCTTGGGTTCGGTCCCGGATTCTACTTGGCAGTGGTATGGTAAGGCATGGGGGTGTGGGTGGAATTTGAGAGGCAGTTCAGAGGTTTCTGGTCAGATGGAGAGCATTTGCAAGGCCTGTTACAGTTAATTTGGTTCTGGGAAGCGTTGGGTTGTTTCGGGTAAGTTGTCTGGGCTCAGTTTTTGGTACAAGCTCACCAGGGCCATGAATGTCACAAAGGATGTTTTGGTCTCATTGGTTATGAGGGGTTGGCGTAAAGGGCCAAAGATTTCTGATTCTTGGAGGCCGGTTTCAGGTGCTCTTATGGTGGGCCTGTTTAATGTTCTACCACAGGTTTTCTCTTCACTGTCTGAAGTGGTGCTGTTTCGAGTAGCATTCCCTTTCACCTTTTTCGGGCCATGCGGGTGGGGGAGCTCATTAGCCCATCCAAGGCAGTCCCTGGGGGATTGTTGTTTGGGGATGTTTTTAGCGAGGTTGGGGCAGTGCATTTTTTGTCCTAGACAAATGTTCTTGGCCGGGGCACTTGGGTCACATTGCGGCAAGTCCTGGGTTTTATGGTTTGTCCACTGGCATGTTTTCATGCTTTCTGCTAAGTTCGCCCAGCGGGCATGGGTACTCTGTTGTTTCACGGGGATGCCAGCTTCTTATCTGATTCCAATTTATCAGGGTTTTCCACTTGGCCTTGGGGGCAATAGCCCCCCTCCATCATGCAGTGCCCCCTTGTGCCCTCCAGTTGAAGTCGGGAACACTGAGTCTCCCTTCACAAGCAGCAGCAGCACTGTTACTGTGGAACTGTGTTCCACCCTTTTCCCAACAGCGGCCAGAGGAGGCACTGTGCTGGGAGGACTTCCTCCTGGATCACAGAGAGCAGTGCAAGGGTGAGACAGGGAGAGGATGCTCAGCTCTGCAAAGAGGCATCCGGGGGCGGGGGGTCAGTCTGTGTATGTGTGTGTGTGTGTATGGGTCAGTCTGTGTATGTGGGGCTTAGTCTGTGTATGGGGGGCTCAGTCTGTGCTTCTGGGGGGGGGGTCAGTCTGTGTGTGGGGGTAGGGTCAGTCTGTGTGTAGAGGTGGGGGTTCAGTCTGTGTGGAGTGGGTCAGTATGTGTGTGTGGGGGGCTCAGTCTCTGTGTGTATGGGTGTGGGGGGGTCAGTCTGTGTGTGTGGGGATCAGTCTGTGTGTGTGTGTGTGTGTGTGTGTAGGCAGAGTCAGTCTGTGTATTTATGGGTCAGTCAGTATGCGGTGTGTGTAAGGGTCAGTCTGTGTATGTGGGGGAACAGTCTCTGTGTGTGTGTGTGTATGTATGGGTCAGTCTGTGTGGAGGGGTCAGTGTGTGTGCATGTGTGTATTGGTGTGTGTATGGGTGTGTGGGGATCAGTCTGTGTGTGGAGGTGGGGGGTTCAGTCTGTGTGTGGGGGTCAGTTTGTGTGTATTGGTCAGTCTGTGTGTGTGTGTGTGTGTGTAGGCAGAGTCAGTCTGTGTATTTATGGGTCAGTCAGTATGTGGTGTGTGTAAGGGTCAGTCTGTGTATGTGGGGGAACAGTCTCTGTGTGTGTGTGTGTGTGTGTGTATGGGTCAGTCTGTGCGGAGGGGTCAGTGTGTGTGTGTGTATGTGTGTATTGGTGTGTGTGTGTGTGTGTGTGTCAGTCTGTATGTGTATGGGTCAGCACTGTGTAAGTGCTAGAGCTCCAAGAGAGATATCTCTCACTTTGTGACCTCCCGTTTACTCCATGGATAGGCAGCTTTCTTAACCACCACAGGCCTGATTGTGCCACCCCTTCCCTGCAAGGTAACATCAGGGAAAGGGGAATATTCTTTTTTTTCCTTTTAAACAATTAATAAAGTACAAATTGTAAAGCTCTTCCCTGTCCCACTTTCTACACCTCCCTGAACACAGTACACTCTCACAGACAGTGAACCCCCACATACAGTACTCTCCCATCAACACAGAGTACACCTTTGCATACACACACAGTGTTCCCTTCACACACATCTCTTCAGCTGCCTACACACTTCTACCCCACATACCTTCACCCCCACACACACGTGCATACATACATACATACATGCTACACCCCATTACACACCGAATCTCATATATACATATATGAGATTCGGTGTGTAATGAGGTGTATATAACTACAGTTCCTTAATAAGCACACAATGCAACCCCAGTACACATACACTCACAATGCAACCCCTAGATCAGTTTACTAGTTGCCAAAGTAATGAGTTCCACTACTTACTAACTACACTAAATGCATTCAAATCGACAAAAATAGGTTCCTATGGCTAGTGGAGGGGTTAGCAAATGTGAATCAAACAATTGACTAAAATCCTACTATTTCCTCATATAGAGCGGGACAAGAAAGCTACATAAACCCTAAATTAAATTAATTTACTTAACTTAATTTTGTTATCTTAATTTAAAATATTACTCTCAAACAAAAAAATAAGTCCTAGTTTATTGAAAAGACTTGGGTCTTGGGAAATAGCATTGTATCTGTTTTGTATCTAAAACTAGAACAAACAGAGGCTGAAGGGCTACAATGTCTAGAAGGAAGATGGAGGCACAGCAAGAAATTCTCCAGCCTTGAACACCTTAAGTGCCTGGAGAATTTTTTGTTTTCCCTTATCGTTGTGGGATTGCCGGTCCTGCTCCGGAGCACCGGGTGGCTGCTGGGATTGAGTGCGGCTCCTATCTTCAGTATTGCAACATAGAAGGAAGATGGAGGGAGCAAATCCCAGAAAGGCACGACCTATATGAGATTATGAGATGCTAACTACAACATACCCAGAGTACCAAACTACTACATATTAGTTCCTAAACATGACAACATGACAAGAGGAGTAGACAACATTGAACTGTTACATTTGATCCACCGCAAAGGTGGCTATTGGGACCCTAACTTCCTTGATGTAAATCATTAGAGTGGTCCTTCCTTTCTAGACATTGAGTATGCCCCTTCAGCCCCTATATGTTCCTTTGTCCATGCTATAATATAAGCAGCTTACGAGATGGTCTAAGCTCTGTTCTATTTCCCTTAACTCTATACTGTACATAGAGCGCCATCTACTGGATAATTATTTCATGTGCATATAATTAAAAAAATGTCAAATGCAATTCTTACTGTAACATAAATATTTGAGTATATAAGTAAACCTACATTATAAAGAAATGTGCACAATTAAAAAGCAAAATTAACCCTTTATATAAAGGACAGCCGTAGAGATTACACTCACTTCCTCCACAGCCACATAAGGAACATAAGGCTTGAATAGAACTTAAGGATTTCTAAACAATATATTATATAAAATATACTTAATGAAAAAATACTAAAAAAGTAAAAATACTGTATAAATTTTTTTTAATAAAAATGGCATATCTCAAAATCCACATCAAAAATCAATCTCATTTCTTGCCAGACTAAGTTTTTGATAACATTTCCCCCTCTCCAATGTTTAAAACATTTTCACAACCAGTAAATTTTAATTATATTGGATTTTTATTATGCCTCTCTAAATATAGTGCAGAGAGGAGGTGTTTACAAAAAACCCTCAGTAGATTTCTCACATGTTCCTTTATACATGTATGTAGGTGTCTAGTCGTCTTTCCCACATACTGCATATAGCAGGAACAAGACAAAATATTATTAGTGTGACAAGTAATAAGTTATGATTTAAAAACATTTTCTTCATTATAAATCTCTCAAATTGCTTAAAATTTGCCTTTCTTGATCCACTTCCCTCACATGTAAGGCAATAACCACATTGATAAAAACCTTTTTTATTATTATTAAAAAAAAAAAAAAGCTCTCTCAATTGTCATAATTAGTTTTGCTCACTAATCTAGCTTTTATACTTGGGACTCCTCTATATACTATTTTAGGATTTTTTGGAACTATACTCTTCAAAGTTGGATCTTCAGATAAAATGAACAAATTTTTCTTTATGATTTCTGTCGATTTATTAATATTACCCAAATAACTAAATACCAAAAGGAGGGCATTCCTCAGAAGTTTCTTTATTTTGATTTTTTTGTGTGTTTCTTTTGATTATTTAAAACAGCCTCCCTATTTTTAAATTCAACCTCCTTATATGCTTTATTTGAAGGTTTTTGGTCATATATTTTCTCAGAGAAACCTTCTAAACTCCTTTTCAGCTTGGATTTTATATATTTGGTCTTCAAAACAATTCATTTTAAGCCTTAGAAGTTGTCCCTACAGAATGTGCTTTAACCTTGGTTTATGGTGACAATGGTCATATAGTATGTAGCTGTTCACATCTATTTTTTTAAATATGTACTTGTTTCTATATGGCTATATATATATATATATATATATTTAAATCTTAAAAAGTTACCTGTTCTTCACTAAAGACAGTAGATAGTTTTATAACTCAATCATTGTCATTAAGAAAGTACAAAAAGGCTTCCAAATCTATATAGGGCCTCTCCAAGTCCAACATGAGTCATCTACATAACCACATTAGGTGACTATGCTCTGTGTCCAGCCATGCCCACCATGTACATACTTGGATTTTCAGTATGGCATGAAAAGATTTACATAGTTGGGTGCAAACGTAATCCCCATCGATGTTCCAATATTTGTAGAAATAAACTGACCATTAAAAATAAAAAAATAATCTTATGTAAAATAAGGGAAATGCCCTCCATAATAAAATCTACATTACATTTGTGAAGTTTACAGGAATTAAGGGGAAAAAAATAAGCTGCATCGAGATTAGAGTGAGGAAACATCTCTTGAAACTAGCATGTCACATTTCCTCCACTCTATTTCACAGATAATCTGCAATGTATGTGCCATATCTATCAAATATGAGGGATTCTATTTCACTAAGGGTTGTAAGAAAAAAAATAAGATATTCTCTGATAAGAGAGCTGATATTGAGTCTATGCCTGAAACGATAGGTCTATCTGAGTTTTACCAGATCTTTACGCAGTTTGGGGAAGATGTAAAAGACTGGGATTTTTGGATATGTGACTGTTAAATATTCATGGTTTGAGAAAGACACCTAGAGTGTCGCAATGTTGCCTCTTTATGATGAATGAATAAAAAACACCATCTCACCAGACTCACCAAGTGCTGTGGTTTCTTCACTTTTTATTGTTGCCTTATGATCCTCTGACACTGAGACTTCACCAGTGGCACAGGCAGCTAAGATTAGCTTACATTTTTGTGTTACACACCTTTCATAACTTCAATGGCTTTTTAAAACACAGACGTTATATCCCATGGGGCTGCAGACAGTGAGAGAGTGTTTGTGTGTTTAAAACTGTGATTGTGACTGTATCTGTGACTATCTGACTGTGTGTGTGTGTGTGTGTGTGTGTGACTGTCTGCCTGTGACTGTGTGTGGCTGTGTGTGGCTGTCTGCCTGTGACTGTGTTGTGACTGTCTGCTAGTGACTGCATCTGTAACTGTCTGCCTTGGTCTATCTGTGACTCTGTGTGTGACTGTCTGCCTGTTCCTTTATGTGTGTGAATATCTGCCTGTGACGGTCTACCTGGGCTGCTTGTGACTGTCTGCCTGTAACTGTGTGTGTGAATGACTTTCTGTGACTGCGTGCGTGACTGTCTGCTTGGGACAGTGTATGACTGTCTGTCTGTAACTGTGTGTGTGACTGCCTATGACTGTCTCCCTGTGACAGTGTGTGTGACTGTGTTCCCAGCAGCAACCACTGACCACCAGGGACTGATAATCTACTCCAGCCCTCCCAGATCAAGGTAGTGTATGTGATGTTTGTGTGTGTATATCTAATTATGTGTGTTTGTGATTGTGTGTCTGTGATTGTATGTGTGTGGATCTGTGATTGTGTTTGTGTATGTCTGTGTTTATGTGTGTGATTATGTGTGTATCTCTGTGGTTAGGTGTGTGTATGTATATATACACAAACAACCGCAGATATACACACAGACATGCATCTATTATGTTACTGTGTGTGTATATAAATGTGTATGTGTTTGGTAGATAGTTCCCTTATTTGGTGTCCTTAAATATTTCAATCCCACATAAGGATAACAAATAAGGGAGTTATCTAATAAACAACTGAAATTTAAAAAAGGGTTTTTTTATAAAATTTTTTTTTTGCTGTTTAGTAGATAATTCCCTAAATTGGTGCCCTTACGTGAGATTTACATATTTAAAGATACCAAATTAGGGTGCTGTTTAGCAGATAGCTCCCTTATTTGGTGTCCTTAAATATGGCAATCCCACATAATGATAGCAAATAGGGGAGTTATCTGATAAACAAAGATCAAAGTTAAGAGGTGTCAGCCAACCCACATAAAGAAATCTGGGTGGCTAATGTGAATTATATGCAAATGTGTTGACTGATGCCAAGGTGCACTGCATGCTGGCAGCCAATGGCAGCACATTACCCCATCCCCTGGTGAAAATTTTTAGTGCGCCCCAGTTTTGACTGTGGTATCTTATGTGCTTCCCCTTCTACATATTGACATATTGTTTACAGAGTTGCCACTGTGCCTGCAAGTGTGTCTGTATATCTGTGTGTGACTGTGTGTTTATGTATCTGCATTTGTATCTGTGTGTGTATGTGTATATGTGCATACATCTCAGAATCTCACCAACACTACACACAAATACACCCCTGCAATTCAACATCAACACTACATACAAACCCCACTATTTTATATAGCCACACCCAGGGCTGGATTAACGTAGGGGCTGATGGAGCTGCAGTTCCAGGCCCGTGGAATAGGCCCATTTTTAAAAAAAAATATTTTTTTTACACACTACTCTTAGGTTTGCCACCTGACTAGTATTTTAAGGCACAGCCGGTATTTGAGGCTGCCTTGCCATGATGGTATTGCAGTAATACCGGCAATACAAATGCAAATATTTTTCTCGGTATAAACGGAGATTACTCTGCAATATCAGCCCCGCCCAGTAGGGGTCACTGTGTACGGAGAGAGGCAGGGATAGGAAGTTACAGTATATCCCTTCCTGCCTCTCTCTACTCACTGATACGCAGGGGAGAAGCTACACTGCACAGAGAGTTCAGACAGCAGATCCCAGCCTGCAGAGACAGACTACAGCTCAGGGAAGTGAGGGATTGTCAAGAACGAAGCGAGGTCAAGGGAACAGAGAGACAGCGAAAACAAGAACTTGCCAAGGACTGGTACACAGGAGTCAGGAAACCGACGAACAAGACAAAGCAGGGATAAAGAGAAAAACGGAGTCAGGAACAAAGCCAAGGTCAAGCACGAAAAATACACTACTACACAAAGCAAGCACTAAAGGGAACTGAAACAGAAACCACGATAGGGCAGGGAGCTAAGGGAAAAGTCAGTATAAATACCTTATAGATTAATTTGATTGGCCCCTGTCATATCCACGCCCCAGTGTCAGGGGAGTCATGTGGCCGCGTCTCGCGGTCAGTGCCCGCTTTCTGGATCTCCCCATCCCTGGAGAGGGTAAGTACTGTTACAGGGATGAGGGGAAAGGCAGCAGGGAGGCAAGGGGACACTGAGACACAAGGGGATACATGGTGACACTGAGACGCTAGGGGACACTGAAACACTAGGGGACACTGTGAGACATGGGGACACTGAGACACAGGGGGACGCTGTGAGACATAGGTAGACATGTTGGAACATGGAGACACTAGGAACACAGTGTCTCCATTTCTCCCAGTGTCCCCATGTCTCCCAGCCTGTGTCCCTAGTGTCTCAGTGTCCCCATGGCTCCCAGTGTCCCCTAGTCTCACAGTGTCCCCACATCTCCCAGTGTCTGTGTTCCCATGTCTCTCAGTGTCCCCATGTCTCCCAGTGTCCCAAAATGTGTGTTTCCCTATGTCTCCCAGTGTCCCTAGTGTCTCAGTGTCCCCATGTCTCCCAATGTCTCTGTCCCCATGTCTCTGTGACCCTAGTGTCCCCATGTCTCACAGTGTCCCCATGTCTATGTCAACAAATGCCCCCATGTCTCCCAGTGTCCCCAAGTGTCTGTGTCCCCATGCTTCCCAGTGTCCCTAGAGTCTCAGTGTTCCCACGTCTCCCAGTGTTCCCATGTCTCCCAGTGTCTGTGTTCCCATGTCTCTCAATGTCCCCAGTATCTTAGTTTCCCCAAATGTCTGTGTCCCTAGTGTCCCCAAATGTCTCAATGTCCACGTCTCCCAGTGTCTCCATGTCTGTCAGTGTCCCCATGTCTGTATCCACAAGTGCCCTCATGTCTCCAAGTGTCCCCAAATGTCTCAGTGCCCCCATGTCTCTCAGAACCTCCATGTCTCTCAGTGTCCCCATGTCTCTCAGTGTCCCCTAGTATCCTAGTGACACGGGACACACTGAGACATGCGGACAGTGGGAGAAATGGGGACACATACACTGGGAGACTAGGGGACTGGGAAACATGGGGACACTGACACTGTGATACATAGGGACACTGATGCCAGGCTAGCGTTCCAATTCTTTGGACAGACATACCCCCTTTTTGGGCGTGTTCTCCCCTTTTGGCAGTTCTGGTCACGTGATTCGCATCAGTGGTCTTTTACCCAGCCCATTGGACTGGACACTGCTGTTATGGGGTATGGATTTACTTGAAAGATGAAAACATAAATTAGATAAAGAGAAGCATAGAGTATGTGTTTTCTTATAGCTGCATCCTTTGAATTTCCCTCCAACACCAACTCCATCAGATACATGATGCTTGAGAGGTATGACTGTTTTAGTGTTTTTGGTCGATAAGATTCTGTAATTAGGCCCCATCATAATTGTCAGCACCAGGCCCACTGGGCTCTTAATCTGGCCCTGGCCACACCACTGCATTCAAAAACCACACTGCATAAAAATGCATGCCTGCATTCAAACGCCAACACCACGTACAAACACACACCCTACATTCACTTATGCATACTCCATACAAAAACAGGCTTACATTCAAAAACATAAACAATGGTTAGTGCTAAATACATTAAAAAAAAAACTGTGGTTGTTTTTTACATTTTAAAGTTGGGGCGGGATGAGGGGGTGCCAAAAATAGGACCTGCCCCGGGTGCCAAATGCTCTAGGTATACCCTTGTATGTGGATTTGGAGAAATGCCAGTTTTTGTAACATTTTTATACAGTATTATATTTAATTATAGTTTTAGTATTTTTTAACAAGTATATTTTATATAATATATTTTAAGAAAGCCTTATATTCCATACAAGGTCGTTCTATTTAAAAAGCCTCTCTTATTACATGTAATGTCTTTTCATTTAATAAACCACTGTCTGCTTAATCTTAAAATGTACATTTATGTTCCTTAAAAGCTTCTCTTGAAATATTTTCACTACAGTATTGGTTGTTTTTTTTAATTAGCACATGCACGTAAAACTAACAATGTTTTTTTCCTTTTTAGGTATTGGGGCTTTATACATTGCTTTTGGGAGAAATGTTTTTTTTTTAGACATTTTGTGGATGTCCCCTGTCTACTCCATTCTGGGCATTTCCCATTTCCTATGATATTAGTGTATTTTATCGATATACATGTTAATTTGATGTTTAGTGAATTTTCACAATTAAAGTATTATTAGCACGGTTCGCATACTTGCCCTCTATTAAAGATAATTAAGTGAACACGCACGAATCTTGAGGATTAACCGCAAACTCCATACACACCCAACCACACAGGGGACTAACCCCATACAGGGCTAACGACAGAACACAACACATAAGATCGCTCACTGTTTTATTGAAGCCAAATACTCAAACACAACCTATTAACCAGTTGTTGAAACCATCTTGATGCTGTAATACTCATAACTGACCCGTTTAGCTGTTACCACCTGTTAATTTGTATTGGATATACATGCTGTGATTTAATAATGAAAAACATAAATAAAGAATGTCAAAAAAAAAAAAAAAAAAAAGATAATTAAGTGAACTCGTTTGGCCAATCATAAGAGAGTACAGGCAATCTGATGAAGCTCATGTGACTTGCAATGAAACGCATCACAGAACGTCTTGCATCATCAGAAGGGGGTGAAAGATATGCCGAGAATGGAGGAGTGTGGTGTACCACATAGGAGAGTGGGTGGAACCTCCGAGGAAGCACTTCTAATTAGAAGTTTTGTTTTTCTAGATTAGCTGCAGAAATACGCCATGTAGTAAATACTATTTCATTGTAAATTTAAAAGTAAGCATATTCCATAATATGTTTTCAAACATCAAACATGGCAACAATAGTGCTTTCTATAACAGAAAAATGGACAGGAAATATTCTTAAATTGGTATAAATAGCACCCACTCTGAAGTCTTTTTTTCCTGTCCTTCACAGCAGAAGTCTGCTTTAGCTTGCCTAGAATTTTATTTAATGGTTAAGAGACCAATATTTGTGAAGGGTCAGGGTTCATCCTCTAATCCCTGAAGACCCCGCATTCAGTATAAAGATAAGAGTTGCCTTTCCAGGCGTACCCTTTTTAGTGGCTGGGCACTCTACTCTTAACTCTTTCCCAGAGTAGATGACAGTGGTCTACTGGATATGTAAGGCTAGTTCTTAATAACTTACCCTTGAAGACTCGAGTGGCCAAGCGAGATTGAAGTTCGGAAATAGGCATAATAGCACCAATAGGTTGAACAAGTCCAATTACCGCCAGTGTGTTCTTCTCCAAATGAGGAGGAAATATGTATTTATACAAGGAAATCTCATTATCTATGACGTTAAGGACTGATTCATCACAGAAAGAGAATGAAAAGCTGTATCCAGTTGCAAAAACAACTACATGGATATCTTTCTCTTCGGTTCCATCATCAAAGACAACATTGTTTTCCCCAAATTCCTTCACATTGGATCGAATCTGAATGCTGCCTGACATGATGCGGTTAGGAAGGTCGTCATTTATTGTTGGATGCTGATTCTTATACCTATTATGATAAAATGTAAAACACACAATGACCAATACTAATATATAAATACCACACTTTTTTAGGAACAATGTCTGTATGAGACTCAGCATTGTTTTTCTACAACTCATCTTAGTACTTTCCCCCATACCTATCAATCTGCGGTATTTCCCTTTTTTACTCTAGTTATACAAATTTATTTGATGTGCAGCAAAGGCTTCAGAAAGTTGTAGTATATCTTTTGGTTTTATATAATAGAATACTGACAACTAAACTACAACACAGCTGAGCATTTATTAATGTCATATGCTCATCATTGTCATAGAATGTTAAGTAGGCATCTTCATGAATTAATTTGTGATCTGAATAATGCTCAGTGCAGAAGCTGCAAAGCCTGAGAATTTACAGCAAAATTAAAAGACAACAATCATCAAATGTTCCCTTAAAAATGTCTTATATTTAATAAAACATAATTATATTTTTAAATTATATATATATTGTTTTGTGTTTTAGAAAACTTCATCTTTTTATCTGTCTGAATAGCCATGTTGGGCAGATGGTACTGTTACCTGACCAACTGCTGCTGAGCCTAACTTGCCTGTTACTGCAGTTTAAGCTAGAGCAATTGCAGCATCATTTAAAAAATGTACCGTATATACTCGTGTATAAGTCGATCTCATGTATAAGTCGAGTGCAGTTTTGTGACCAACAATTGTGAAATATGCTATGCCTCGTGGATAAGTCGAGGGTAAAACTTGGGGCTATGAAATTCTGTGATTTTTATAATTATATACACACACACTCATACAAACACACACTCTGCATTATATACACACACTCTGTGTATATAATGCAGAGTGTGTATATAATGCAGAGTGTGTGTTTGTGTAGTGTGTGTGAACTGGGTGGGGGGAGGGCATTTTTATTATTTAAATTTTTTTTATTTTAATATTATTATTTTTTTATTATTTAAAAATTTTTTTTGTCCCCCCCTCCCTGCTTGTTAACTGGTCAGGGAGGGGGGCTATCTTAATCCCTGGTGGTCCAGTGGCATGGGCTGTGAAGTGGGGGGGCCGGCAGGAAGCATTTACTTACCTTTCCTGCAGCTCCTGTCAGCTCCCTTCTCCTCCGTTCCGGTCAGCTCCACTGTAAGTCTCGCGGTCTGGTTGCCGCGCGGATCGTTGCCATGGCTCTGACGGCCGCGGCTCTCTAAGTTGCCATAATACAGACAGTGACTCGAGTATAAGTCGAGTGGGGGTTTTTAAGCACAAAAAATGTGCTGAAAAACTAGACTTATACTTGAGTATATACTGTAATATAATAGTGTAATGTAATAGTGAAAATTTAATGACAATTGACCTTTTTAAAAAAATATTTTTATTGTTTCTTCATATATTTTATGCAGGATTATGGCTGTGGGCTGGGATTTTCCAGCGCAAAATGTGGTACCTATAGTCAGAAATCTTTTTGTTTCACTACCTGCCTGCGCACCATCTCCTCAGTGAGTCTAGAAGTCAGCCAGAAGTGGGATATGCAGTGATAGAGACATGTCATATTCCCTGATAGTCTCTATTAGTGTGCTTAATTTGCTCCTCCTGAGCCTCACTGAGGAGACCAGCACAGGCAGGGGGGACAGAGCAGACTGGCAGCAGCTACAGTAGCAAAGACGAAGCACAGGCCCAGTGGCATGCCCGAGTACCATTCTGCAGAAGGCTTGCGGCCACTGTCCCTGCTGAAACAGTGACTGGCCTACTTCCTTCCTCTCAACCAACCTCCCAGGTACAGTGCCACAGGGGTGTCCTTTTTTATCATGTATATGCATGACTGTGAGTGTTTGTATGTATCTGTCTGTGCCTGTGTGTGTCTGTCTGTGCCTGTGTATGTCAGTCTGTGTATGTTTGTCTTTTCCTGTGTGTGCGCTTGTGTATGTGTGTCAGTGTGTGTCTATGTGCATGTATGTGTATCTGTGTTTGTGCATGTATGTGTATCTGTGAGTGTGCCATGATGTGTGTTAAATGCTGGAACTGGGGAGGGGTAGATGTCTGGGTAGGGGAGATAAAGAGTTTGGGGCTCTAGGAAGGGAGCCACCAATAATTTTTTGGCTCAAGACCTGAGTGGGTTTTGACTCTAGCAATTCCCCTGATTTAATCTAGGTTATCTATCTAGGTTGCAGCATCTCCAGCCTGACGTTTTTCATAAATTTATAGAATAGCAGCCAAGAAACAGCTTCTAGAATTAAACACAAACATAATTAAGCCCTGTGTTCAAACTTTCACTACTATTGGGCATTAGCAATGGCTTTAGTATTCATCTGCCCACATAAATAGAACAAGACCAAGAAGAAAAAAATTACCTATTCAATAACCCTAATCACTATACACATGTAAATAATGGAAATGGGAATGGTCCTTAAAATCCTCATGTTATTTAAATGTGCCGTGAGATTTGGGATAGTGTTTTGTTTGACTCACCTAAGAGGTTTGCTTTGATGTGGCAGGTGAGCTTACAACTTTATGACTATTGGGGTGAATAACCTCCTGTTATTCAAATGTGCATAGTGATTTGGGATAGTGTGTACCTTAGTTTTTTCTTTTTCGCTTCTAAATTTAGTTTAAAACTGTATTATTTAAAGTTTAAATAGTTTATTTTTACTCATCTAACGTTACAAGGCAGTTTGCTTATAAATATAGATAAATAAACTGTTTATTTTCTGTTTGAACAGCATTCATATTTTGAATGTAGTTGCTAATGCCCTTCTATACTTGAGGGAAATTGTTATGGTGGTGATTTAAGTTGTGTTTGCAAAAAGAACTTTATCTTATCTTTATCTTATCAATCAAGCAAACCCTTCCTATACGGGAAGCAGTAACGTGAGACAGCGCCAAACGGTTAGTAAGAGGCACCGCAGTTGACAGGGCTCCTTGACAAAGGCATGCATTTCAGCTTGACTGTGAGATCCTCTGACACAGACACTTAATTTCAGTATGCCCACTTGCAGAGTTTGACCTGAGCAGTCTAATATAGACTGAATGCCCAGAGTCCAACTTACGCAGTGTAAGCTTGTCTTATGATATACTCATGTTGTGCTTAAAGGGAACATTTCTCTGGTGTCCCTGGGAGTGGGACATCACCAATCTCACCATGGACAATGGAACAGGAGACAAAAATCAGACAAAAAAACAGACACAAAACTGTTCTCTTGAATGTAATCATCTTTACCTCACCTGTGTTTGGGAACAATTCCATAGTTGGCATGGTTGAATCTTTTGTTAAGAGAAGATTCTGCTATATAATTAATGAGGAATGAAGGTAATATATTCTCGATTGTATTAATGAAACGAGACAAATGTACAATGTCCACGGGGTATCCTCCATCAGATATACGATTCA
>OW240919.1:114487091-114518378 GCA_933207985.1 Pelobates cultripes
TGACATACACAATGTGATGTTACCTCTTGCATATATATATCTAAAATTGTGCAGTTATCTCTATTGTCACACTCTTATACTATGTTTTGCTGCTCTTACTCCTGCTATTGTGGCAGCGTAAGACGGAATCTTATCTATGCAAAAATTTTAAAAAAACATTAAAAAAAAATGGTAAAATAATTTTAGAATTTGATGCTGTTCTTGTAATGACAAAATGTATCAATGGCTTCATATGTTTTAATTTTAACGCATACATCATTGAAAAACCCTGATAACGTATGTTAACCGTTTTCATGAGATGCTCCATTTTCTTTGAAAATTCTTTGAAATATTTAGCAAATGACATCACAATCAGGTTCAGACAAGGCATAGCTAGGCCTAGGGCACACGTTGCTAATGAAGAGGAGAAATAGAAATGTTGCTTCATTTTCTATGTATATTTGTTCTATGCTTCATTTGTTTTCTCTATGGTGACTGCCATACAAATGATTGTCAGGGAGCTAAAATTGAGGCACACAGCTGACAGATACAGAGATTTGGATTTCTACATAATTTCTAATTTTCCACTCTTCACAAATACATTTTGTTAAATATAGGGATAAACACAATATTAAAAAATCCTTTGAAGTGACGGTTCTTTTTAATTTGTATCATACCTCATCAATAGCCTGTTTATAAAACACTCCAACCACCATAACTACTATAGCATGCGGAAGTGGTGCCTGAAGTTCCCTGCACTTCCACCCCCATCGTAAGCAGCACCCGATTTCCACCACAGTGGATAGAGAGCTAGAAATTCCTAAGCAGGAATTTCTGTTGGCTCTCCTGAGCTAAGCCCTGCAGCTTATCACTCTCAGCCAAGAACACTGCTCAGACAGGTAGCTTCGAGCTCTCTGTCAGAAGAAGTGGAAGAGGTGAGTGGCATCTGACGGACCCAAGCTCAGAAGTCAAACTCTTCTAAAACAATTTGACAGTTGTGTTTTAAATAGTGAGCTGATAGGCTTCTTTAAAGAAACCTGCCAGTGTGCCCTTAATGTGCTTTAAAGTGGTTCTGTTATGAATATCTTTTTATTTTTTCCCAACTGCTCTAGGGTCTACTTTTCCTTATATATAGAGGTCAAGTTGAAAAAACTTGACAGGGGGCAGGGCAGCTTAAGCAAGGTTCTGTTTTGCTTGCCAATCAAAATTACCCACAATCAGTCGGCAAAACAGCAGATGTCATGGACAGAGAAGAACAAAATGGCTATATCTCAATATTTATTTCCAGCACGAGGACCATAAATAGGCATAAGGAAAGGAAAACTGAAAGATAAAAAACATAGTAAGACCACATTAACTCTTCTCTTTGCTACCACAATAACAATAAATATAGATCATAGCAAAGAAGGTAGAAGAAAACAGTGCAGCCAAACCGGCTGGCCATGAAACCTTCAGTAGGCAATCAATAAAGTTCATAGTTTAGAAAGTTGGTAACACCCAAATCTTCCTCCTATTTCTTTGCTGCTTCTCATACAATATAACATAACTGCAATCCTCTCCTCCTCTTTTGTCTATTGCTATAATTGTCTTACACTAATTAAAATAAGACACTAAAAGGGACTCTTCAGACTGCTGATGTGCTGTATGTATGAAGAATGTGTCCTCTTTTTTCATTTTAAAAATAGTGCAGAAATTGCCACTTTCCTAAATGAACCTTGTTACATCCCTCTCATTGTCAATAAGACAGCCTGTCCTGTTACATCCTGGTTTGGTTAACTCAGTGGAGCTAAACTCAAGAGGCAAAAATTTTCATTGAGCTGCATTGGGCATTCTGTGATTGGACAGCCACAGAAAGTCTGGGCGGGGTTAGATGGGGAGGGCTTGTAAAGGCAGCAGACAAGAGAACTGCAGTTTTTGCAAGTGTTTTTAGATATACCTCAATAAAAGAAATGCATAATTAAATGAATGCATGTTTTCATTGGGAGCATATCAACTAAGCAGAATTATTTTCTTGTTTGTGTTTGACAGTGATGTCCCCTTAAGCCACAGAAAATGCATTATTTTGAAAAACATTGAATTTCTGCTTTTAAAGTTTTCATAAAATAAACCATTGCATTTATTAGATTCATCTTGTTAACTAACTCTGCAGCTAAGTGCTTGATATGGTTAATTTAAATGACAAATGGAAAAAGAAAAATCTAAATGAGTAAAAAGAAAATATATTAATGGCGCAATACAAATATATGTGAAAATCATCCATTTGTGAGTTTACCACAGTTTTTTAGGGGAAAGTAGAGTTGATGAATACAACAAATACAAGAAACCATAGTATATTTTATACAGCAGCGAAACTACCTACCACATGCTGAAGGGCCCCATCAGGTGGCCCATGTGCTAAGGGCCACTCGAAGGCAATGTGTCATCAGGGGTGCTACTGTATCTTAACTAAGCAACCGGGCCCCTATCATACCGGCAGCCAGTGCTTTATTGGCCTGGTAATCTGGGTGATACACGATTTAACCCCTTGATGACATATGACACGCAGGGCCAAGTTTACATCTCATGTGCCTGAAGGCTCCAACCTCTCGAGCTCTATCTACCCTTCCAAACCTCCCCCCCCCAGAAATACAAAACATGGACTAAGCATGAATTCTGGGGTAAGCATGTGAACATTGCGTGTGAATACTGTGGGTAGGGTGTGAGAGCAAATTGCAGGGTGTGGATGCAGAACTCTCAGGGTGTGGGATATTCCATCTATGGAGGAGCTTACTCTGCCTATTGGCAAACACAACCCTGAAAACATGTCACAACACAAAATGTCTTGCCTATCCTATACCTCCCAACATTTGGAATGTACAAAAGGGATGAGCGCAGGGATGTGGCCAGGAGCGGGTTTTTAGGTGACTTACTAATAACAATTTATACAACTAAAATGCAATGTAGAAAAATACATTATTTACACAGACCGATTTCTAAACACATTTATTGTAGTTTAAAGGCACATTACTGGGAGTATTATTGCTGTGGAGCTCTGTTATACACCCAGACACATGAACAATATGGAGCTCCTAGAAAAGAGGGACATTAGGAGAGAAAAGAGCGACAGAGGGATTTAGGCCCAATATAGGGACTGTCCCTCCTAAATAGAGCCAGTTGACAGCTATGCTTTCCTTGGTCATGAAGAGGTTCGAAGTGCATACTCTCTTGGTACCTGCAATCAGTCCCTGTACTGGACATCAAAAAAATCCTGGAATGGAATTTCAGTTAACATTTCTCTTGATATAAAATTTTCAATCAGCTCACCCTGCTCCCATGAATGTGTGTATTACACCAGAACAAATCCAATCACTTTCCTGGAGTTTGATAACAATACACTTGTCACAGTACAGCAAGCTGTGAATTTCAATATACCACTATCCTCTTACACAGCACACTGTGCTAGATTACACAGTAATGCTGATTGTCTGTTTAATAGTCAGTTGGGCATTATGTTCACACATCCAGCAGTTGCTTGTATAATCCATTATGTAACAGATTGCTGAAACTACATTAATGATTTAAGAAAATCTAAGGCAAAATGAATAATTATTCCACCTTTCGGAATGAATAAAAAAAAAATGCGTTCACAGCTGCCTAGTCAGCTTTCTATATCATTGGCAATTAGGAGTATAGGGATAATAATAAGAAATATATATTTTTCAAAAGTGTATGGGGGAAAAGAATGGAGAGTTTTACATTTCAATTAAGGATTGTCCAACAAGTTCCACAGGCCGCAATATCGTAGTTTATTTTAGTTCATACTAATTTGCACAAGGGGGCTGGATATTAAATCATCTTAGATGCCAACTGAATTTACTGTTTGTGAGCAATATACTGACATTATGTCAAAATGTTTGCATTCTGCTGGAATTTTTGGGAGTCTACATTCCAGCAAATTTGTTAAAACACATTATTTATTTACTTGATCATGTTTGTTTACAAAAATTGTGTTTTGTGCTTCAATGCTTCATTTAAGTATTACTAGACAATTATACGCATTACATTTTCTAATACTTCCTCCAATAGTCCCATTACCACATTTAAGAAAGATTTAAACATTCTGGAAAAGCAAGCTGAAGGCAGAAATACTGTTTTATCTTAATTGTGTGTGTTAGTTAATGAATCTGTGTTTCAGATTTTACACTTCATTATTTTTTTTTTAATGTGTTAAAGCTATGTGTTAAAGCTATGTTTCTGCATGAATGTGTGTTAACTTACAATTTAAAAAAAACTAAACCTAGATTATGTACAGTTACATTTTTAATAATGCTGGGAAAAACTGAAAGAAGGTGTGATATAATATACTTCATTTGTATTGTAGATTGTCACTGTGTATTGTATGTCTGTTGAATAAGTTGTTTATTATCACTGCGTTGTATGTATTGCATTACATTTGTTTTAATGTGGCATTAATAACATCCTCTACCTACAATAATTGTTACTAATACCAACATTCAATTATTCAAAATTAACTAATTTCACAACACCACACACATTAAATAAACAATTATTGTAAGATTTAATATGACAAAAATAAATATACTGATCCAATACCGAGTGTATTTATGGACTGCCATGTATGCCTCAGACAGTCCAACTAAGATGATTACATGATAAAACTTTTTGTTATCTTGGTTGTTTTTTAAAAAAAACGATAAAACGGAGGTCCTTATATATTTTATGCAAATTGAAGAATCATATTAGAGCTGTTCACTAAAGTGTGAATTGTCTGGAACTCAAAGCGAATTTAAAATTATCCAAGTCAACTTTGTTAACATTTCAGCAATTTTTAGCTGAATATTTAAAATTCCCTTTTTGAATTCTCAACAATTTACACTTTAGTGAAGAATCCCATGTGTGTCTCTTGTTTCTAACTTGTAAAATTTAGATTTAACATCTATGAAAGTAATTCTATATTATGGCAATTTAGTATCTATAAGGCTGCACATGATATATATAATCCTGAAAACAACAAGTTGATAGTTTCTGATCAATCTGATTTTTATGCCATTGGCTGTCTCTAACATGAATATTTACTACAGTGAGTATTCAATGTGAATTTCAAATTTAAGTCCAAAGTAGCCAAATTGAAAGCATAGCTGACTTGGTTCTCTTTTGGCTATATTGATCTTACATTTTAAATTCATTCTGAATGCACTTTAAATTCTCACTTTAATAAGCAACCCTGTAATTGTTTGTAGTTCCAGTGTGGTTTTCTTGAAGCATTCATTTAAATGTATTTTCAACATAAAATTGCACGAATTGCCGGTTTAAAAAGCAAATAAATTGTATGTTCGCACATTCCTTTCAACTGGTTTATTATAATAGTCGTTGCATGGATTTTGCAACAAACTGCGATGATCAAATGACTTAAGAATCACAGAAAACCCAATATTCTTTAACAATTATTCCCGAAACGCCAATCTAGCAATTTGTCAATCTTTCTGAAAATTGCTAGACATTTTGCTGGAAGGTCTAAGGATAAAGCTGCATTAGAGATTAGTAAAACAGGTGCCTTGGGAAGAATTTACACAGAAGAAAAGAATGTAAAATGACCACACGATGATCTAAATATGTAGAGTGTGAGTAAATTATACAGCTTCATCTACGTTCCCTCTCTGCAGATTCGCATAAGCAAAGAAATGAAAGGTTTCTGAATGAGATACAATGTAATAAGCAGAGACTTAAAAGAAGAAAAGAACATACCGATATGGCCAGGAGATAAGTTTATTGTAGAAATTTTCACTTTCCTTGAAGCGGTTGGGAACAAATTCTTGACACGGCTATCTCTAGATTACAGCAACCCGTGTCTCCCGTATTTAACTATAAACAGATTTTTGAGATGCCGAAGGTGGTAACAAATGATTTAGGACATCCCACTGATTCAACTGACATAATCGTTCAGAGTTTATACTTGTTATTATTAATAGCTGCAGATATTTACTAACACCCATCTCTCTGGGTGTTATCAAACTGTTAACAAGTAAACCAGCATGACCGATTTTGCTTGAGATACATGATTAGAGAGATTTTAAAGCGTTGTCTTTGAAAAAGTGGCACAAAAATATAAAAAGTGGAGAGACATCTATAAAACGTGCCTCCTGGTTCTACTGGTTTCCGTTGTGATTGCCACAGTTTTCGTACTTTAGACAACTATTTAACACATCCACACTGACCTCTTGTAGTAGTATACCTTGCAGGGTTATTCTAACAAACCTAACCACATTATAGTGGTTATGATGATAACAGTGCTGTTCCCCAGTAATAGGGCTAACCATTTTACAACAGTGTGCTCTCTTTCCTGGTCCTGCTGAGCACCAAGGTATCTACAGTGGTGGCTGAACCACCAATCTTGCAGGTCATTCATTGGCTGACAGCTCCAGCTGAGTGCTCTCAGCCAATGAATGACCTGTGCATAGAAATATGTACAGAATTGACATAATGACTTCATGTTCCAGGCTGGCAGAGACTGGACTTACTTTTTAAAGGGACTTATTTTCCGAAGCATCATATTCTGTTTATTTATTTAATACATTTTATTTGTAACCACCTTCATTCTGGCGTCCTGAATGAAATTGAGGGTACCAACTACAGAATCTTTGGAAGTTCCCATGTGAAGTCCTGTTTTCATTGTTTTTCAAGCCTGAAGTTTGAGCCAGCTTTTAAGTGGCTCTGTATATGTGAGTGAGACCATTATTTGTTACACACATATTTTGTTTTAACTATATTACCCTATGTCTTTCTCTTCTGTTTTGATGTTTCAGATTGTTTGACAGAGTTTGGGTAAAATTTATATTATTCTTGAGTGCTCTCACCATTTTTGCATTTTAGTATAGGTTCTCCTATACCAGTGATGGCGAACCTTTTTGAGCCCGAGTGCCCAAACCGCAATACATGCCAACATTTTTTCTCCTTAAAGTGCCAACACTGCAATTAAACCCAAATACTGAGGTTTAAGTTTAGAAAAAAACAACTCGTACTGTTGTCCGAACTAATAACTTTTGTTTTAAAAGAACACAGAGAGTTCAATGATACAAATTTTAAATAATGATATAAATAGATAAAATTAAGCTTATATTTATTAGTATCTCCAACAAATGCAATACATACACAGACAGACTGCTGAATACATACACACAGTCTGCTGGGGTTACTGCTGGGGGGGTAGGGGTTACTGCTGGGCAGGGTAGGGGGGGTTACTGCTGGTTGCAGGGTTAGGGGTTACTGCTGGGGAGGGTAGGGGTTACTGCTGGGGAGGGTAGGGGTTACTGCTGGGGGGGTAGGGTTACTGCTGGGGTAGGGCTGGGGAGGGTAGGGGTTACTGCTGGGGGGGTAAGGGTGCTGTGTCAGTATACCCCCCCCTCCCTCCTTCTTACCTTTAATGAAGTGGGGGGAGGGGGGGACACAGCCGATCCCTGGTGGTCCGGTGGTGGTAAGCACTGCAGGGGGAGGGCTCCAGGAAGCAGCTCCCCTGTCCTCCTGCGCAATGCTGTGTGGAGCGTTGCCATGGTAACGCGCGGCAACGCTCCACACAGCATCGCGCGGGAGGACAGGGGAGCTGCATCACAGAGCCCTCCCCCTGCCTCCCGACCCGGAAGCAGAGTAGGCGCCTGCCGTTTCGGGCAGGCGCCTACTCTGCATTGATGGCGAACCAGTGGCCACGTGCCCACAGTAAGGGCCCGGTGTGCCACCTGTGGCACGCGTGCCATAGGTTCGCCATCACTGTCCTATACTGTTGACCCCAGATTACCTGGTATTGTACAAAATTCCTCTTGTAGTGCCAAGATCCTCTCGTAGGCTTTCGTGGTTTCCACAGCAGAATCGGACATCTTTTCCCATGTGTTGTTTTCAAATAGTTTTTATTGAAATATAAAATTTAACATTTTTATAATAAATTGAACAATAAATGGAACGAGTGAAATGTTGATACAACAAACAAGCGTAAATGTAATAGATAATTATCCGGTAATAGTAAAGTATTAATAAATCAATAATAGGATATTATGGTACAAATAATCACTATATATATATAACATTTTGGTGATTCATGATGCTTTAAAGGGAAACTATAGTGTTAGGAATACAAAGTTATATTCCTAGCACTACACCCTGTTCCAAATTATTATGCAAATTCTATTTAAGTGTCACAAAGATTAAATATTTTGTTTTTCATTTTAACTCATGGTTGGCATTGTGTCTCAGGGCTCTTTTGATCACTGAAAACAATCTCGGACACCTGTGATAATTAGATTGCCAGGTGAGCCCAATTTAAGGAAAAACTACTAAAGGAGGGTGTTCAACATTATTAAGCAGAGCACAAGTTTCATGCAAAATGGGGAAGAAAAAGGATCTCTATGCTACTGAAAAGAGTGAAATAGTTCAATGCCTTGGACGAGGTATGAAAACTTTAGATATTTCACGAAAACTTAAGTGTGATCATTGCACTATTAAGAGATTTGTGGCTGATTCAGAGCACAGACAGGTTTGTGCAGATAAAGGCACATTGAGGAAGATTTCTGCCAGATCCATGCATCGGATCAAGAGAGCAGCTGCTAAAATACCATTACATAGCAGCAAACAGATATTTGAAGCTGCTGGTGCCTCTGGAGTCCCACGGACATCAAGGTGTAGAGTCCTCCAGGGTCTTGCAACTATGCATAAACCTTCTATTTGGCCACCACTAACCAATGCTCACAAGCAGAAACGGCTGCATCGGGCAGAAAAATACATGAAGACTAATTTTCAAACAGTACTGTTCACTGATGAGTGCCGTGCAAATTTGGATGGTCCAGATGGATGGAGTAGTGGATGGTTGGTGGACGGCCACCCTGTTCCAACAATGCTGCAATGTCAGTAAGGCGGTGGTGGAGTCATGTTTTGGGCCGAAATCATGGGAAGAGAGCTGGTCGGCCCCTTTAGGGTCCCCAAAGGTGTAAAGATGACCTGTGCAAAGTATGTGGAGTTTTTGACTGACCACTTTCTTCCCTGGCACAGAAGGAAGAACTATGCTTTCAATAATAAAATCAGCTTCATGCATGACAATGCACCATCTCATGCTGCAAAGAATACCTCTGCATCAATGGCTGCTATGGGGATAAAAGGAGAGAAAGTCATGGTGTGGCCTCCATCCTCTCCTGCCCTCAATCCTATTGAGAACCTTTGGAGCATCCTCAAGCAAAAGATCTATGAGGGTGGGAGGCAGTTTACATCCAAACAGCAGCTCTGGGAGGCTATTCTGACATCTTGCAAACAAATTCAAGCAGAAACTGTCCAAAAACTCACAAGTTCAATGGATGCAAGACTTATGAAGCTGCTATCAAATAAGGGGTCCTATGTTAAAATGTAACGTGACCTGTTCAAATGTTTAAAAAGTTAAAATGTAGTTATGTTTGATAGAAATAGCATTTGCTTTCAGTAAATATGCTGCAAACACAACAAATTACAATTTTCAGTTCTTTACAACCTATAAAGTGTTTTGAAACTTACTGTGCGTAATAATTTGGATTAGTGCATTGTAAGTTTTTTATGTTAAAAAAAAACAATACTGTTATCATTAGGAGGTTTGTTCAGTAAAATTTTAATTGTACTCTTAATAGTTGATAACATGAGAATTATGCTGACTTTTATTTACATCTCCACTCCTTCAAAAAATCATTAAAACCCTACTTCTTCATAAAAGCGTATCAATTAAACTGTTAATAGCTCCCGACTGACTCCTCTTCTGCAACTGTCACTAGTCTAACACTATCCTTATCTTTTTGTGTCATTTTACCCCACTCCCTTTAGCATGTAAGCTCATTGAGCAGGACCCTCAACCCCTCTGTTCCTGTGTGTCCAACTTGTCTGGTTACAACTACATGTCTGTTCGTCCACCCATTGTAAAGCGCTGCAGAATTTGATGGCGCTATATAAATATCCTAATAATAATAATAATTTAGGTAAATGAGAAAAATATAATTTGCATAATAATTTGGAACATGGTGTATACTTTTCCTTTTGTTATCTTTTATTAATGGAAAATAAAATATGGAATTTATCCAAAAATGAAAGGAACAAGTCAGTGGGTATTGACCACTCTCTCATTTGTGACCGTCCTTCAGTGTGGAAAAGATCAGTACCCAAGTTTCTCCCAGCTGTGTCTGCCGAGGTAACAAGCATAGTCACCCTGCAAGACTTAGCCAGATAGGGCAAAACCACTACAGTGAAAGGCATTAAAAAAAAGGGCGAGCTGTAGTATCAGAATTTTTTTTATTTGATTTTTTTTTTTTTATTATTATTATTCACCACCAGGTTTTAGAAAACTTTTACAAATCAATTAGGAACATTAGCATTTTGCTAATGCAAGCTATACATTTTTTAGACAGACTTAAAAATATTATTACATTTAATGCATTTTAAATTTAAAAACGATTTGAAATTTTAAAAACGATTTAAAAAAAATCTTTCATAAACTGCTCGTTTTTCTAAATTATAAATTGTGCAACATGATACTTTTTTATTGTTAAAATTGACTGCTACTAGAATGTTATTTAAGAAGTTTAAATTGCATGTATTGTTTCATAATATTGTACATGCTGCTCTGGGCCTTAGCTGGAGATCATTTTCAACTATTTTGGCCTTGGTTTTAAATCTCAATTGGCCTCCCAGTGTTTAATACATAAAACGCATTCAATCACATTGAGAAAATGGTTGTTACCTCAGTGAGCAATAAATTCTGTATAAGGTCTTCTGCAATTATATTTGTCACCCAGTGCGCAAATCATAATTTAAAGAAATTGAATGAAAACAAATTGAAATGTTTTTTTCTAGTGTAATGCCATCATTAATATGCTTATTTTTTTATGTTATCATTTTAATTCATTTTATATGCAAATTAACAGATTAATAATAATTACTAATTAAATAATAATTAAATAGCTTTATTTACTACAAGAGGTTGTTTTTTTTAAAATTAGTAATTAATATTGAAGTTATAATCAACATAATTTTATATGTATTATATAATATTTATCTATTTTCAGAAAAAGACACGGTGAAGTTAAAACATCAAAAAACACTGTTTTGTCACTATTTAAGTCACGATTAGCTAATTCCTGTGAATGCACCCCTCTTTTGTATATTTGCTATATTTAACTAGGGATTTTCTGTTCAGTTTCTCTAAAGAACAGTGCCGAGCTTATCATATACACAAATATATTGAATCTGAACTGAACTAAGATTGAAAGGGGTTAAATGTTCTTAGCAAAATTATTTTCTGAATAAGCATTTTCGAATTACTTAAAAGATTTTAAGTGATTCATATTTGTCTTTACACATCACTTCAGCATGCATTGATAAAAGAGACCAGTTTCTCTCCTAGCCAATTTATCTACCTAAGGGGTAATTATAAGATTATAGCTGGTGATCCCACCTATGATGTTCTTTGTAAAGGTCATTGCTTTGTTTTGACTGGAATTTAATTAAATAGAAGATTTAAATACTAATAACAGTTTTAATCACTGAGCGACTTGTTGCTGCATCTTGATGTGAACCTTGAGGCTGCAGAAAAAAATAAGTTAACAAGAAGCCACAGAGATTCCCAGAGGAAAAGTGGAGTAAATCTGAAAGATATTTTTTATAATCAACGAAAGGTATTTCTACAATAGAAAGTATTACAAAGATTTCCAAGGAATCGCAAAACAATATTTTGGAAAAAATAGGAAGTCTCCAAAACTTATTTTTTCCTTCTTTACTATATTTATTTCTGTTAATATTTTTGAAGTTTTCTTTTTTAACGAATTGTATAATGTTCATTGACTTGTGTCTTTCTAACCTGCATTTTTTTTTTAAATTGTTATTTATGAGTTCAAGCAAATGGAAATGCATATAGACAAGGTGTATATCACGCAATACAGTCAAGTTTTGACAAGACAGTTGATTGAAAAA
Organism: Pelobates cultripes; assembly: GCA_933207985.1. Classification (NCBI taxonomy): domain Eukaryota; kingdom Metazoa; phylum Chordata; class Amphibia; order Anura; family Pelobatidae; genus Pelobates; species Pelobates cultripes. The sequence continues at coordinate 114,499,035 of OW240919.1, forward strand.
TGTATCAATAGCCATTATAACAATAACATAGGTGAACATTCTTTTCTTCAAACAGTGCAGTTTAGGGCTCTGTTTACACAATCATATAAATACTGTCTGGTATCTCGCCTCCATCAATTCCGTCGTTTAGTATTTAATTATTTATTTAAATAACTCTTTACTCTTTATTTTTATTATTTCAACAACATGTAGAACTAAGTAAAAAAAAAAAATAAAGGGGATGAAAAAAGAAGAAAAGGGGTTGAGGGGGGAAGGGTGGGGCTGTGAACATGCAGGGAAGGAAGGTATCTGCCCGTGAGGAGGGACAACCACCCCAACACTATGTCTTTTGTACTTGGGCAGTCAACTTGTCTGTGACGAGACCAATCTCGCCACTGTGCATTGGAGGAGCCTGGTTGCCCGCCTGCTGCCTTTAGACTATGGCCCCATGTTGAAATGCTTGATTTTCTCCTGCGGAGACACGAAAGCCCGGTCATTCGGTGCTGGCCCTGTTTGAGCGGTGAGACCCCAGATAGCTATGCCATGGAGCCCATTCGTATAATGAAAGACTATGGGAAAGATTTTGGCTCCACGGCAATTGAACTGTATGTGTGTGCTCTGAGCGCCATTCAGTAATAATGTGCGCTCAGATCTGAGCTATCTGGGGATATGTTGAATGTACCTGTTTTGTGCAATGGCTGCACAGTTATATGTTTTTATGTGTTTTATTGTCTTTTGCTGCCATGTGTTCAATGGAGGTTTGTCTCTGTCCTTGGAGATAATTGGATTACTTCCCAATTATCTATTTATGTAAATGTGATGCATACTTTTAAAGTTATGAATAATGTGGCAAAATTGTATTTCTCTGCCGGTGATAATTACATTACCCATTGTGTAAGGTAATTGTATCACAAGCAGTGAACAGACAGAGCTGTGGGTTTATTGTTCTTATTTTTTGTGGGAGTGTCTGAGTGTATTGTACATGTTTATTGGTTGTTTTCCAAAACCCTGTGGGTGGTACTAATGTGTAAGAATGTGTACATAAGAACAATAAACCCACAGCTCTGTCTGTTCACTGCTTGACTCCCAACACGGAGCTTTGTCTCGTTCTTGGGGGGGATTTATTGTATGCTGTTCCAGTTCGACTGCTAGGAGTGTAAACCTATTCGTATGTTTTTTCCTATTCGGCTGTTTACGGCATTCATATGGTTTCCTGTTCGGCGGATTGGTGTTCTGCAGTAGCTGTGCCTGTGTCTCTGGAAGGGAAGATCTATTAAACGGCTGTTAACCCCTTTTATGCCTGGGGGTGCCGTTACATTGTCCATTAGATAGCTGTCTTTGATTTTGAGCGGTCCACTATCTAACTTTAGTATTTCCGATTTGAGCTACATCTGTGCCAGGGTTCTCCTCGCAGTCAGAGTTATTTTGTTTACTAGCTTTTGTTCCACTGTGGTCTAGTCATCTAATGGTTTGGCTAGCAGGAAAGACTATGGCTCTTTACCTATGTGTCTGTGCATTATATTTTTAAAGAAGTTTTAAACCAGAGTCCATACTTTAGGGCATGTCCACCACATGTGGATATACGTGTCTTCTTGGCCACAACCTCTCCAACAATTATCTGTGGGAGTCTTAACCATTCTAAATTGTTTAAGAGGGGCTGTGTACCGCCTCATAAGTGTTTTGTAAGATTGCTCTTGAAGTGTCACATAGATGGAGGTTTTAGTTGCAGCTTACGATATGTCCCTCCAGTCATCCTCTTCTGGGATCTGTTGTAATTCTGCATCCCACTGATCTACATATCGCAAGGTGTCATATTCTGCCTCTGGAGCACTGGGTTGGCATATATAGATGTGATTGAGCCTTTCTGTGGACCCCAAACATACATAGCGTTTTTAATAAAAGGTCTTTGGGGCTTTCGCCACCGTGCACACGAGGTGGTCCCTTGCGAAGTCTCCAAGTTGAATATATCTAAAGTAGTCTTTAGTGTTCAAAGGGGCCTGAGTTTTAGTTTGTAAAATGGCCTGAATGCATTGTTTTCATACATTTGACAATAAGATAGGTAATATAGGTATCTCCCCTTTGGCCAATACAGGACCTGCGTGGAGATACTAGGTCTTCCCCTAGCCCAGATAAAGCTGTCAATTATGCTCTGTAAATATTTCAGATCTTTTTTCATCACCCTAATTAGTAGAGCTTGAAAAAGGAATAGTAGTAGTGGCAATAGGTTAATTTTAACTGCATAGAGTTCATGTGTCCAGGTCTCTTATTAGTGTGTTAATCATTTGTGAGTGATTCTCAGCATAGAGTGTGCCTGGGTCTACTGTCAATTAGACATAAGTATTTTAATGAATATGTCATGTCAGTTTTATGCCGATTATGGTTCAAAGCAACACAGCATCCCCAGTCGATATCCCCAGCATCGTGGCCACTGATTTGTCCAAGTTAAGTTTATAATCCAAGATTGCTTATACATATTTAGCAGTTCAAGTAGGTAGGAGATGGAGACAACCAGGTTCGTGATAATGAGCAGGACGTCTTCCGCATAAGCCAAAACCTTAAATTCCTCAGTGGCAATCTTCATACTTTTTATTTCAGGGTGATTTCTGATACGATGGAGCAGTGGCTCTAAGGCTAGAAAAGAAGAGGGGAGAGGGGACATCCCTGCCTTTGATTACACTATTTTGTAACAATGGCAGAACTAATTTAGAGAGAGCACTGGTGCAAAACATTTTTTTACCCTCCCATCGCAAGGATGGCCAAAAGGTAGATCCCCATCTTTCGTACAACTTGTGTGCTAGCTGGGTATCTACCATTTTTGCAGGGATGCATTAGTGAGCAGTGTTTGTGCGTTTGAATGTAATCATGTTTTCATGTGGAGTATGTGTGTGAATTTAGGGATGTATTTGTATGTACTGTTGCCATTGGAATGCAGTGGTGTACTTGTATCTGTTTGAATGTAAGGTTTACTTTTAAATGCAGGTGTACTTTTGTGTGTATTGTTTAAAGGAAGGGTCACTTGTATATAAATTTGTCATTTCAATACGGTGGGGGTGTTTGTTTGTAATGTTTGTAATTTGTAATTGCAATGGTGTGTTTGTATCTATTATGTTTGTATTTGATTGCAGCGGTGTGTTTTTAGGTAATTTTTGCATTGAATGAAAACTGTACTGCCACATTCATACACACTTATACCTGTCCCTTGCACTCTCCTAAAGGGCAGAACTCTACTCTCTCCTCCTGCATCACCCCACCTTGCTTGATAATAATGTGTTTTATACCCCACCTCCTCTAGACTGTAAGCTCGTTTGAGCAGAGTTCTCTTCATCATATTGTTCCTGTAAGTTTTTGTAATTTTATCACATGACAGGAGGCTTCGTATTTTGCATAAACTCCATAGCAGCAAAGAAAAGAGTGACAAAACTGAGAACCAATCACAATGCAGTATAGAATATAAGAGGTGTAACATATGACATAATTTCCTCTTTCTTTGCTGCTCCATCACAAGCTAAGTACAACATTTGGTTTCTCATGAGGTCTGCCCCCTTTGTTTCCTCAGGGACCTTTCTCAGGGACCTTTCTTCCCCTATTTTTTACCTTGGGACTTTGCCTCTGTCTTCCCAGGTACATTCCACGGCTTCCCGCCGTCCATACCCCCTCCATACCCCCTTTATGTTTTTTTTCCCCCCTCTCTGCCTTTCTCAGGTAGGGCACGTTTTTTTCCTGTGCGCTTGCGCACAGAAGTTTCGTTTTTTCAACCGAATGTTTCTCGTTCGGCAGCTTGGCGCAATCGCCTTTTACTCGCGAACGCCCGGAGTTTTCTGTGCGTTCGCATAGACGATTCGTTTTTTTCTACCGAATGCTTCTGTTCGGCAGTTTGGCGCGATCGCCTTTTAGGCGCTCGCGACCAATATTACTAGGCGCACGTTCGGCTGTTTTAATCACACGAACGCCAGGCGTCTAGTTTTGCCGCTCAAACTTGGGGGAGGTTCTATCCTCCCCATACTAACGGCTGTTAGTCCGGCGGCCATCTTAAAGGGATAAGCACTGTCAGCTACCTGCTCCAGCTATCAACTGCAAACAACAGGAAATCTTTATTACATCCTGCCTCTTCACTCAGTGGGACCAAGTCAGGTTAGTGCCTAGCACTTGGGGTTGGTTTAAGCCAGTTGGACTGTACCTTATTCTGGCAGGGGTGAGCCCCCATTTTGTGCTGCTAAGCGGACCTGTTCATGCAGATTCCGATTACCTGGGTGAGCCCCAGTGACACAGCCCTCTCATTATCACTACTACGACCTACCGGTCTCTAGTCTCTCAGGTTAACCATTACCGCTACCATACCAGCCCTGGTTCCCAGGCCTCTCCACTAATTGTGCCTAAGTGCCCTCACGCAAATCTATCGGGTGAGCCCCGAATACCTATTCCAAATCATGGAGGAATCAAAAACCTCCTCAGACCTTCAGGCCATGATCACAGCAGCTGTGGCTGCAGCTATGGAAAAGGCCTCTTCTAAGTCACTCCCGGCAGATCTAGACACCCCTAAACCCATCTCTAAATGGGTTCACTATAGAGTGGACTCTGAAGACTTCGACTCCTCCTGAGAACGCTCCCATCGGCCTAAACGCCATTGGAAGGGCGAGGACACTGCGCCACGCAAATCTAAGGGTAAAGCCCCTGCTAAACGCAGAAAAGCCATGGCTCGTACTACCCACGATCCCATACAGGTTTCCTCAGGTGAGGAAGACGCAGAACCCACACATGCACTAGCTGTGCTGGATGAATGGCAGGCGCCGGCCTCCGACCAGGAGGACTCCGATAGGGACTCTGACCCTTACGGCCAACTCTGAACCTTATTTCATAAGGGAACAGATTCTGGGTGAGCCCCACAGGAGGGCACAGAGATTTTTCTTGACAATTAGGGCCTCCAAATGTTTGACCCGAGAAACATCCGTCATCCCCGTTCAGAAGAATGGTCATCACCCGAACATTTGGCAAGGTTTATGCACTTCTGGCTCAGGAAATCTCTGGACAAGGAAGTAAGGAAATGGATGAGATCAGAATGCCCTCGGCCTAGCCTACCAGACAAGGTGGCGCACCCGAATTTGACCCTCTCATGACTACTTTCATGTCCCGAGGGGGTCGGGACCCGCGCAAGGGCATTGAGCGCGGTTTTAAAGGAGCGCAGGACAGAATTATGGATATGGCGGATGACGCCTATGAGAGGGCTGACAATTTTACCCCAGATACGGTGCGTGAGTGGGCACGAGATACCCGTGAATGGGCACAGAGGTGTTTCTGTTTCCTAGGGAACACCAATGTAGCCCTCTCTTCGGAGAGGCGCCGAGCAGCACTTTACCGTATCGACGAAAAACTGGTCAAACTTTTGGCTGCTTTACAACAAGGACTACGTCTACCCAACACAGATTCCATCAATTCAGGGGATCGGATCATGGCCGAGGCAGCCGAGGATGCTCCCGGGCAAGATTCTCCAATGGTAAGTCAACATTCTTCCTTGCCGCTAACCTCCTGCCATATCGCAGGTCCTGTTTCTCTTTTTTTCCAGAACTGGGCAGACCTATCTTCAGACACGTGGATCCTCCCAACGGTGCGGGGCTATCAAATAGAGTTCGACTCAACCCCGCTCCAGCAGGACCCTCCACGTCCGATCCAGACTACACGGGCAGACGCCCTTCTCATAGACTCGGATCTACGAGAACTTCACGCCGAGGATGCCATCCAACCAGCTGCGGACTTAACAGGTTTCTACAGCAATATCTTCCTGGTCAGAAAGAAAACCAGCGAATTTCAACCTCAGGGAGCTCAATTCTCACGTGGTATACCGACATTTCAAAATGGAAGGTATCCACCTTCTCTGGGACTTGCTTCGACGCAACGACTGGTTCACCCGTCTGGACCTCAAGGATGTGTACCTTACCATTCTGGTACACAGAAGCAGCCGCCCCTATCTCCGCTTCTTCTGGCACGGGACACCCTGGCAATCAACTGCCTCCCGTTTGGCCTCAGTTCGGCCCCATGGTGCTTCACCAAGATTATGAAGCCAGTAGTGGTGAAACTCAGAGCTCAAGGCATAAGATGCATCATCTACCTCGACGACATCTTGATCTTCGACGAGGATGCAAGGACTCTGAGGATACACACAAACTACACAGTACACCTTTTCGAGTCTCTAGGTTTCGTTGTCAATCATCCCAAGTCCGCAATGATTCCGACTCAATCAATTCAATTCCTCGGATTTGTAATAGACTCCACATCATGCACTCTTCACCTCCCGGCCACAAAAATTACAGCCATCCGCAGAGAGATCCGGAAAGTCTTTCGACGGACAACCATACCCCTACGACTACTGGCACGGATCGTAGGCCTTCTCTCCACATCCATCCAGGCCATTTTTCCCGGACCCCTGCACTACAGGGACATGCAGCTCCTCAAGGCAAGATTCCTTTGCAGAAAGCCTACATACGACCAACCGGTCCCAATGTCAGACGAAGTTCCGGAGGAGCTACGCTGGTGGCTGAACTGCATGCAGGCTTGGAATGGCAGGGCCATATTCGGGAACCAGCCAGACTTCGTGCTGGAATCAGATGTCAGTCGTTCAGGCTGGGGAGCAACGGACGGAACCTCCTCCACAGGAGGAGTATGGACTGCCGAAGAGCTCTCGATGCACATCAATTGCCTGGAACTCCTGGCCGGATCATTCGCCATTCGCAGTCTGGCAAAGGAACGATCCAACTGCTGCATCCTGCTCCGCATGGACAACGTCTCAGCGGTAAGATACATCAACCGCCTTGGAGGCACTCGTTCTCAGGCACTGGTGGATCTCATGAAAGAGATCTTCGATTACTGCCTGCCACGCAACATCACCTTGCTGACAGAGCACTTACCAGGAGACTCCAACACGAGGGGCGGATTGGTTTTCACGCCATTGGCGGGACGCCAGCGATTGGCAACTAGACCCTCATATTTTCGCAATACTGGATGTACAGAGGGGACCTTTCTCCCTAGACCTATTCACATCCCGCAACAACTGACAGTCGAAGGATTTCTTCAGCTGGCTCCCAGACCCGGAGGGCCTCGCAACGGACGCTTTCCTACAACAATGGCCTCGATACGGTGCTTATGCATTCCCACCTTTCGCAATGATAACGAGGGTCCTTCACCAGATCCGCCTGCAGAGAGTGAGCATAATCCTCACCACACCTCTTTGGCAGAGCCAGCCATGGTTCCTGGACCTTCTGGATCAAGGATCCCCTCCTCCTACCAGATGCTCCAACTACGGTGCGTGAGTGGGCACGAGATACCCGTGAATGGGCACAGAGGTGTTTCTGTTTCCTAGGGAACACCAATGTAGCCCTCTCTTCGGAGAGGCGCCGAGCAGCACTTTACCGTATCGACGAAAAACTGGTCAAACTTTTGGCTGCTTGACAACAAGGACTACGTCTACCCAACACAGATTCCATCAATTCAGGGGATCGGATCATGGCCGAGGCAGCCGAGGATGCTCCCGGGCAAGATTCTCCAATGGTAAGTCAACATTCTTCCTTGCCGCTAACCTCCTGCCATATCGCAGGTCCTGTTTCTCTTTTTTTCCAGAACTGGGCAGACCTATCTTCAGACACGTGGATCCTCCCAACGGTGCGGGGCTATCAAATAGAGTTCGACTCAACCCCGCTCCAGCAGGACCCTCCACGTCCGATCCAGACTACACGGGCAGACGCCCTTCTCATAGACTCGGATCTACGAGAACTTCACGCCGAGGATGCCATCCAACCAGCTGCAGACTTAACAGGTTTCTACAGCAATATCTTCCTGGTCAGAAAGAAAACCAGCGAATTTCAACCTCAGGGAGCTCAATTCTCACGTGGTATACCGACATTTCAAAATGGAAGGTATCCACCTTCTCTGGGACTTGCTTCGACGCAACGACTGGTTCACCCGTCTGGACCTCAAGGATGTGTACCTTACCATTCTGGTACACAGAAGCAGCCGCCCCTATCTCCGCTTCTTCTGGCACGGGACACCCTGGCAATCAACTGCCTCCCGTTTGGCCTCAGTTCGGCCCCATGGTGCTTCACCAAGATTATGAAGCCAGTAGTGGTGAAACTCAGAGCTCAAGGCATAAGATGCATCATCTACCTCGACGACATCTTGATCTTCGACGAGGATGCAAGGACTCTGAGGATACACACAAACTACACAGTACACCTTTTCGAGTCTCTAGGTTTCGTTGTCAATCATCCCAAGTCCGCAATGATTCCGACTCAATCAATTCAATTCCTCGGATTTGTAATAGACTCCACATCATGCACTCTTCACCTCCCGGCCACAAAAATTACAGCCATCCGCAGAGAGATCCGGAAAGTCTTTCGACGGACAACCATACCCCTACGACTACTGGCACGGATCGTAGGCCTTCTCTCCACATCCATCCAGGCCATTTTTCCCGGACCCCTGCACTACAGGGACATGCAGCTCCTCAAGGCAAGATTCCTTTGCAGAAAGCCTACATACGACCAACCGGTCCCAATGTCAGACGAAGTTCCGGAGGAGCTACGCTGGTGGCTGAACTGCATGCAGGCTTGGAATGGCAGGGCCATATTCGGGAACCAGCCAGACTTCGTGCTGGAATCAGATGTCAGTCGTTCAGGCTGGGGAGCAACGGACGGAACCTCCTCCACAGGAGGAGTATGGACTGCCGAAGAGCTCTCGATGCACATCAATTGCCTGGAACTCCTGGCCGGATCATTCGCCATTCGCAGTCTGGCAAAGGAACGATCCAACTGCTGCATCCTGCTCCGCATGGACAACGTCTCAGCGGTAAGATACATCAACCGCCTTGGAGGCACTCGTTCTCAGGCACTGGTGGATCTCATGAAAGAGATCTTCGATTACTGCCTGCCACGCAACATCACCTTGCTGACAGAGCACTTACCAGGAGACTCCAACACGAGGGGCGGATTGGTTTTCACGCCATTGGCGGGACGCCAGCGATTGGCAACTAGACCCTCATTTTTTCGCAATACTGGATGTTCAGAGGGGACCTTTCTCCCTAGACCTATTCACATCCCGCAACAACTGACAGTCGAAGGATTTCTTCAGCTGGCTCCCAGACCCGGAGGGCCTCGCAACGGACGCTTTCCTACAACAATGGCCTCGATACGGTGCTTATGCATTCCCACCTTTCGCAATGATAACGAGGGTCCTTCACCAGATCCGCCTGCAGAGAGTGAGCATAATCCTCACCACACCTCTTTGGCAGAGCCAGCCATGGTTCCTGGACCTTCTGGATCAAGGATCCCCTCCTCCTACCAGATGCTCCAACTATCCTCAGAAACCCGCTGGGTCTACCCCACCCGCTGGTCATGCAGGAACGCCTGTCCCTTGTGGCCTGGACTCTTTCCGGGGCTCCTGGCGAACCGAGGACTTATGGCAGGAAACTAAGGACCTCCTATGGGACTCATGGGCACCAGGAACAAGGAGGTGCACTCCTGGACAAGTTGGTGTGTGGGACGGGACCTCAATCCCTTTACTGCACCTACTCACTCCATCATGAATTTCCTGACCTCTCTGTTCACTGCCGGGAAGTCATACCGGTCCATCAACGTGGTACGATCAGCCATCTCAGCGGCCCATACTCCGACCCAGGGGACACCGGTTGGTAAGGATCCGCTCATCTGAAGACTCTTCCGCGGCATGCGCCTTTGGCGCCCCCTGGAGCCCAAATACTCTAGACTTTGGGACATTGGCGTGGTCCTACAATTCTTACGAAATTGGCCTCCTAACAAGGATCTGTCACTCCGCCAACTCACCGCAAAATTCACCTTCTTGCTCTGTCTGGTTTCCTTTCGACAGGTATCCGACGTACGCGCTTTCGACGCCGATGCTTTTACCTTCTGCCCGGCGGGGGTTACCTTTCAGGTCTCACGACGCACTAAGTCCAACTCTCACTCGGTTTTCTACCCTTTCTTCCCTTCGGACCCTCAACTCTGCATGGTCTCTACTCTCCGTCAATACATGGAAGCTACTGCGACGTTGCGGCAACCTTCCACGCGTCAACTTCTCATCTCTTACGTCCGCCCCTACGGTCCAGTTTCGGTTACTACGCTGGCCAGATGGGTTAGATGGCTAATATCCCTGGTCGGTATTGATCAAACTTTTGGAGCACATTCCGTATGCGGAGCAGCGGCCTCTTCCACTTATGCGGCAGGCGCTTCGCTTTCGGACATTTTACGAGCGGCGGACTGGACCAGAGAATCCACCTTTAGGACGTTCTACTTCCGTCCTCTTGATAATCCAGCCTTTTCTCTGCTTTCCTAGCGTTGAAATCGCAAAATACGAAGCCTCCTGTCATGTGATAAAATTGAAGATTATGCTAGCTTTAGTGTACCGATAATCTTAATTTTAATCTTGTTAAATCTCCCCTCCAATCATATTGTAAAGCGCTATGGAATTTGTTGGTGCTATATAAATGGCAATAATAATAATAACAGATAAAAATACATTGACACAAACAGATACACACACTGTCATACACACACACTCCCACTCTCAGACACACATATACAAACACTGAAACATGCACACACTGGTTATTACTATTTACTGTTCTCTTATTAGAGATCCTGTATTTTAGACTGAATACACCACACTAATCACAATTATTTCATTAGGCTTTTAAAGCCACTTGAAACTGAAAAAACTGAAACAAACTTGTACTGATGACTTAAATTGTGTTATGCGGGAGAAGCAATTGTAAAATTTCCCTGTTCTGTCTTTGATCATATGTGTAACTGACATTGTTGATCGTTTTCACTTAAAACAGTGACAGGGATATTTTCTAAGGTGAGAATTGCAGAGATTTAAAAGTGTATTTTACATATAAGGCCAAAAATAGCCAAATTGAAAACAACATTTACTTGGAAAGTTTATTATTTTTGGCTGTTTTGGCTTAAATTTTGAAAATCACTGTGAATTTACATTGAATCCCGAGCAATTCATACTTTAGGGAACAACCATGCAATAGGTGGCATTCTAAGTGTCACGGGTGGCGGTCCAAAGACCGGGACCCCTGTATGCCTGATGATGAAGATAGGAGTCTCAGTGTGGAAATGGACAAACAGGGCCTGGTACAGGGTAACCACACACCCCTTGTGTTAAGCACCAGGGTTTGTGCGGCCACATACCAAAGTCCTAATGCAGCTAAGCGGATGCCAGGAGCTGATATTAAGCAGATACGTATCCAGTACTAGAAACAAGGTAAGACTAGAATAGGCACCAAACAAGATAACGACAAGACTAGAAGAACCCAGAACCGGAGCAGGACAGAAAGCAGAACCCAGAACATGAACACAATACATGAGGGAAACATGAACAGGACATGGACAGGGCAGGGCAGGACAAGACAGGACTGTACATGAATTGGGAATACAAGACAAATAAAACGAGACAAGAGATACAAGGCAAAACAAGAGGAGACATAACTAAGTACTATATATGTAATAAACATTGGCGATTTAGACATACATAAATGGCCAAGATCTATGCAGCCCACCACTGCGCCAAAGTACTCCAATTACGGTGGGTCCTAACTGCCTAGATATACATGACTAAATAAACAACAATAAAACACACACAGTACTTACATGCAAAGAAAGGAGGAAAGGAAATAAGGCTGTTAAAATGCAGCCGCCCATCCCATGTGTTCCTTATTAAGGGTTAATAAGTATATAGGGGTGTATATAAAAAATACCCCTCTCTGTCTCAGTGGAGATATCTTTGCCAGAAGCTCAAGGAAGCAAGGTGAAGGGTCAGTGTAGGACCCGCTTAGGGGGGGTCTGCCTTGACGTTGGCAGGCGGGAATTCCCTCCAATGGCCATTGGAGTAACTAAATGACCTCCATTTGTCTAAATATACATAAGGATTAAGGAGAGAGCGCAGGTAACTTTTTTCCTTTGGTTTTTAACTATATATTGGGGCTGATGTGTACTATGCTCATTGCTGCCGCCCAGGAGTGATGGGAGTGAGCGCAGGACTTATCTTTTTGTAGAGGAAATAAGACCACTGGGAATTCCATGAATGGAATTAAGCCAGAAAACCCAGCATTAAGAAAACCAGACATAGAATAGAAAACCAGAAAAAAACAAGAAAAACTAAACAAGAATTGTAAAAAGAGTACTGGATACCAGAAGCCAAGGCCAGACATCTGCGCAGAACGGAACAGGATGTGACACTAAGAAAGCCATCATGCAGAAGCTGTTTGCAATGCATTTAAAGATAAATACTTTATCTATTTTTGTATGAAACGTCCATAAAGGGACACTGTGTCCGCCCTCTCCCCCCCCCCCCCCCCCTTCGTTTTTATTTTCATTATGTAGATAAAGCATTAAATTTAAGATGAATTATATTAAAGGACCACTCTAGGCACCCAGACCACTTCAGCTTAATGAAGTGGTCTGGGTGCCTGGTCCTTCTAGGGTTAACCCATTTTTTCATAAACATAGCAGTTTCAGAGAAACTGCTATGTTTATGAATGGGTTAAGCCTTCCCCTATTTCCTCTAGTGGCTGTCTCATTGACAGCCACTAGAGGCGCTTGCGTGCTTCTCACTGTGATTTTCACAGTGAGAGCACGCCAGCGTCCATAGGAAAGCATTGTAAATGCTTTCCTATGTGACCGGCTGAATGCGCGCGCAGCTCTTGCCGCGCGTGCGCATTCAGCCGACGGGGAGGAACGGAGGAGGATCGGAGGAGGAGAGCTCCCCGCCCAGCGCTGGAAAAAGGTAAGTTTTAACCCCTTTTCCCCTTCCAGAGCCGGGCGGGAGGGGGACCCTGAGGGTGGGGGCACCCTCAGGGCACTATAGTGCCAGGAAAACGAGTATGTTTTCCTGGCACTATAGTGGTCCTTTAAAGAGTTAATTCAAACTATAACAATATATATTTGTTTGTAGATAATTATCTTTGCAGAGTCTTGGTGCTGCTCACCATTCCTTCTGAATCTTCCAATTTTTCTGGAGACACAATGTCAGCAGATTTTAAGCAGGTTATAGGAAACTGGAATTAAATTAGAACTTTAATACTCAACATGCAAGTAGATAAATTAATATTCAACACACTGCACTTCAACTTCAAAGCAGTCTAGAAAGTGATTTGAATTATTCCCCTTTATCAGTTTAAAACCTCCTCATTAAAATACCAATACACAAATGACATTTATGAACAAGCAACACCTATCCTGATTTAGAGCTTGCTGCAAAACTCACGCATAGAGTGTGAAAAAGGTGTGGGTTGTTTTTTTATTTTGGCAGGAAAAATGGTATTTAGAATAAGTTTTTTTTTTTTTTCTGTGCATCACATCAATATCTATCAAACATATGATCACAATTTTTGTTTGGTCTATTTTACTTTTATTTCTCAAGCATAATGTAAAACGTGCATTTTTTTTCACAAGAAGCCTTGATATATTTCACGGAGTTTTCTTGGTGGTAAAAAGCATGTAAAATAGTCTAAAACTAAACGCAACGACTTAGAGCACGGATTTGCAGGGGGGCAGGGGGAATGAGGATCCTTTGACCAATAGATAAGTATCCATTTTTTTTTAAATAAAAAATGTACAATGGAAGTATGTCTTATCTAGATTGATATGTGTGTAAATGTAAAATGTTATATAAATAAATCAATTTGCATATAATGTCAATGCAACCGCCCAACCTCCAAATTTTCCATTTAGTCCTCGTAAAACCTAGGCGTTGACCTTGCGCACACCTACACTTTTAATAACCATAATCTTGTTGAAAACGCACTCTCTGCTTCCAGCAGCTAGCTGATGGCATTTTAGTTATAGGCCTGCAGCAAGAGTACACATTGTCCTTTTCTTTTTAAAATTAAAATGTATTGCCATTACAGCAACACTGAACACAGTCTACGATAAATGCAAATCAAAAAATAATTACACGTTTTTCAATTGTTAACGAGAGATTCCGAAACATCTATTTATTACATTAAACTAAGTATGAAAAGTATTTTAGTTACAATATTAGAGCAAAAATAATTGACAGGATAATACTTTGATGAATGTCCTACAAAGAAAATGGCTTCTCAGGGCTTATTCCTTCTTGAGGCAGATTTCAAGGGTTACTCCAAGAACCATGAGCATTTTATTATTTTGAAGTGGTCATGGTGGCTGGAATTTGTATGGGTACGCTACACATACAGAGATCAACACCTTATTTACGGGAGGGGTGACTCCACCTCTGGTAGTATCATTAGCCAATCCAGAACAAAGATCTACATTGGCTGATTGCAATTCTGTGCAGAAATGTGATCTGTCTCTAGACAGTAAACGACCCTCCCCCCTCTATGCCGTCCATGTCTCCCTAATCTCTTTTCCCTTGTAAAAGGTGTAGTGATGTCAACCAAGGATTTTCGGTCTTCAGTGAAAACCTGGCCTCATCACTGGAATGAAGCGAAGTTTGAGTGTTTTTTTTTTTGTTTTTTGTTTTTTATTTATATTATGCTTTATTGAAACCAGTTTCTTTGTTGGAGTAACACTTTACTTTGCTGTTTCTTGAGCCCCTTACAGCAGTTAGAGTTAATATATTACTAGTGTACCAGTTTCAGGTTTAAACACTGGGAGAATATGTATGCATGTACACCTGAGAGAGTTTCCTCTGGAGATTGAGGGTCTCAGCCGAGGAGGCCACTGTGGCGAAGGGGTTAAAGTGAGTTAAACTTCCTTTTTTAATTCATTCTTGGGGTTGGAGGGCTGAATCTGAACAAGTAGGCTAGCTCTATAGAGTTAGGAATACATATTTGTATTCTTAACATTATAACGTTCTTTTAAATATAGAGAAATGTATTAAGTGTTTTCTGGATAGTTGTGCATAGGATACTTTAATGACTTTTATGCACCACTTTTCATATCAGGATAATTTGAAAATTTCCTTCATAATGTCTAAAACTGATTATTTCTGCAAAATCAGAGCATTAGATGTCTTTATCATTATTATAGAAACTATTTTCTGGAGTGAGAATGGACAGGAATTTAAAGTAAATTTCTAATTTAAGGTTAAAGTATATGAACTCAAAGCATACCTGAGATTTTGTCTAATTTTGCTATTTTGGCCTTAAATTTAAAATTCACTCCAAATTCACTTTGAAGTCCAAACAATTCACACTTGAGGAATAACTCTGTGAATTTTTTAAAACTAGAAAAGGCAGCTTCATATTTAATAAGTATACACTTATAACATTTACAGTGTAGTAGTAGTTTTATTATTATATGCAATAACTAGAATAATTAGATTCTCAAAAATCAATAGCATCTAAAATTACACATTAGAGCTAGATCTGATTATGGGATATACAGTTGCAATTACTGGGTTTATGGGTTTTTTCTCATTAAACATCAGTTAACATAATGGTACTTTCAAAGACATAGCGTCTGTGCCCTCCAGCAAAAAGAGATTATACGCCTGTGACCTCTTGCAATAAGCTACATATTAGTATCATTATGAGCTTAAAGAATGTATAATAAAGCAGAGGTTTTTTTTAAATTCATAATCTCGACATTATACAAGTTTTGTTTTGGATCTATGAATGAGTGCTAAGTCTATACGTAACAGGGTGAACACACATCAAAAAAGGTGATGGGAGCACAGTACTTTTATAATACTCATTATCTGAAATGTGAAGACATATCTATAGTTAATCTGGGTTTAGATAAATCAGAACAAGAAAACTTATTTTTAACCAGTCCTATAATATCCACTACATTTTCTCTCCCGAGGAAATAAATGCAAAGTTTATATAGAAATTAATTATTGCTTTATATATTTGGTGGCATGTACTTCTCTAAAGGAAGGAAGTTTCAAAAGGTCATATCATTCATACAGTCGGGGAGGAGAGGGACTTTCACTATGTCACTGTTAATATTACATTACAATTCCAGAGATTGATAAAGATTGCTAAATAATTTTTAAATACCTTTAAATACCTTTATTTTAGAAGTATATGATTTAACAGGATTTACTGTATATGGGCATTATGCATAAATTATGACGTTTTTACACTCTGAAGTCATTTTCAGTAGCTGTACTGCTAGAAATGCCTCTTTTATTCTGACCAATATGCTATTATGTATAACAATTTTAAAATACTTTCTCCAACATTGTTTAGATTTTGCAAACTAGAAAAACACCCCTCCATCCCACGAGTGTCCTCCCCTTCTTGCCTTCTAAAGAGAAACACCAAACTGAGCTCCCCAATAAATTACAAGTTAACAGGGGGGCGGAGCCTGACCGCTGAACAGATCAGACGTGTTTCGTCTGAGCTCCAGGATCCAGGTCAGAGAATCGGAGCCAACTCAGTGCCACGAGCAGCCACCTACCCGAATTGGCAACCAAACTGCTCACAAGATGAGGACACACATGGTCCACTCATGCCACTCATGCCATGGTATGGCACCGCAGTATCCCGACCAAGGCCTGGGGCCTATGCGAGCTTGAGCCGGGGAGAGACAGCCGCTCCCCGTCGGGGGTTATCCCGGTCCTCACGGGCGACCACCAAAGATGTCTGCTGAGCCCAAATGCAAACCGGGCCGCAAAGCACAGACCAGACGGAGCGCTCCAAAATGGCGGACAGCCCGCAACAACGAGGACAAACAGAGAAGGATCCACCAAGTACTACAGGGCACACCAAACGGCAGAGCCAGCTGGCGGACCACACAAGCCCCCACGACGGGACAGCAACATACCCTAAGTGGCAACAAACACCGGCAAGTACTCGCAAGCCGCAAAACAAAGGGCGGGAAACGAGGGAAATCTCCCCGGGCACCTGTAGCCATGAACCACGCAATTTTACCACATGAGCCCTCTCAGACTGCAGCTGCCCAGAAACTCCAGCCACAAACGTCAACCTCAGAAACGGCGGACCCAACAACACAGGGGGACACTCCGCATCGAGATCCACGACAGCCCCTACACAGGGAGGACCGCGGCCTTCACAGGAAGTACTTACACCATGAGCCGCAGAAGCAGGCCTCTAGGAGTGCCCAAGGCTCTGAGAAAAGCATAACTGGACTCTGCTACCGGGTCCCCTGCGGCCTTATATGCCCACTAACGAGACTAGGCACCGGCAAACAATGGACGCTGTTTCTGGACTCTAAAGTGGACACTAAAACGCTGCTTCTGTCCTGTACACACTGAATCTGACGGTACTCATGGACCCACACACACTAGGACTTATATAGCAACCAACCAACACAAACAGTAGGCAGAGCAGCACATACACGCAACACAGGACATTACTCAAGGCAGACACATACTACAGCAGACAACTACTATGCACACAAGCCTTGACAAACTCACCTGATATTAGCCAGGCAGACCCGTCCAGTGGAGCGAAGGCAGACCAACCCCACAGAACTCCACACACACCACGGTGGCGCCCAAGGTAGACCAAGCTAGTGTTAAACTACTTTGCCCAAACAACACACCAGAGATCGCACACTCAGATGATTAAAGCCTGTATATCGTTAACTATATGTCGTGCAAACTTCAGTGGGACAAAACGTAATCCTAAACTATGCCTGTTTTTATGTTCCAATTTATTAAACTGAAAATATAGCGGGAGCACCACATGCTTAAATATCTTACCATAACCATTATATTAAAATTGTGCAGATCTTATATGTGCCATATGTGAAATGTATGTTGAAAATGTGCACGTGAATGCTATTGTGGCACCACGGCTTAACTGTGAAACCTTGCACACAAAGAAATAAAGAATTAAAAAAAAAAATTACAAGTTTACAAAGGATACATTTTATTTTTGATCAGTAGGAGAAAGGAAGGGGAAAATACTGCCATTTGGAAAATTACATTTATGGTAACTAGAATGTAGATTTTTCCATACGTTCAAACTGCAGTTAACCCAAATGGGATGTAACAAGCTAAGACAGGGTAGGAAGACATTTTCATCTAGAGAACCCACAATATAGGAGCCTGTGGATTATGGCTCCTGAATCAAAAAGTATATCATCCCCACATGATGGGACTGCTAACTGAAGAACGTCTGGATCAGAGACCAAAACCTAATTTAAGATCTTATTCTTATCTGAGGGGTGAAAAAAAACACAGAGACCTCAATTTAAAGAGACATAGGGACAGGAACACAAACATCTATTCTTGACCCTATAGTGTTAAACTATATAGTCCACCTGTACCCCTAAAAATAGTAAAATCTTACCTTTATTCCAGTCTGCTGGTGGTGGCTCTGATCTGCCTGCTTAGCTGACATCTCAGAAGTGAGGATCTCGGCTAATCGCAATACTTTCCCATAGTAAAGCTGAGATTGTCAATTCTATTGATCTCAGCTAAGGAGGTGGGCTGGGGACAGAGTAAAACACCACCCTGGCCAATTAAAATTTCCTCATAGAGAGGCATTGAATCAATGCATCTTTATGAGGAAAGTTCAGTGCCTCCATGCAGAGGGTGGATACACTGAATGTCAGTTCTTCATACTATACAGCACTGCCTCAGGAAGCACCTCTAGTAGCCATATTAGGAGTGACCACTGGAGGTGTCCATAGGCTGTAATGTAAACACTGTATTTTCCCTGAAAAGGCAGTGTTTACTGCAAAAAAAGCCCACAGGAATAGATTATACCCACCAGAACAACTGCATTAAGCTGTAGTTATTCTGGAGACTATAGTGTTCCTTTAATACTGTTGAATAAGCTTTACAAACAATGTAATATTTTTGGATACATTTTTAAATGATTTATTTTCATGAAACATATAACAGAAGTCTAAACATGACTGTGTAACTTGTTTGAGGAAGATGGGGAAGTCTGCTATTTTACATCATAGACAGGTCTTGTAAGACAGGGCTCGACAAATACGCCCGCGGAAGCATTGTAGGTTACGTGCGAGGGAGCAGCAATATACCTGCAGTTCCTCTCTGCTCCCTCGCGCGCTGTTTAATGATGCCGTGAGCCGGAATTTGGCGTCACTCAGGCCCTGGCATCACTACAGAGAGCACTAGGGAGCACCCTCGCACGCAGGAAGAGAGAAAAGCCTCACGGGACACCAGGTGTCAGGATTGCTCCATATTGTCTTAGAATTCCTCCTTCAGTATTTCCTCCTGCTAAATATTCTGGGGATCGACCTTCTTATAGAGTATTTATTCATGAGTTTAAACTAATGTTCACCCTGCGCCCAAGGACTTATGTTAATGATGATGTTAAAATTAAAACCATAATTTCCCTTTTACAAGAGGAGATTCAGCAAAATGGGCATATCAACTTATTGAAACTATGGATCCCTGTCTCTCTGCAAGAGTAACTTTATGATGATG
>OW240919.1:114519777-114534648 GCA_933207985.1 Pelobates cultripes
GAAATTGAGCTGAGGAGAGAGATTGGACATTCATCACATACACACAATGCACCCCTTGCACACAGAAAAACACACATGCATTACACACACAGACACACATACACAAGCAATGCAACCGTTACACACAATGCATCCCTTACACACACAGAAACACACAATGCATTCATTACACACACTCAATGCACCCCTTACACACATTCAATGCATCCCATACATACACAGAAACACACCTTGCAGCCCTTACACATACAAACACAATTTCACACAATGCATTCCTTACACACATATCAGGACATCCCCTACACACTCCACCCCCTGTGAACAAACTCATTGGTGGAACATGAAGGTGGACCCTGGGACCCAGACCTTGAGCTGTGTAAAGGACCCCCAAAAAATGGAGCTGCTTCCCGTTCTCCCAGAACATTGATTTTTGTGACCACAGTTACAAACCGCCTCCAGAGAGCCTGTTCTGCACCAGACCAGTGGAGCCAGACTGCAGCTAGAGCCCATCATCATCCTCATCTGGTTGTAAGTAGGCAATCTAGTATATTATTCGTGGCACTAAGCTCTAATTTACCTCACATTAAAGAAACACTATAGTCCCCAGAACCACTTCAGCTTAATGTAGTGGTTCTGGTGTCTATAGCCTGTCCCTGCAGGCCTTTTAATGTAAACACGGCAGCACTGCAGAACTGGCATTAGTTAACATGGCAAATCATATGGCTGGGGCATTGTGATGTCACATGGGTGGCGGCAAACTTTACTTTTGCCTTGGGCGGCAAAAATCCTTGTACCGGCCCTGGCTGGAGGGGGCTGTGTGAGCTGTGGCCGCACAGTGTCCCATGGTAGTTAGGGTGCCGTGCGGCCAGTACAGCTCACTCAAGCAAACAGCTGATAAACTGGCCGCACGGAGGAAATGTGTATGTGTGACTGTCTGCCTGTGACTGTGTGTGACTGCCAAGCACAGGATCCGCCCCGGGTGCCAAATGCTCTAGGTACGCCCCTGGTAGGGGGTATGGTATTTCCAAACATTCTTGTAAAACAGTTAAAGCTAAACTACAGTGTCAGGAAAACAAAGTTTTAGGGGCTCCCTTTGTCGTAACTCCCACCCTGTGGTGCAGAAGGGGTTAAAGATCCCTTTTGTCACTTACCCGATTCCAGCACAGATGTCCCTCGGTGCTGGTTCGGGCTCTGCCTCCGCTCCTCCACCGCCGCCATAGGGCTTCCCCCATATGTCTTCGCACATAGCATGAGGATGACCAGCGTGAGTTAGCCAAACGACCCAGAAGTCCCTCTAGTGGCTGTCTGGTAGACAGCCATTAAAAGTGGAGTTATCCTTCAAAAGTAATTACCACTGCAGGGTTAAGTGAACTGGGAATATGCACCCAGACCACTTCAATGAGTTGGGTGCCTATAGTGTCCCTTTAATTTAGGGCAGTGTGTACAGTGTACAGAACCACATGGCATGTGAGTGATAAAATACCTTGGGGGAGGGGGGTGAATAAATCAACCATGGACAGAAAGATTAACTTTATACATGGATAGATAAGAGTAGCATTGGCAGAAAGGGTAGAGTGGGTATCATGGTATAATGAGAAGAGAGGAGTCGGGTACATTAGCAGGTGGTGTAGCATGGCACAAATGAGAGAGAGTAACCTGACAGAAAAGCAGAATGGATGGCTTAGCACAAAGGTGAGAGAGTAACCTAACAGAAAAGCATAATGGGTGGCATGGCACAAAGGTGAGAGTAGTCTGACAGAAAAGCAGAATGGGTGGCATGGCACAAAGGTGAGAGTAGTCTGACAGAAAAGCAGAATGGGTGGCATGGCACAAAGGTGAGAGTAGTCTGACAGAAAAGCAGAATGGGTGGCATGGCACAAAGGTGAGAGTAGTCTGACAGAAAAGCAGAATGGGTGGCATGGCACAAAGGTGAGAGTAGTCTGACAGAAAAGCAGAATGGGTGGCATGGCACAAAGGTGAGAGTAGTCTGACAGAAAAGCAGAATGGGTGGCATGGCACAAAGGTGAGAGTAGACTGACAGAAAAGCAGAATGGGTGGCATGGCACAAAGGTGAGAGTAGTCTGACAGAAAAGCAGAATGGGTGGCATGGCACAAAGGTGAGAGTAGTCTGACAGAAAAGTAGAATGGGTGGCATGGCACATAGGTGAGAGAGTAGTCTGACAGAAAAGCAGGACAGAAAGGTGCATAAGTGAGAGAGTGGCCTCGTATAAAAGCAGAATGGGTGGCATGGTGCTCAGGAGAGAGAGCAGCCTGGCACAATGACAATACACAGTATGGTATAAAGGAGGCGGACAGGAAGTGTAGCTTGGCACAAGGACAAACAAAATGAAATCCTATGATAGTGCTGGGACAAAGAAAAGTCTAAACCTAACACATAACGATAATTATCGCCAGGCAGACCGAGTGACCGTGCGATAGGACAGTAAATATATGGGATGAGGCATTAAATGTCCAGTAATGCTCAGACACTGCATGCCTTTATATCACCACCGGTTGCTACTGACCTGGGAACACACACAGTCCCTGCAGCACTGCAGACTGTTTCCGGACTCATCTAAATTCACGACGCCTGGTACGTGTGTGGCCGGATGACACAACAGCGCAGCTCCGGCGTCTTAACGCCGTTTCCGTAACGCCCTGCCGACCTGGCTGGCTGAGAATAGTAAAGGACGCGTTGGAGAATTATTCGAGAGACAAGACCGCCACATTGTGAATGGCAAGATTCTGACGGCGTGACGTAACTCGGGCTGTCTGACAGCTGCACTGGCCGGGAGCTTCATGTTCACAGTGCACCTGCCATAGCACACTATGGGGATACAATGCAAAACACACCCATAGCTCAAACACAGAAACAGTATCATCATTATTATTAGCATTATTATTATTAGCATTATCATCATCATTATTATTAGCATTATTAAAATGTATCCTCTGTGTCTTCAACCCAGAATTATTCATAGTGTTTACTTCTCACCTTTATTTAACAAATATATGTTCAGTGAGGTTTGAAAAATAAAATTATATGTAGACAGCCACAGTGCTGAATTTACCTCTATTTTGGAAATGCACACCCCCAACAGTCCCCATAAAGCAAAGCACTAGCATGTCATCAGAGGAGCCAGAGAGGATGGCACTGAGAGCATTCAGCCCTTGGGTAGAGCTAGAGATGGATCATGGTAGGACTAATGGAACTGAGCCAACAGTCCGAAATTTGACAGCACCGTATCTCCCAATTGTCACTATTCTGAGCCCAAATCCTTCTGTTCCTCTTTTCTATCTATCCTAAAGTACCTAATTTCTAGGAGCTCCAAATTGTCGGTATATCTACATGTATAACAGAGCTCCACAGCAGTAAAACTCAAAGTAACATGTCTTTAAACTACAAAAAATATGTTTAGAAATCAGTCAGTGTAAATAAGATACACTGTTCTTGTTCTATATTACATTTTAGTTGTATAAATTGTTATTAGTAAATCACCCCTCAAAAAAAGTCTCAATTTTAAATATTGGGATGTATGACACATACACAGGGTTGGACTGGGACGAAAATTCAGCTAGGGCAGTTAATGGCAGAGCAGCCCACTGCGAGGGGCGGGACCAAAAAGGGGGCCTGTTAATTGTGTGTGTATGCGTATATAGAGTAGTGTGTCTGTATAGAGATAGAGAGTGTGTGTGGGTGTGAGTGAGTGAATGCCTGGGGGTATGGTATGTATAAGGGATATAGAGTGTGTAGTGTGTGAGTGCAGGGCGTGTAGTGTGTGTTTATAGAGGGTATAGATGTGTGAGTGCAGAGAGTGTAGTGTATGTTTAGGGGTATAGAGTTTGTGTACTGTGTGTATGTGAGTAAAGGGTGTGTGGTTTGTGTATAAGGGTTATAGAGTGTGTGTAATGTGTATTTGTGTAAGTGAGGGGGTGTAGTGTGTGTGTATTCAAAGGGGTATCCAGAGTGTGTAGTGTGTGTGTAAATGCAGGGTGTGTATATAAAGGGTATAGAGAGTGTGTT
Source organism: Pelobates cultripes (assembly GCA_933207985.1). Lineage (NCBI taxonomy): Eukaryota > Metazoa > Chordata > Amphibia > Anura > Pelobatidae > Pelobates > Pelobates cultripes. Next base: position 114,523,802 of record OW240919.1, read on the forward strand.
GTGCGTAAGTACAGGGGGTGTAGTGAATAAATCGGGGGCAGGATGGCAGGGGGTGTAGTGTGGTAATATGGGGTAAGATGGCAGCTGGTATAGTGGGTTAAGGGGGGGCAAGATGGCAGGGGGTGTAGTGGGTTGATAAGTGACAAGATGGCAGGGGGTGTAGTGGGTTGATCGGGGACAAGATGGCAGGTGGTGTAGTGGGTTAATAGATGGTATGATGGCAAGGGGTGTAGTGGATTAATATGGGGTAAGATGGCAGGTGGTATAGTGGATTAATAGGGGATAAGATGGCAGGGAGTGAAGTGGGCTAATAAAGGTCAGGGGGTGTCGTGGGTCAATAGGGGCAAGGTGTCAGGGGGTGTAGTGGGTTAATAGGGGGCAAGATGGCAGGGTGTAGTGGGTTAATAAAGGGTATGATGGCAGGGGGTATAGTTGGTTAATAGGGGACAAGATGGCAGGGGGTGTAGTGGGTTAATAGGGAGAAGATGGGGGGTGTAGTGGGTTAATAGAGTATGATGGCAGGGAGTGTGTGGGTTATTAGGGGGTATGATGGCAGGGGGTGTAGTGGATTAATAGGGGGTAAGATGGCAGGGGGTGTAGTGGGTTAATAGAGGGTATGATGGCAGGGGGTGTAGTTGGTTAATAGGGGGCAAGGTGGCTGGGGGTGTAGGGGGTTAATAGAGCGTATGATGGCAGGTAGTGTGTGGGTTATTAGGGGGTATGATGGCAGGGGGTGTGTGGGTTATTTGGGGGTGTATTGGATTAATGGAGAGTAAGATGGCAGGGGGTGTAGTAGGTTAATAGAGGGTATGATGGCAGGGAGTGTGTGGGTTATTAGGGGGTATGATGGCAGCGGGTGTAGTGGGTTAATAGATCGTATGATGGCAGGGAGTGTGTGGGTTATTAGGGGGTATGATGGCAGGGGGTGTAGTGGATTAATGGAGGGTAAGATGGCAGGGGGTGTAGTGAATTAATAGAGGGTATGATGGCAGGGGGTGTAGTTGGTTAATAGAGGGTATGATGGCAGCGGGTTTAGTTGGTTAATAGGGGACAAGATGGTGGGGGGTGTAGTTGGTTAATAGAGGGTATGATGGCAAGACAGTGGGTTGATACAGTGTGGGACAGAGGGGTGAAACTGTGAGGGAGGTGGGTTGATACTGTGAGGTGGGAATTTTGTGAGGGAGGGGGTAATACTGTGAGGGAGGGGGTGATGGTGTGAGGGGGAATACTGAGAGGGAGTGGGTAATACTGGGAGGGAGAGGGTTAATTATGTGGGGAATACTGGGAGGGAGAGGGTTAATTCTGTGGGGGGAATACTGGAAGGGATTGGGTTAATGCTGTGGAGGGAATACTAGGAGTGAGAGCGTTAATGCTGGGGGGGATACTGGGAGGGAGAGGGTTAATGCGGGGGGAATACTTGGAGGGAGAGCTTTAAAATGGGGGGAATACTTGGAGGGAGAAGGTAAATTCTGGGTGGGGGGAATACTGGGAGGGAGAGGTTTAATGCTGGGGAGGGATACTGAAAGGGAGAGGGTTAATGCTGGGGTGGGGGAATACTGGGAGGAAGAGAGTTAATGCTGGGGGAGGGATACTGGGAGGGAGAGGGTTAATGCTGGGGGGATTACAGGGAGGGGGGGGTGATTAAATACCTTGTTTCTCTCCCTGGTGGTCCTGTGGCCATGGCCGCCAGTCTGCAGCTCCGCAGTGTGCAGAGCTGCAGACCATATATCTCGCGAGATTCAGTCAGACCCACGGCAATGCTCTGATTGGTCAGCATTCGCAAGACACATGGTCTGCATCTCTGCTCATTGCGGAGCTGCAAACCAGTGTCTGCGATGGCCACTCTTGTCCTGGGCAGACGGCACGGAGGGGCCTCGCACCCTGCGGCATATCCAGCAAGCTACCGAGCCCCCTCCTGGTGTCGGGTACTAGGTCACTGACCGAGGACCTGACACAGTCTGCCCTAAGGTGGTTTAGGCAGCCACAAGGCCCCAGACAGCGCAAGGCCTTAGGCAGCCGTCTAATTAGCGAGCCGGCTCTGGGTGCCCCCCATGTACAGTTTTTATGGGGATTTGTAAAGTTACAAGGTCAAATAAAGAGCTTGCCCATTTCAGTTTGTATACATTGAAATTTGCCAGATTGGTTTGCTGAGGCTATGTTATATCCAGATATCTATATATATATTTTTTTTATTGTTCTTTTGACTTCGGTATTGTTATTTTGTTAGAATTTTCAGAATTAGTGGAACATTGTTGCTGGCAAGAACTTGGAGCACATGTCCTGCCATGTGGAGTGAGTAATTTGATTACTGCTGTTTTTTGTGATATTTTGTATATCCATTTGCATTAGTTTTTATCAGCAAATATTCTTTTCCCTCGTTTGGGGTAGCGGCACATACTTCTCTTTTGCTTTCTTTTATATACAGGTTTTATAAGTTACAGGGTCAAATATAGGGCTTGTCCATTTCAGTTTGGCGGATTGGTTTGCTGGGCCTGTGTTGGCTTTGAGACTGCTTCCGAAGCCAGGGATGAAATTTACCCCCACCATGGCATACCATTTGTAAACGTGGACAATCCAGGGTATTCAAAATGGGGCCCAGTCTTTTTTAGTAGCCACTTAGTCACAACCCAAAACTCATACTTTATTTTGCATTTTTCACTCAAAAACTGCCCTTTCACTGATGATAATACCATCATTATATGTTTTACTGCTGTAAAACACTCATATTTGTACCCCCCCCCCCATTTTTTTATTTAAAACATTGTATTTGGAGTACCATTATAGCTGCTATGTGTTTACTTGACTGACTAAAAATTCCAAACACCCAGCTGTCCTTTATTTGTCAGTACAGGGTCGATATCGGGATTCCATTCCCCCCACCCACTGCCCAAACTAGACACAAGGAAAATGTCCCTGCAGAGTTCTAGTGTCCTGAGCATAGAGCAAGCAAGTCAAATCATGCATTCATGCTTTGCTTTCTGTGGACAATTTCCTTGTGTCCATGGAAGCTAGAGATCAAACCTGGGACGGCAGGAAACCATCCTATCCCACCGAAAACAGGATGGTTGGGAGGCGTCTCTGCAAGTGCAGCTCTGAGTTGGCATCTACAGAGTGGCACATTTGCCAGGCTGAGAAAACCAACTTTTTCAGCCAACATCCTTTTATGCTGACCATTGCCAGATAACCAATCAGACAGAGGGTATACACTGAAAACATCAACTCTCCACCCTGAAATATCTGGCATTTTCAATCAGAGTGGCAAATCTTGGTCAGTCAAATTTTCTAACTGCTACTGCATTGAGAACATGTAGTTTTTATATGAAAATGGAAATGAAACTGAATGAAGATCCTCTCATATGCAAACCACGAACTTAAGCCACTTAATGTTAACTGTTATCTAATCACTGTTACACCCGAAGTTTAACCATTGTACTTTTCCTTCCCTACACCAAGGGTACAGGAACACCTGGCTGCATACATATTACTGGCCACTGTTAGAAGATCACCAGAGCCCCAGTCAGTCACTCAGGCCCCCGTTCAATATACCGCCAAGACCCATAGGATCTCCACTATCCTTCCTCCCTCCCCCCCCCGTTACCCCATAGGTTAGAGGGCACGGCAGAAAGGTCAGGAGCTGTAGAACAGCACCAAAACGATGTTAATACCAACCACACTGACCTGAAGATCGCCCACACATAGTTAATCCGCAGAAAAGGTAACAGAGACATTCCAATAGACGAGCCCTAGACACAAGTAGGCACACGACAACTTCTACATTCCTGTGCCACCAAGGACAACACATAATGCTACAGACGAGAACTTGGCCACAAATGTAGTTAAGAACCACAAACATTTCAACCTAACCTAGGGAACACACACCTACTGGAATGACTAGACCTTAATCCTCACCTTACAGTGCAGGCACATAATTGTGAATATCCATTGTGAGCTATGTTGTCACTTCAATATTACTGTCATGGTATTGTAAACCTAAATCTGTCATTATGCACGGCAAAAATAAAGAATTAAAAAAAAAAAGAAAATGGAAATGAGTGCCAAGATACAATTTAAATTGAATGAGTGTCTGTTAGTTACTGTGTAGGAGATGAACTGACATCTTTAGAAAGTACAGGACATTTTATCACTATTAAAGTGCAATCAAGTGTTACTTATTGAAACAAAACGTAAATTAGAAAATAATGTAATTTGTTTTAAAGACACATTCATAAACAGTTTATATCCGTTCGCAAGATCAAATGGACCATGGGTCTCCAATGCAACACAAGGGAAAGTTCCTCATGACAACAACTATCATGGAACTCTGGGCCTGCAACCTTTCCGATTTGTTTTCCTACAGACCACAGAGTGCACTTGCAGTCCTTTATTGTCCAACTGATGAGTTTAAAATGCAGTTTATAGGAAATGCACACTGTTGTGATGCAATATTGGACCAAATAAAAGATAAAAACATTGCATACAAACACATCAACACCCACATGTTACTTTCTATAAAAATGGCAGATAGATAGACAGATAGATACATAGAAAAACACAGACATCTGTGCAGGATCTTTTATTACAACATTTGTAAAACTGTTCTAAAAACTGCTTGGTGAGATGACCCATACATAAATTTACAATCTGAATAAAAGGTTAGTGTTGGCAATATTGTTTTCTACATCTCCCTGTTGAGTAATAAATATAGTGGCCCCAGTAGCCTAGAAAATAATTCACATGCCATTTGAACTTCTTGTACATCCATAAATACACTATAGTTTTGAAGAGCTCGAGTTTAATGTCTGTGACCTTTCCCCATCTCAAGAACATTTCATTTTACGATAAATAACGGCAGGGAAAATGACTGCCAGAGGTTATTGAATTTAATTGATTGCTGCGTCATACACTTTGCATTATCAGCAGTCCTGTGTAAAGATATGGAAAACACAGAAAATATTGGCTGCTGGTGAATGGGTCTAAATGAGGCACCCTTGAAACTGCAATTTTGTTGCATCACTTAATATTATCTGTGGAACAGCCACATTTTTGGGAAGACTGTAGGTTAAGCATATTTTTTGATATTTTTAACTCATTTCATTTCTTAAATTAGTTCTTAGAAGAAATTCTGTATGAGACAAAAGTTCCTTGAATATCTATAAGAATATATAACACTTGTGCATTCAGTTTCAAACAAATAGGGACTCATCAAACTTTTGGGAGATTTGTCTAAATTCTGCAACTCCAAAATGCTATATGGGCGAATCACAAAACAACTGAAATAGGCAATAAGCTCCTAAGATCTGTCTACGGCACACAACAAAAAAAGATGATTGATGGAAAAAAAGTTGATTGGTGGTTAGGGGACAGCTCTAAACTTTGCCCATCTTACTTACCTGGCTTGTCGGAACTATTAGAATGCATCTATGTCACTAGTGAAGAAGCATGTTCATTTTGGCTCATGATTCAGAATTCAGCCCTTTAGGCCAAAAAAGAGGTGATTAATGGGAAAAAGATGATTTTTGGCTACGAGTTAGCCACTAAATGTTGATTTTTTTCCCCCAGATCAAGTGAGAAGTTATAACGAGAGGGAAAAAAGGAGTAATAAAAAAGAAATATATATATATTTACGTATATATTCATATATTATATATATGTATATATAACAATACAATATGTATTAATAATTTTCTTATTTTCTTCCCTTTATTGGTAACTTCTTCTCGCTTTATATGTGAACCAAATGCACCTCTCAGTGTACCTCAAAATTTGTACGTAATATTTATATTATGTATATATTATGCAATATACTAACAGATGCATTTTCACATTATTTTGGTTTATCTAAATTGTTTTTACCGAAACCAAACCACCACATAGACAGAACCTAATCTCCCCAATAAAAACCATGTCATACGAATACATTTGGACAAACCAGATCTTTTACAATGCACAAATCTAGAAAGGTGGATTTTTCAGGTGAATGAAATATGATGTTTCCGTATAATTTGTGCTAGTGAAAGGCTACAGGGTGGGAACTCTAATATGTTAATCAAGCAATGATAGACTGATAGTCAGATGATTACGCAGATGTCATCATTACCACCAGCTCAGTTCTGACCCATATATAGGTATAACATCAAGTATATTAATTCTGAGTGGTTCACTGGGCAATTATCAATTTTTTGATGCAGCTTGTTAATATTAACAAGTTATGTCTACATTTACATGGTGACTCCAAGAATACATTACTGCAATTTGTAGTCAGTTTCCATGGAGTATATGATGAGAGCTCGTGGAACATTTGAAAATATAAGATTATTATAATTTCTATAGTCTTGTTAGTCTGGTTAAAAGTTTTGTTAAAGGACCACTATAGTGCCAGGAAAACATACCTGTTTTTTACTGGCTCTATAGGGTCCTTGGGTCCCTCTCACCCTCACAGCCCCCTCCCGCCGGGCTCTAGGGTGAGGAAGGGGTTAATCCCTTACCTTTTTTTCAGCGCCAGGCTCCCTTGGCGCTGGTGACTCTCATCCTCCTTCCCTGTCATCAGCTGAATGCGCATGCTCGGCAGGAGCCGCACGCACATTCAGCCAGTCCTTAGGAAAGCATTCTAGATGCTTTCCAATGGACGCTGGCATCTTCTCACAATGAAAATCACAGTGAGAAGTGCAGAAGTGCCTCTAGCGGCTGTCAATGAGACAGCCACTATAGGCTGGATTAACCCATTTGTAAACATAGCAGCTTCTCTGAAAACAATATGTTAACAGCAGAAAGGGTTAATCCTAGATGAACCTGGCACCCAGACCACTTCATTAAGCTGAAGTGGTCTGGGTGCCTATGGTGGTCCTTTAAAATGGACATCCTCTCTTTCCATTTTGAGAATAGAGGCAAATGGCACAAATTATGTATGTATTTATTTATTTATTTTAATTCAATAGGAGCTGGACATTTTAGTAATAAACCCCCAAAAATAACAGTACATGTGCAATGAAAATTCTTGGTGTGGCATTTAGATTTCTTCCACAGTGTATTTCACTGTACATCATTTTATATATTATATATAGTGATAATTGTATACACTGCTGGAAGGTTGATGACACTTGCCATTTTCTCATTGGATAGGACCATGCATATTACTGTATCAGTTGCATGTTCTCTCTCATCATGGGAACCTCAATATCTTTTGATTTAATTTCAGACATAATTTTATTTGTGGAGGCAAACCCATCCCTAGCACTCTTAGTATATAATTTCCATCCAATATTGGATAGATTTATACTATTACACATGATGTTACAGAAGTATAATATTTCAAACAGATTGGCTTTGTGCAGTAAAACAATTTTTATTTTTTTGAACTAATGAAAATGAATTCAAAATCATCCAGCATATTTTATTTTAACGTAAACTTCACATTGTACTTAACATGTGTGGGAGCCTAGGGCATCCCGTAACAAGCCATACACTCTGATTGCGGAAAGTCTCACACTGTAATAAGCATTGTCATCCAGCAGATGGCAGTTGGATAGGGGAATACAGAAATTTTGGTGTGGTGACCCATTAGAAGTAATTGTGATTTCTGACTTCATGTTCATCATTCTAAAATATGTTAGTCATATATTATATTATACATTACTGTATTATTTGTGTGGAAATTGTTTATTATATATTTTTTTTGTAATAATTGTTGTAAGTTCTTGTCCTAAATGCCAACCTCCAAAAAAATAAAAAATAAAACAAAAAAAGCAAAAGTTTCCTGCTATATTTATCTAATATACAAGATGCGAACACAAGCCTTGTAAACAACACACTCTCAAAAGAGAGAACTTTAGTCATCACGGCTATAGCCCCTGGTAATCAGCATTTCAGGGACTTCCTTATCCTGCAACATATACCTGGGGATACTCCAGCTACTCATCGCTTTACCTATATCTGCTGTATTCTCTTTTTGCCTATTGCTATTTCTTCTGTTTGATATTCTTTTGTACTACAAGGCTATGTTGCATGCTTATATAATTCATACCTAGTACCTGTCTCATCAAGGCTATAGCAGTTCCTTGTCAACTCTGTGGACCATTCATTCTCAGTGCTTGCCCTTTCCCAAACTGCACCTATGTTACCCTCTAACATCTTATCTTTTACAGCCTCACTCCAGGGCCGGTGCAAGGACTTTTAGCGAAGATGCATTTTGCTGGCCCCTCTCCCACATGGAAGAAAATGTATCTTCACCTGTGTTTCTCTTAACCCACGTTTATTTTCTGTTTTGATTGTCTTGCCGGCTATAGTGTATTTTACCCCCATTTTTCCCCTTTTGTGTGTCTTACACCCCCCTTGTGTGTCTCTTACAACCCCCACTTGTGTGTCTCTTACTTTCTCTCAGCCCCTTTGTGTGTGTCTCTTTCTCCCTTTTGTGTATCTCTCTACTTTTGTGTATCTCTAAGACCCAGCCTCTCTGTGTATCTCTTTCTCCCCTTCCCCAGCCCCCCTGTGTGTCTCTTTCTCCCCTTCCCCAGCCCCCCTGTGTGTCTCTTTCTCCCTTTCCCCAGCCACCCTGTGTGTCTCTTTCTCCCTTTCCCCAGCCCCCCTGTGTGTCTCTTTCTCCCCTTCCCCAGACCCCCTGTGTGTCTCTTTCTCCCCTTCCCCAGACCCCCTGTGTGTCTCTTTCTCCCCTTCCCCAGACCCCCTGTGTGTCTCTTTCTCCCCTATACCAGCTTCAGATGCCCTTTTGGAGGTGACCACGGGAAACTTTAAATTTGAGGAGGTTTTGGTTAGTAGTGTCACTTTATATCTAATTTTCATTTGGTACAGAGCACTTTTATGCTATGCATTGTATGTATATCAATAACTATCACTTTAATTGTTTAATATTGAATTTTCCTTTTTTTAATTTTTTTTTTTATCACATTAATTTTGCATTATATATATTCACAATGCTCTTAGAACAGATTTTTTAAATACACTTTAGCTCATTTAGCACTAGCACGATTTAATTTAATTTGTCTCCCCCGTTGCAGTTAGTGTAGGACCACCAATATTGGGGTACTGTGAAGTAGTGGTGGTTAAACAATATAACTTTTATAAGCCAGTCGCTGCTAAAATTGTAGCCAGTTTTCCCTGCTCGTAGGTGGGGTCTGGGGAGGATGTCCACACTGCTTATTTTTATTTAATAGCCACACCCACAGGCTGACTTCACCTGACGGGTGGAGTCAGGGGGTAGACAGTTACCTGCCTATCCTGTATTGTTGAATTTTCAGCCAAATTCCAATTTTTTTTTTTTTATTAGCGACTGGGCAGCAATAGCTAATTTAATTGGGGACAAGGGTTGATAAATGCACTTATTGTTTTGCTTTTGAAAAAGTAACGCAGAGCGGCATTAAGACATAAAGCCATATGATTTTACAGAAGTCTGTAGAGGTAGCTGATGTCTAAAGTATGATAAGTTTGAACTTTATAAAAGTAGTATATTAACCGTAATCATGTATAATTATCTCTACAGTGACAAGGCTTTTTAAACTTGCTAGTAACACATGTATAAATTGACTAAAGCATAACGAAAGTTAAAATGTATGTTACAGAGTAAGTGTATCACATTTGCAGTGCCTTTAAATATATATCAATGTTGCAAAATCACATTTTTAGCACTGGGATTTTTTTTTTTTTTTTTAAAGGAACAGAGACGACCAGGAATTTTTGTCATTCCTGTCTACATTCCTGTTTAAACACCTGTGGCACCATAAGAGTTAACACAAATGTTTGGAGGCATTTTCTTTAGTAATGTCCATTACCGATGGGCTGCTGAGCCAGCAAGAAATCAATAGATATCTCTGCAGCACTATTGTAGCATTCTGCAGAGGCCACAGAAGCAGACTAGGGGACCGATATAGAAATAGCTTACATGCTTTTAATTCTTTAGCCGCTTTGGTCTCGGGCTTTTAACTTGACAGTTAGAAAAGTGATCTAGCTCCCATCTTCCAGCCACTCAAGCTCCCCAACACTTGCCATCAACAATTTAAGAGATAGTCTGTATCGAGTTGGAAAAGCTGCGATGTTTATTATGACATGAAAAAAAGTAAAGTGTTCTGTTCATTTGTCAAATAAAATATAGTTGCATTAAGTCACACGCTTCTCAGTTCATAACCACTTACATTCTAAATTTTAAAAAAATATCAGGTTGGCCAGTCTTTTTGACAAATCTTTCTCTGCGTAAGTAAGGTATCTAAAGATTTTGGAATGTGTGATGTATAACAGTGGCCTATGTAAACGTATCATACAAAAAAGTAGTTGCTGTTTGTCAATGCATTAACATGACAGCTATAGTTATCCTTTCTTTTCTATTGTCTGTTCTTCCTCTTCAAATTCTTTATTTTTTTCTAATTTTAAATACAATACTTCCATATTGTATCTTATTATATTTTATTTGAACTTTTTATTTGGCATTATTTAATAGAGCTATACAGAGCTATACATTTTAAATTAAGCGCCAATGGTCAAGTCTCAACTGTAGAGATCTCATTAGCGCAGAACTGTTGCTTCACTGAAAGTGCACTTATTCATTATTTTACCCTAGTAAATGCTGTTGAAGTGCTTACTTGATTGAGTAGTACAGTGTAGAGGTATACAAAATGCACTAAACCCCTGCAGCATTTGTCCTGCGAAAGAATTTTACTTCAAGGAACACTATATATATAATATGTTATAGTGATCTCCTTACTATACCGCCTCCATCCGTGTGAAGTGAAAAGGTAGTCTATTGTACTTCCCCTATTACCTCCCTCTGCCATTGTGGTCTTTCCACGGAAATATTCATAATCTATGCCAAGCCAATATTTCACTACATCAAAGCATAAGTA
>OW240919.1:114539964-114650210 GCA_933207985.1 Pelobates cultripes
ATGGCCGCTGCCACGTGTTCGGTTACATGAACAGCGGCCACCCAGCGTTCACCAATTTAGCTGCGGTTAACCGCAGCTTCTTATATGTAAATCACTGGCACACTCCTTGCCCAGTTGGTCTCCCCATTCGTGCCTTGGTTCGGTATATTCAATCTACCGAATGCCCAGGCAGAAAGGCACAAACAAGCCTTTCTAAAGGGGAAAAGAACAGCGTTTAACATGGGGCCATAGTCCAGAGGGAGCAGGCAAGCAACCAGGCTTCTCCAGTTCCCAGTGGCGAGGTTGGTTCCGCCACAAGGGGGGACTGGGATTTAGTAGACGAGGAGGGGACTGGGATTTAGTAGACAAGGGGGGGACTGGGATTTAGTAGACATGGGGGGGCTGGGGTTTAGTATAGGGGGTGAAAATTTACGTTTGTTTTTTTGCTGCACACATAAACTTAAACCTTGTTTATTTGGCCCTTGCTAGTCTTTGAGTTTGACATGCTTGCATTAGATGAAGCCATTTCAAAGGCAGCTAAATGAAAGAAAGCCATTCTCCCACAAGACAGAAGAGTCAAATGGTATTCCATGGATGGGGAAGAGGAAACAGAGACCAACCTTTGTTTCAAGATCCAGATCCTATAAGCCAGGGAATACACCAGAACATCTTATTGGAAAGGACAACATGGATAGGTATCCAAAGGAGCAAGTGATAAAGAAGGAGGAACATCCTACTGATCAGGGCTGGGTCCAGAAAGACAAGTTCAGAGTTTTTCTTGGAGGACTCACTTAAGTCTTAACTTGCATGTATATATATATATAAAAAAATAAAAATGTACTTTCTAGAATTTGTAGAAAAGCCCACCAGAAAAATAATGATTGGATCTTCCATCTAAAATTCTAAAGCAACTCCCATAAAAGAGTGCATTCTAAAACTTCTACAGTAGGAAGCAATCTGTGCAGTTCCTTAAACAGAAGAATTTCAGGGAATATAATCTCTAGTATTCCTTGCCCTAAAACCTTCAGGGAAATGGAGAATGATACTGTACTTAAAATAATTTAACACACTTTTACAGAAAAGAACATTCAAGAACATTCTTCAGTCCTTCCTTCCTTAGCTACATTAAGGGGAATGGCTCATATCAGTGGATCTACAAGATGCCTAGTACCACATTCCAGTTGCACTCAAGCACAGGTAGTATCTTCGGTTTATGATCTTCAGTCATCAATATCAATTCTAATGGATGCCGACTGGTCTAAATTCTGCCCCCGTAGGACATTTTAAAAAATCCTTATAAGACTCATAGCCTATTTGAGAGAAAAGAGAGTGGGATATTGCATTATTTAGACGATATTGTAATTGTAAGCAGATGTCCTCTGGAACTAGCAGCACAAAGGGATTTGGTCATTCAGACTCTACAGAAATTCAGATAAATGGTGAATTTCAACAAGAGTCAGCTGGTACCACCCAAAGACATAGACTTCCTAAACGGTCAGATCAGCACAAAGATATATGGGGTATCCCTTACAGAGGACAGGATTACAAGACTTCTAAACAATCTGCAGTAGGTCTCTGGTATATGACGGCAACAGAATATATGAGATTTTTGGGCACCATGTCATCTACGATCAGTCTGGCCAGATAGGCCCACTGGAATCTCATACTGGTTCAAGAAACCTTCTTAAATCACTGCAAGTAGAACAGAACTGGGATCATGTAATAATTTTGACAGACAGGGTAAGACTGACACTGCAGTAATGGATGCAAGACTGCAATATCAGAAAAGGATTTCCCCTCGAAGAACTAGCTTGCTGAAGAACAAATGAAGACAACGTGACAGCAATGGCATATGTAAACCATCAAGGATTGGCAAAAAGAGGTTAATGAGGTTAAAGAGGTTAATGCAAGAAACAAAACCAATAATATTTTTGGCTCAATGAAATCTGGAGAATCTTTCAGCTATTCATCTACCAGGGTAATGCAAGAAGTAGCAGATTTACAGAGTTGAAATTACACAGGCACAAGAGAGTGGAAGCAAAATCCAGATATTTTTGGATGGTATGCAACAGATGGAGTAAGCCAGAAATAGATATTATATCTACTTATGTGAACAAACAAGTTCCATGCTTCTACTCAAGGAGATTCGACCCAAAATGCTTGTAATTTGAACTTTCACCTGGGTTAAGCCTTTCCTCCTTTTCCCCAGATTTCAGTAATATTCAAGAAAATCTGAAGGGAGGGTGCAGAACTAATCGCCCTTCTCTCATACTGGCCCAGGCGACCTTGGTTTCCATTTCTTCTCTGATTGTCACAGAAAGACCCTTGGGAGATTCGTGTCATGAAGCTTCATGAGAATGCATCTCAGTTCCAACTAAGGGCCTGGGGTTGAAAAAAGAACTCTGAGAGGTCTATCAAGTCTAAAAAGTGATGGATACCATCCTCAAATCCAGCAAATAATCTACTTCTAACATCTATTACAAGATATTGAAAGCTTACTTTGACTGAGCAACCTCCTTGGGTAAGGATACAAGATATGTAGATCTCCCAGACTTACTGGAATTTATCCAAAGCAGCTTAGACAAAGGTTTGAGCTCCCTCAAGGTACAATTGTTGTACAATAACTCTTGACCCAACTAATAAAAGCTTAATGAGATAAGATTTCAGAATCAGACCTCCTATAAAGAACTTTTCTCCAGATTGGGATCTTCCTACAATATTACATATTGTCTCCATTTCCCCATTTTAACCTCTGGAGTCTTTTTCAATGTGGGATCTGACTCTGAAATTCAGGTTCTATTATTCACCCAATTTGTAGAATTGCTTTTCCTTCCATTTTCCCAGGCCCCACTTCAGATGAAGAGGTTTTGTGGCATGCTCTAGATGTGGTGATTGTACTTTGTATTCATATCGATAGAAGTAAAGATAGGAAAACCAGTAGACTTTCCATCATTACTTTTGGACATCACAAGGGCCGCCTCTGTCTACACTATCTTTAGGTCGATTAGCAGCATGGTTTTCACCCGACATTTTCGTCAGACATTACCATCTGGATATTGCCTCCTCTTCTATCTCCTCCTTTGAGAGAAGTGTCTTACATACAGAGGTGTCTCAGTTTTAAATTTGGGGGGCATTTGTTTCCGGTCTGTTTTCTTTTATTTCCCACCTGTGTAAACTTTGGTAGTCCCATAGGTGATTCTGACATGGATTATCTAGGAAAATAGAATTTTTTTCCATACTTACCTTACATTTCTTTTCCTGGCTAATGTATATGTCAGAATGAAAGTTTCCCTCCACTCCTTTTATAATACCTTTAATTGTAATTTGAATATTCTTGTCCTATCAGCTGAGAAGCTTAACCCATAGGTGAAGCTGACATAGATATTAGCCAGGAAAAGAAAGATACGGTAAGTATTAAAAAAGATCTGTTGTTTTAAATACATTTATAGGAATACTCTTTAATTTCTTTGAAAATATAAATAAAAATTCAAATTTGCATCTTCAAACATCAGCTGTTTGGAGATCCAAAAGGGACCATAGTGATAAACATCTTAGAAAAGTAGACAACTGGAAATTGGTAAGTAAAATATTTTAAATAAATGGACATATGGTGTCTGTTTTCAGACAGATACAAAAATACCACATTATGGGATGAAGCACATTAATTTACAGCGTGCAATGCATATTTTTTGTAGCATGTGTTAGTAATCCATATATGGTATACAAATGTTCCAAGTTGATAACTAGGTACTGGCTAAACAATTTGTAAAAAATATATCAGAGTGAATAAATTCTTATTAACAGTATACCAATGCATTGATTAAAAATATTGAGGAATAAATAAATAATATCATAAATGTGCTTTGATTCACAAGAGAAGAGTAATTCATTAAAGTGTTCTAAAAAGTGACATTTAAATTCCATCATTATTTTAATCATATTTACTAAAGTGTTGTAAAAGTGATTCAAAACCATGACAGTTTAGTGAATGCAACCAATTTTCGCAGACTGCTTTTCAGAAGACCGACAAATTTAGAGAGGTGGAAAAAAGAGAAAAAACACTTTTCTGTTGGCATAAAACGTAGTGTAAAGATTGATAAATCCATTGCATAAGGATAGATCTAATTAGATAAATACCCACTCTTAAATATCTTGTTAAATGTTGCATTCATAGATTTTATATTTCCCAAGACCCAAGTTTTGTTGGGTCTATTACCACCAGTCATCAAGAATTCAACATCAAGAACACGTATTTTGCCTCCTGACTGTACAATCCACCAAACAAACGATAGCCTTAATTTAATAAGCTTTCCAAATGATTCAATAGTTAGAAAAACTTTTACAAATATTCATCCACAAAAAATCATATGCACTTTAATCATGACTTCTGTAGATAAATAATTTCAAATGTTTTTCTAACAGTAGTCCCTCTCTTCAGCCAGTTACCTGGGCTTGCAGCTTTCTTTTCAAATATTATTTATTGAAAACATATTTTTAAATATTATACAAAACAACATAATTCAATAAATGCATGGATAACACAATATATAACAACATACATATTAAAGGAACACTATAGTCACCTAAACAACTTTAGCTTAATGAAGCAGTTTTAGTGTATAGATCATGCTTCTCAGGTTTCACTGCTCCATTTACTGCCATTTAGGAGTTAAATCACTTTGTTTCTGTTTATGCAGCCCTTGCCACACCTCCCCTGGCTCTGATTGACACAGGCTGCACAAAAAAAAAAATGGTTTCACTTTCAATCAGATTTAATTTATCTTAAACAATTTTATCTTTTTCTCTGTAAATTTAACTTTAATCACATACAGGAGGCTCCTGCAGGGTCTAGCAAGCTATTAACATAGCAGGGGATAAGAAAATCTAAATTAAACAGAATTTGCAATAAAGGAAGGATAAACATTAGATGACTCTTTACAGGAAGTGTTTAGGAAGGCTGTGCAAGTCACATGCAGGCAGGTGTGACTAGGGTTCATAAACAAAGTGATTTAACTCCTAAATGACCGAGAATTGAGAAGTGAGACTGCAGGGGCATGATCTATACACCAAAACTGCTTCATTAAGCTAAAGTTGTTTTGGTGACTATAGTGTCCCTTTAATTTGAAAAATAAAAATCAAATCAATATTCACATAGTTTAATACCTATATAACAAAAAATGGATGGTTTCTCTTTCACGGTCCTTTTTGTGTAAAAAGAAATACTGCAACATAGGTCTCAATGTAACAAATAATAAACGGGAAGGGTGTGGGGGTGGGGAGGGAGGTATCAATCCCAAATAATTATATATGACAACTGTGCAGTGGCGGACTAACGGGGGGCGGACTGGGTGGTCTGCCCTGGGTGGCACCTGGTAGGGGGGGAGGGTCCATGACCCTGGTCTGAGGGCTAATGGGGGATGTGTGAGCTGCGCCCCATGGCAGCGGGAGTGTCGCACCGCTCACACGCAGAGCCCAGAAAGCCGAGCTGGCTGCACAGAAGGAAGAAGGGGGTGGAGCTATGGATATTTAGGGGCAGAGCCAATCTGAGAGTCGGGGCTGGGCTTAACACGGCCCTTTCCCGCTGCAAGAAGAAATCCCTGCTCCTCCACCTAACAGGCTCCAGCCTTGGAAGGACTTCAATGAATCCACTCCTCCAGCCCACACTGTCTGTAAGTAAGAGTGTGTGTGTAACTGTCTGCTTGTAACTGTGTGTGTGTGTGCAACTGTATGTGTGTATGTGTGTAACTGTCTGCCTGTAACTGTGTGTGTGTGTAACGGTCTTCCTGTAACTGTGTGTGTGTGTAACTGTCGGTCTGTAACTGTGTGTGTGTGTGTGTAACTGTCTACCTGTAACTGTGTGTGTGTGTAACTGTGTGTGTGTGTGTGTGTGTGTGTGTGCGTGTGTAACGGTCTGCCTGTAACTGTCTGTGTGTGTGTGTGTGTGTGTAACTGTCTCGTCTCTGTGTGTGTGTCTGTCTGCCTGTAACTGTGTGTGTGTAACTGTCTGTCTGTGTGTGTGTGTGTGTGTGTGTGTGTGTAACTGTCTGCCTGTAACTGTGTGTGTGTGTGTGTAACTGTGTGTAACTGTCTGCCTGTAACTGTGTGTGTCTAACTGTCTGCCTGTTACTGTGTGTGTGTGTGTGTGTGTGTAACGGTCTGCTTGTAACTGTGTGTGTGTGTAACTGTCTGTCTGTAACTGTGTGTGTGTGTAACTGTGTGTGTGTGTATGTGTGTATGTAACTGTCTGCCTGTAACTGTCTGTGTGTAACTGTGTGTGTGTGTGTGTGTGTGTAACGGTGCCTGTAACTGTGTGTGTGTGTCTGCCTGCCTGTGTGTGTGTGTAACTGTCTGTCTGTGTGTGTGTGTGTGTGTGTGTCTGCCTGTAATTGTGTGTGTGTGTGTGTGTATGTAACTGCCTGCCTGTAACTGTGTGTGTGTGTGTATGTAACTGTCTGTGTGTGTGTGTAACTGTCTGTCTGTAACTGTGTGTGTGTAACTGTCTGCCTGTAACTGTGTGTCTGTGTGTGTGTAACTATCTGCCTGTAACTGTGTGTCTGTGTGTGTGTTTGTGTGTGTGTGTAATTGTCTGCCTGTAACTCTTTGTGTGTAATTGTCTGCTTGGAACTGTGTGTGAGGGGGTGCAGGGATTTTGTAGAAGGAGCAGGCGTTTTAAAAAGTTTACAAATTTGTGCAATACATTTAAAAAAAAAAAAAAAAAAAGAACACATTTTAAAAATTTAGTAGGTGGGGTTTTTTTTGGGGGGGGTGGGACTTTCACGTTGCATTACTGAAATAAATGAACTTTTGCATGATATTCTAATTTTTCGAGTATCACCTGTATTGAGCTTATAGATCTTTTCCCAAGCCAGTGTATGATCGGCTTTATTAGAATTATAAAGATATGGTTTTTCCAACTTGGTTAATGTTCATTCATTATAGTTTTGGTCTAAATGTAAAATTAAGAAGTTTTCTTTTAGTATAGTAGTGATTAAGTTATGTTCTGATTTTTAATCATCACTTAAGCCAAATGCATCTTTTCATTTTTCAAAGGACAATAAGGAATTACTTTATTAAAAAAGTGCCTAAATTGTGAATTAAGTACTGATGCCAGTGTTCCAAATTAAGCTGGGGAAGACCATAGTACCCGCGACCACTCAGAGGAGGGCCCATCCACGCATGCACTTTATGTAATGAGCTTTGCAAAGACGGTTTATGGGATATGAGGATATGTAATCTAACTGTCAAAATATGAGAATGGACATGATTACCAAGTCATTCACCTTCCTGTTGGAGGAAATTGAGATTTGTATAAATGGACAGTACTCGGATTATCAGGAGTAAGCATATATTTCCTCCTGCAAATAAAGGGGGGCCAGAGGGCACTATAGTGCTAGGAATACAACTTTGTATTCCTAACACTATAGTTTCCCTTTACAGCACCATGAATCACCCATCTACATCTTTAGTGACATCTTTAATGACGTCATCAAACCTTCATCCCTAGCTTATAAACTCCCCTCCAGTAAGACAATTTTGCTTAGCATACAGCCACTATCTGCAATGGTATTGGATAGTGTTGGGTTGCTAGATTGGTACATGCAAACCAATTGCTAGAGCAAAGCAATTGGTGTGCATGCACCTTAATGCTGCTCTTTAACACACATTATATTGGATTATAATAGCACTGAAAAGCTGGAGCAGCTGCCTAGAGGAGACTGTCCCTGACCCGGTATAGGATAATGGGTTAATTTAATTTAAGTTCAATATGACATTATCTATATCAGTAAAGGAACACGCTAATGATTATATTTATTTTTAACGCTAGCACATTTCTCCAGAACTTAAGTTGTAAAAAAAAAAAAAACAAAAAAAAAAACACTGCCTGAAAAAACAAATGCTATGCCCCCTGCCTACATTACATAGCTTGGATGTCCAGTGCTTTCCTGCCATGTAAACAAATCTACTACTTCACATTCCACTATTGCGACCTTCACTTCAATGTCAAACATTGTAACTGGATCCAGATTCACAGAGACAGCACATGAGCACATGAGCACATGATCTACCACTATACTGCTGTGTCACCATATCCTGACTGCAGTGAATTCATGTAGCCTATCACTAGAGCTTAGATACACATACTTTGGATAATGGCAGGTATCATATCAGCACAAAACACATTATATAGTGCTAGTCTCAGATTCAAGTTAATGGCATTCAGCACTGGATATAAGAAAGTTCTATGTTCAACATTTCAGATAGAAAACATTACTCTCCTTTCTCTGAGTAAATAGATTGAACAATTATAAAGGTAAGCAAAAATGACAAACTGGATAGATTTTTGCAGATGAGCCACATTTTATAGATGATGATTGTGCACAATGAAGACACTATTAATAATGAATCTGGTTATATAATCTTCAATTTAACACCGCGAAGACAAGAACAAACTTTTAATAGGATTCTCCGAGGGCTGAAAACACAGATAAGATGCCACCTGCATTCATTCATACTTTTGTTAAATCATTACAGAAATATGTGTCAACAGAAAATAAACTTTTTTCTTACAGAATGGACTTTGTAAACAGATGAATCCGAAAATAAACATTGCAATGCAATTTACCAGTTACATTTAAAAACACACTATTATAACATGATAATATTGTTTAAACGTATCGACATACTTTTTTCTAAACAGCAATGTTGTTAATCCCTTGAGAGGTAACCAAAAATAACTTTTATTGATAAAAATACACTATATGAAAAAACCTCATAGGTGAAATGCGTAAATGGTTTTAAATAGTGTATTTTTATCAATAAAAGTTATTTTTGGTTACCTCTCAATAGGACCAATCTTATACTTATTGTTATTGTATTTTATACACTCCTATTATTTCCTGGCATCCTTTTATACATTTTCCTCTTTTTTATAAATATTTTATATATTTTTTATTTTTTCCTTTTATTCTACCAATTTATTACTCTCAAGTGTATCCCGTCTCAAGAAATCCTTAGGTGGGGATAATTCCACCAGCGCTGTGGCAATAGAGCAGTATTTGTCTGCTCTATTTTTGTAAGTATAATTTATCTTATTTAAATACCTTATTGTTCCAACTGAGAGCACTATCTGCTGTTTTATATATTCTGTGGATAACAACGGATCCCAAGCCGGAGAGACGGCCCTATTCTTCCAATATATCCTCAACTACAAAGAGTCTCCTACATCTGAGCTGGTCCTTGCTTATATTTAAGCAACCTGAAGGAATACCAAGCCGGACGGACGGACCGACCATCCCAGTATATCCTATAGGGGGGATTAAACCACTAAGTGCCCTTTCTCCTAGAGCTGGTCCAAACTCCAACAAATGTGAGTGCAATACCTTTCCTTGATTTATATACCACATCTGTATCTGCAATATTTCACCATTGGCAGCTTTTTTCTCTTGTCTTTTTTCTCCACATATATGGACTATTTATCACACGGATGGACCAATATCTGAGGAATAAAGCCACACCATATACCAGTGAGACTGTTCTTATTTATACTACCTAATATCCATATTTGGACGAACTTTGTTTATTTTACTTACTTATATCATATCTTGGTTCAAATACTTTCTCTTTTTACATTTGCTGATTTTACTTTTATTTATTGATTTTACGTGCAGCCCTTAACTCCTTTTGCTTTCTCTTGTTTTCCAAGGGTTCTTTTTAGGGTTGCTGCTCTTTTATCTGTTAGTTAGCGCAGACTCTTCTCCCCTTCTTGCTTTATTAAAAGCCATAACCATGCCCTGCTTGATTGGATTCTCTCCACTTCTCCTGATAGAATCCAGGTGGCAGGTGTTCTCCCTAACAGTTTTAGTGATCAGTGCATGGTGTACTGCGTGCGCAAAATAAAGGCTACTTAATCCTCTCCCAAGTCCTTCAAAAAATGTAATCTTCAATCCTTCCTAAATTATATCAAGAACCTCCCATAGCAGGAGCGTGGCCTGACCAGGGACAGAGCTGGACGCACAAAGCTAGAGCTCTGGCCCCAGCGCGCCAAAAACAGCGATTATTAGCATAATACAATAGCTCTCACCCGTCCCCTATGGAGAAAAGGAACCCTAAAAAACTCACTAAGAGGGGTCCGGAGGTAGGATCCTCAGTTTTGGAGCTGCTGACCATGCAAAAGAGCGGGCCGGCGGATTGCCAAGATGGCGCCGGCCGGGGCCGGCCTCGCGGCCCTCTTCACCGCGGACTGGGGCTGTGGAGGGAAACCGACCGGGGGATACCCCCCAGATACTAAATAAGCTGGCGGAGGTCCAAGCGTTCCTGGTGGGCGAAATTGAGCGGTCCACGGCGGTGCTGAGGGCTGAAATTGCCAGCCTTGGGGAGAGAACAGCCAGGCTGGAGGAACACATGGAGGGCACTGTTAAGGCCCATAATATGGCGGCGGACCAAATTAACAGGCTTGCTGAGGTGGAGCTGGTGCTGGAGGACACCGCCAACCGCTCCCGCAGGAACAACCTGCGGCTGAGAGGCTTGCCAGAGAGGGAGGGAGAGGGGCCCCTCCAGGACACAGTGCTCCGGATCCTGCGCCCTCTATTGCCAGATCTGCCTGTGGAGAAGTGGCAGTTGGAGAGGGTACACCGTGCGCTCCGCGCCAGGAACATGGTCCCCAACGCACCGAGAGACATTATTATTAAGTTTCTGTTACTCTCCCTCAATGCTGAAAAAGCATTTGACAGAGTCCAGTGGCCATACTTGTTTACGCTCCTGTCCCATCTAGGATTTCCTGAGCAATCACTAACGCTAATAAAAGCTATGTATGCGAGTCCAGTGGCCATACTTGTTTACGCTCCTGTCCCATCTAGGATTCCCTGAGCAATCACTAACGCTAATAAAAGCTATGTATGCGAGTGTATGTGCCCAGGTCAAAATAACGGGCGTCCCGCTTCATAATGGTACGAGGCAGGGCTGCCCTCTCTCCCCTTTACTGTTCGTGCTATCGCTGGAGCCCTTGCTCCAGGCGTTGCGAAGACATCCAGATATTCAGGGTGTTAAAGTGGGAGGAAGGGAGTTTCTGGTTTCGGCCTATGTGGATGACGTGCTCCTGACGGTCACTAGCCCCATGGCTCACTGGGGGCCCTTCAAACTGTACTGCGGGAGTATGGACAGATAGCGGGCTATCGAGCTAATATGGTGAAATCAAGTGCTTTGCCGATTAACATCAGTGGGGGGGGCGTAGACACCATACGCAATACCTATGGCATAAATGTAGTGCACCAATCGTTTAAGTATCTGGGGATACGCCTGACGGCGAACCCAGAGCAGCTATATAGCCAAAATTACACACCACTATTTAAGAAGCTCATAAAGGAGCTTGAGACGTGGTCGGATAGACCGATCTCATGGATAGGACGAATCCATGCGGTCAAAATGAACCTATTGCCCAGGCTCCTATTTCTTTTTCAGACCCTGCCCCTCCGTGTTTCCAAGACGCAATTACTCTCACTGCAGAGAGCAATTGGGACCTTTATTTGGAATTAAAAAAGGCACAGGATATCGAGATACATTCTATAAAGGACAAAAGACAGGGTGGGGGGGGTTGGGCCTCCCTAGCTTATATTCCTACTATCTGGCGAGCCAATTAGCACAGGTCGCTATGTGGCACTCACCCCCAGGGGAGAGAAAATGGGTGGACCTGGAGTCTCTTATGGTGGGGGCGGACCTTCCACAGTTCCTCATGTGGGTGCCCGGCTATTCTTAACTCCATGCGGCTGTGGGATAGTGTGGCTTCCGTGTACGGCTTGGCCTCGACTCCCTCCCCCCTTATGCCATTTTTGCGTAACAAAGAATTTCTCCCGGGCATGGCAGCCAGGAACTACCGGAACTTAGAGAGAGTAGGGCTCCAGCGCATTTGCCACCTCTTTCAGGGTAGGGAGTTCATTTCATTCGAGTCCCTGAGACAATTAGGCCATCTTACCCCAGCGGACTTTTTCCGCTATCTACAGATCAAAGATTACGCAAAGCACCCACACATTCAAGCAGCAGCGCAACAGAAACTGACATTCTTTGAGGGCATATGCCTCCGGGAACGTATGCCTAAGGGCTTGATCACGCTCCTTTGTAAGCATATTTGTACCGAGACTAGAGAGTGGGGACACCTCACATACATAACGCAATGGGAAAGGTATCTAGGGGAACAACTTGAGGGGGTGGAGTGGCAGGAAATATGGGAGGCTAATCATACCTCTTCGGTTTGTGTTACAATGCAGGAGCAGTCAGTAAAAACGATGCTTCATTGGTATACCACCCCTGTTCAACTGTACCACATGAGGAAGACCCCCACGGACTTGTGCTGGAGGGGGTGCGGGGCCAAGGGTACTTATAAGCATATGTGGTGGGAATGTCCAGTGATAGGTAAATTCTGGAAGCAAGTTAGGGAGGTGATAACTCAGGTATTTTCCAGGGCCCCAGAACTAGACCCGTGGGTCTACCTACTGAGCAAGACGATAGAGGGGTGTACCCAAAGGGAACAGAAGCTCCTGCATAAAATCACCCTGGCAGCAAGGAGAGCCATAGCGGCAAATTGGTTGAAACAGACGGCCCCCACGATTGGCGGAGTTCTGTCTAGAATTAAGGAAGTGCATCTTATGGACGATTTGACAGCTCGAATAAGAGACACCCTACCGGCCTTTCAGAGGGTCTGGGAGCCATGGGAGAGCTCCCCTTTGGGGGCGTGGGAGGGGGGGTGGAGCCTAGCGTGTGCCCCCCCTCCTCCCCTGCCCCCCACCCGCCTCCTCCTTTCTTCCCTGTTTCTTCGCTATCCTACTCTTCTCTTGCTTTCCTGTTTTCCATCAGAAGGTTAGGTTAGTCACCACAGGTCCAATACAGATGGTGTAGGTACAAGGTTTTGGTGTGTCCCAGTCGGGGCCTCGGGGAGGGACATAGCCAAATACACAGACATATTCTCCAAAAGCAAGACGACCGGGTGGTAGATGAGCAGCGGAGACCTTCTCTCCATCTGCCGGGCTGGTATAGGGAGGTTGACAGGACCGAGGATGGGACTGGGCCCACGGATTAGCGTTCTTCCTCAGGGGAGTCGATGGGGGTGGGGATGGAGTGGGAGGTCCAGAGGCCTGGGGTGACAATGAGATGATTCTGTAAGGGGGAAGGAGGCAACTTCATTCTTTCTGGTTTACTAATGTTAAGTTGGACTTCTGTGTAAAGTGGCATTGACATGGGAAGGGATCACTAAAGAGCCAAGTGGACGCACATACAAGCCAAAGACTCGGAGCAAGGTGCACGGCCCTGGGAATTGGTTGGAGGAGCGGGAGCTGGGGGAATGGGGTCGGGGCCCGGTGTGCTGAGTTATTCAATAGCAATGTAATCAGCGGGAAAGCGTGTAATATATGTGCGGCAGATTGATTGTTATGTCATTGCCAAATGTTAAATAAAGAATTAAAAAAAAAAAAAATGATCATAGCACAGATTAAACCTTATCCCAGATCTAGCAGATATGACACCAAAGCTGAAAATATCAAAACAATAAAATACAAAAAGTATATGATAATACTTAACTTTGAATAACAAAAAACAGCCTCCAAAGGTCGTTACCCAAAAACGACCTTTGCAAAATATAGAGAGATACTAGAGAAAAAAAAAAAAGAACTTTAAAAAAAAAAATAATAAGAGCACTTGTCCTTATAATTTGAGTAAGAAAGAGGAGATCATACTCAAACAATTGATTGAAAGGGATGATCTGATAATTAGGGAAGACGATAAGGGGGGGGGGGGGATAGTATTAATGACTACCACATACTATTTACAAGAGTCATCTCGTATTTTGGAGGATGAGAACACATATAGTATCCTTAAAAATGATCTGACTAGTCAATTTAATTTAGAACTTAAAATAATTTTAGATGGAGCTAGAGAGAAGGCTATCATGTCACAAAATAATTATGATTTCCTGCTTCAAAAGAACCCAATAATTCCTATTTTTTACTTCCTCCCCAAAACTCATAAACGCCTCCCAGATCCTGCTGGACGGCCCATTATAAGTGGCATTAATTCATTTTCCGCTAACCTGTCAGCCTATGTTGACTCCTTTTTGCAGAAATATGCTCAAGGGACACCTTCATATGTTAAGGACACCAAGTCCTTCCTACAAGAAATAGAAAATATCGAATGGGACCCTGAGTACAGTTGGGCCACACTCGATGTGACCTCTCTGTACACTGTCATTAGCCATAGATTAGGATTGGAGGCCATTGATTATTTCATGAAGAAAGATACTGAACTACCGGCTGATACAAGAGATTTTATTTTTTCCTCAGTCCAATTTATTTTGAATCACAATAATTTTTTCTTCAATGGGGATTATTTTTTACAAATCACGGGAAGCGCCATGGGTACCAGGTTCGCCCCTAGTTATGCGAACACCTACATGAGGACGTGGGAGGAGTTGTTCGTGTGGTCAGGGCATGAATGGAGGGTGAGCCTGGTCCTACGGCGGTGTTATATTGATGATATTATTTGGAAAGGGTCTTCAATTATATTTCAAGAATATGTTAATTTTTTTAATAATAATGAATATCCCCTAGTGTTCACTCCTGTGTGGAATAGGGATGAGATAAATTTTCTTGATCTCACCTTATCCCATGACATGGGACACGTTATAACTAAATGTTTTTTCAAGCCCACTGATGGCAATGGGTTTGTCCACCAGTGGAGCTGCCATCACAAGCCCTGGCTCAGAGGAATCGACAGGAGTCAATTTACTTGCATTAGGTGAAACTGTTCACATACATAGGATTTTTTCACGCAATCATCACACATTAAAAAGAAGCTTTTGGACAAAGGATATGATAAAAATAAGTTAGAAAGAGAAATTCGTATAAACGGTGGAATAGAGAGGAATACTCTTCTGGAGAACAAATTACATCCCCCAGCCATCAAGGATGGTTTTCGATCAGCATTTGTTACCCGGTTTAACGCTGACCATAATAAAATTAAAAAAAGTTTACAAGGTTTTTGGCCGATTCTATTACAGGATCCAATTTTGGGAGCATATTTACCTGATAATCCGACAGTTATATATAAAAAAAATAAAAACCTAAAAAATATGCTGGCACCTAGCTATGCCATCAAACCGGCTATAGTTAACGATCCAACACACTTTGGTTCCTTCCGAGGCTGTGGTTCCTGTAAAGTCTGCGCGACAGCTTCCATCAAGTAGACTCATTCTTTCTCTAGTTTTGTTACAGGGGAAACTTTTAAGCTCAAGAGTGATATCAACTGCCACACGGACTTTGTGGTATATTTATTGCAATGTCCATGTTGCAAACAATATGTGGGGCGTACAAAGAGGATTCTTAAGGTTCGCTTACTAGAACATCTAAATAATATCAAAAAGGGACTTATCACACATTCAGTCCCTGCCCATAGTACAGTATGTCCTTTTTCTTTTAAAGGTTTTAGGTGTCTGGGGATCGAGAGGGTCTTGCCTTTTTGGCGAGGGGACAATAGAGTCCAGCGACTGGCCCAGAGGGAGACCTTCTGGATCCATAGACTCCAGACCCTAACACCCAGAGGTCTCAATATTGACATTGATTTGACTTGTTTTCTGGATTAATGTGTTTCATTTCTTTTCATATTATTATTATCATAATTTTTTGTCATATCCACTGAAAACCAATAGATTATACCTTGATTTATTTCTATTTAGTTTAATTTTGTGGGTCTGAACCAAGAGAATTTGAAGAGTATCTCTATCTGTATAAAGATAGGTATGTGTGCTTTCTCCTGAACATGGAGTTTTTTTGTACTTAGGGATCATATGTATATATTCATACAAATTCTTTTTTTGTATACTTTTTATGCATTGTGTCACTTTAAATGACAGCAGCAAATTCTAGGACCATTTAATGTTATTTTATTAGCAGACATCTACAATATTACTTAATCATAATGTTAGTTACTTTCTCTACTATATCTAGATGTGGAACAAATGACTGTTCTGTGTTATTATTATATATCTTTCTAGCAGAGTCCCAGAGCTTTGATTAGTTTTTATTTGATTTCCATCATTGTGGCTGAACTTACACGTCTGGTTTCCATGACGACCAGGGTGATACACATTCAATATGCCTGCTGGAACCCATTTTGAAACGCGGAAGCCATTTACAACAACACTTCAGGTTCCAGTTTTACGGAAAGGCGCCAAATTCATCGCTATACTGATCGGAGGATTGTGAACAGATGATGAGAGTGTATTCACACACCAATCAAGACAGAAGAGGACAAAGACGCCCACCAGATCCACCAATGGACTTATTTAAGGGAACTTTGGGTGGGGTTTTTTTTAGGATATGTTTGTTTTTTATATGTATTTTAACATTGTAATCATTTTATTTTGCGGACCCTGAAGAAGTTCACTCAGAACGAAACGCGTAGGACCTTTTGCCGCTGTATATATCCGATGCTGAATGGTGACTGCTTATTGTTTTATTTAATAAATGTATTCGTTTTTTACCCTCACCTGTGGAAGTCCTGTGTCGGATCTACTACCTGGAGGTGGAAAGAGGGATTTCTGGCCCCCCACTACTTCGGGGGAGGCACCCTAAGAACTCTTTTATTCGTCTACATCTGCGCACAATTTTGTGTTGTTACAGTATTACACTATATTGTGTTTTATGTCCCTTTGTAGATTTATACAGCCTTATCCCAGATCTAGACTGTGCAGCTGAATTCTTTCAGTCTAAACTCCTACAAGTTTGAAATTTGCATGCCCCGCTGCATAAGGTGAGAGTAAAAGGGGCACATATGAATTGTATCACAGCTAACCTCATTCAAATGTACTAGTTTCGGGATTCATTGTGGTCAAAGTTCAAACATACTAGCTCTATGAACGATCACTGTGCATATAGACAATGGCGAAATATATGCACAAAACAAACAAATTGGCCAAGGCCCAATATTTTTATGAAGATGTGAACAATAACATCTCAAACCCTAGAAACTTTTGGAAAATCATAAATAACTTGCAAACTCCCCCAATCCACTACCAACCATCCACTGTTAAAGTTGACAACTTAACCTTGCTTCTACCCTTAGATGTAGCAAATGCCTTTAACAATTTATTTATTTATTTATTGATTGATTGATTTTTAACGTTTTATTCAAAATGACAGTTCCTCTTTAAGAGTGTTTCGTAACAGATGCTAACTGACATGAACCTGCTTTACAAAATAATGGATTATTGCTTGTAATGCAACAATGCATGCAAATGTATGTGTCTACAATAAATCTATTTATATAAACCTGATACATTACTTCTCACAAATTTTACCTCCTTTAGATTGTAAACTCATGGGTCTTTTTTTTTAAAATTCTTTATTTTTGTTGTGCGAGCATTACATCTTGCTTGGATAGCCACGACAGCTATAACAAGCCCAACTGCAACATTATATAACATCAGCATGGCATATATAATAACTGTACATTTTTAAATGGTATAAACTAAAACATCAGATTGTTAATTTATGAACGAACAGTAGGATTATCGGTGGCATAGGTACATTTGAGGATAAAATAAGCATGAAGAAGAAGGTCTGATGTGCGTTAGTATAGCGTGATTAGTGGTAGCTAGTGAGAGTCATGCTCCCTAAGGGATAAGGCCGGTATACCTGTGTTGTGGTAGTGCAGGGAAACAACAGTGAGTGGCCATGTGGAGGTTTGGTAGGCAATATAGGTAGTGGGGACCAACACATGGCCTAGTCTAACGTAGGCAACCGAAAAGAACAGAGGGTACCTACGAGATACCTAATGTACCATATAAAATAACTCCTCGTCAATAAACAAAATATGATATGGGCTGATTGGAGCTGGGGAGGGGGTAGTTGGTAAAGTGGAGCCAGCTTTTCTTTGTTATTCCCGGTGTCTCTGGTGGGTGACCGCATGGGTGGCCCACCTTGTGTGTGCAGGAGACTTGGAATGGCATAGAGTCAGAGGTCAGTTTTGTGTTAAAGGTAAACTGGAGGGGAAAACCTCAATCTATAAAGTATGCGGTAATGAAAAAAACAAAACCATGAAAAACAAAAGTCAATGGTTCATGTAGTCTTCATCCCAGATGCGCCCCTGAGAGTTGGGACAAACGGGACGGTATTGGCTGGGTCCAAAGCTGTAGTAGTCGGGGGGGTCATAAGGCCCAATGCCGCCAGAACAGTGTCCATTGCAGGGTAGTGCGTGACAGGTCTGAGAAAAATGTTAAGTCCATGCCTTCAAAACTGAAGTTGTTCTTCCCCTTGATGGCACTCATGAGTGCTGTTTTATCTTGCCCATTTTGAAATTTAGGGGGCAGCAGGGTTGCAAAAAGCATGGGGAGGAGATGGGGCAGCTCAGCTGGGGTCACAGTGTCAGAGAGGCCTCGGATTGTAATGTGCTTCCATCTACGTTTATCCTCCATGGCTGCTAGTTGGTGGGTCAGTGTAGTGTGAGCCAAGGTAAGTTCTCTCACCTGTGTCTGGAGATCTGTCACCTGCGGAGCATGCGTTTGGGTAATCTGCTCCATAGTGGTGAGGCGAGCGGTGAACCTCTTGAAATCCTCCCTTACTTGGGAGATCTCCGTGGATAGTGTCTGGTGCAGGTCTGAGAGGAGAGAGGTGAGTATCTCCGTGGTGACCAGGAGCCCCACTGTCGGCTGTACAGACTTAGCCGTCCCTCGATATCCCAGATTCTCCGGGCTGTGCAGGGGGATGTCGTCCGAGCTGTCAGAGTAGTCCTCGATGTCAGCCACCATATTAGGCCGCCGCCACGCCTTGCAGTTGTCAGGAAAGTGACAGGGATCCAATACGCAGAGTGCGCACAGAATGAGGTACGTATACCGGACCTTAGAATGGCCGGACTAACGTAAGGACAAAGCAAGAATAGTCAAAAGGTAAGCCGAGGTCAAGGGAGCCGGAGGACAGGTAAGCGAGATACAAGCCGAGTCAAAGGAGAGGAGAGGACAACAGGACAAAAGACAAGCAAGGGTCAAAACCGGAAACACAAGATAAAGAACGCGCTGAGTGACTAGCAAGCTAGAACCACGACAGGGCAATGAGCAGTAGTAAAGGTTTCCTTTAAATACCCTGTTACCTAAATAGAGACCACGCCCCCAAAAGGTCCGGAATAGCGGTTCCCGGCACTTTATGCAAATGCCGACGTCATGACGTCGACGCTAGCCGTCGCGTCATAAAAGGGGGAGGAGCTAGCGCGGCCGGCGCGAAAACGGCCGGAATATGCCGAAATGCTAGGGGCAGGGAGGCCCTAAGCAGAGAGGATGTCCTCCCTGGATACATCACCAACAGGTACCCTGACAGTACCCCCCCTTCTAGAAACGCCCACCGGGCGGATGGGACCGGGCTTAGAGGGAAAACGAACGTGGAAGGCCCGAAGAAGACGAGGAGCATGCACGTCATTACCAGGAACCCAAGACCTCTCTTCCGGACCATAACCTTTCCAGTCTATGAGGTATTGCAGCTTCCCCCTAGAAATACGAGAATCAAGGATGGACTTGATGATATATTCCTCCTGACCATCCACACGGACCGAGGATGGAGGAGCAGAGCGGGAGGAAAATCTGTTACAAACAAGAGGTTTCAATAACGACACATGAAAAGAGTTAGGGATGCGTAGAGTAGGAGGTAGATCCAGCAAATAAGAAACCGGGTTGATCCTCCTCAGTACCCTGTAAGGACCAATGTAACGAGGAGCAAACTTCAAGGAAGGAACTTTCAGGCGAATGTGTCTGGTACACAACCAGACCCTATCCCCGGAGAAAAAATAGGAGCAGGACGTCTACGCCTATCAGCATGTGACTTAAACACCGCGGAACTACGTTCAAGAATTTGTCGAGTCTGATCCCACAACTTTCTCAGGTTGGCTACATGAATATCAACCGACGGTATACCCTGGGAAGGAGACACCGACGGAAGAACAGTAGGGTTAAAGCCATAGTTCAAGAAAAAGGGGCTATTACGAGTGGAACCACAAACAAGGTTGTTGTGAGCAAACTCCGCCCAAGGAATCAGACCGACCCAGTCATCCTGGTGTTCAGAAACAAAACAACGTAGATATTGCAATTTTTTGGTTAGTGCGTTCGGCTGCTCCGTTAGATTGAGGATGATAGGCCGAAGAAAAATTCAGTTTGATGCCCAACTGTGAACAGAAGGATCTCCAAAAACGGGAAATAAATTGGGAACCCCTGTCTGACACAATCTCATTGGGAATACCATGTAAACGGAAAATTTCTCTAGCAAATATCACGGCCAGTTCGGGGGAGGACGGAAGTTTAGGCAAGGGAACGAAATGAGCCATTTTAGTAAACCTGTCAAGGACCGTGAGGATAACTGTATGCCTATTGGAAGCTGGTAGATCAACAATAAAATCCATAGCCAAACAAGCCCAAGGTTTGTTGGGAACGACTAAGGGCTGCAATAAACCACAAGGGAGATCCCGCGGAAGTTTATTCCTGACACAAACATTGCAAGCCTTGACAAAGTCTTCCACATCCCTACGTAAACCGGGCCACCAGAAGTCTTTGGAGATCAGGCAGTAAGTTTTGTGGATGCCGGGGTGACCAGCGAACTTGCTATCGTGGAAACAGCGAATAATGTCCACTTGGAATTTGGGGGACACGAACAAGCGGCCCACAGGAGTACGTTCGGGAGCAAGAGATTGTTCGTTCATAATATCAGCGAGCAATGGAGAGTGTATTTTGACATTGGTGTTGGCGATAATATTGACTCCAGGAATAATAGGGAACAAAGTATCCTCTGTAGAGGTGGTAGGTTCGTGCTGACGTGACAAAGCGTCTGCCTTAGTGTTCTTAGAACCAGGCCTGTAAGTAAGCACATAATTAAAGTGTGTAAGGAACATAGACCAACGTGCCTGCCTGGCAGATAATCTTTTGGCCTCCCCCATATACGATAAATTTTTGTGGTCAGTCAAGATAGTAACTGGGAGGACGGTGCCCTCTAACAAATGTCTCCATTCCTTTAATGCCATAATGATAGCTAGAAGTTCTCTATCACCAATGTCATATCTCCTTTCAGTGTGTGATAGTTTCTTGGAAAAAAAACCGCAAGGGTGCAGCGGCTTATCTAAACTTTGTCTTTGGGACAACACTGCGCCTATCCCTGTTTCAGACGCATCAACTTCAAGTAAAAAGGGTAGAGAGGTATCAGGATGAACTAATACAGGTGCTGAGGCAAAAGACTGTTTGAGCGTTTCGAAAGCAGATAAAGCCTCAGTAGACCAGGTTTTGGTATCGGCTCCTTGTTTGGTCATATTAGTGATAGGAGCGATAACAGAGGAGTACCCTTTAATAAAACGTCTGTAATAATTAGAAAATCCAAGAAATCTTTGTATGGCTTTGAGTCCCTTAGGTAAAGGCCAATCTAAAATCGATTTTAGTTTGGTCGGGTCCATCATAAACCCGTCTTTGGAAATTACGTAACCTAAGAAAGTTACCTGAGACTGGTCAAAGCTACATTTTTCCAATTTACAATACAATCCATGTTGTAAAAGTTTCTGTAATACCTTTCTGACTTGTCTATGATGTGAATTAATGTCTCTAGAATGGATTAGTATATCATCCAAATATACAATTACACATTCATGTTGGAATTCTCTAAGAACTTCATTGATCAAGTCTTGGAAGACGGCCGGGGCGTTACAAAGCCCAAACGGCATTACGGTATACTCATAATGCCCGTAACGGGTATTAAATGCTGTCATCCATTCATCTCCTTGTTTAATTCGCACTAAGTTATATGCTCCTCTTAAGTCAAGTTTGGTAAAAATACTCGAGCCCCTTAGTCTGTCAAAGAGTTCAGTAATTAAAGGAATAGGGTAAGCATTTCTGATAGTAATTTTGTTCAATCCCCAATAGTCTATACAAGGACGTAAGGTACCGTCTTTCTTTTCTACAAAAAAGAAACCCGCCCCCGCCGGAGAAGAAGACTTTCTAATAAATCCTTTGTCTAAATTCTCCTTGATATATTCCTCTAAAACTAAGTTTTCCTTGGTGGATAGAGGGTATACCGTACCCCTGGGAGGCATAGTACCAGGGAAAAGTTTAATAGAACAGTCATAAGACCGGTGGGGAGGTAAAGTATCCGCCTTACCCTTGTCAAATACAGATTTGAGGTCTAGATATTGTAATGGTATCTGAACGTCTGTGGATTGAGAAGTGTTAACATAAGAGTTTACGGGGCAAACAGAAGTAACTCTCTGCAGACATTCTTTCCTACAACCCATACCCCAAGAAACGATTTCTCCACCCTCCCAGTCAATCTGAGGGTTGTGTCTCTTGAGCCAAGAATATCCTAGTACCACTGGGACTGCCGGGGAGGAAATTAACAGAAGGGAAATCAACTCCTCATGGAAAATACCAACAGTAAGCTTAACGGGTTCGGTCTCATGGAATATTACTGGTTCAGATAAAGGTCTACCATCTATGGCCTCAACGGCCAAGGGTGTATCTCTCAATTGGAATGGGATACAATGCTTATTAGCGAAAGTTTGGTCTATAAAGCTTTCTGCTGCTCCAGAATCTAATAATGCCATTGTAGCAATAAACCCCTTTTCCCAAGCTAGAGAGACAGGAATCAGAAGCCTATGGTCTTTTTATTATGCATAGAGGACAGTAATGAAACACCCAAGGCCCGTCCTCTAAGGGAACTTAGGTGCGAGCGTTTCCCGGACGATTAGGGCAACTAAGACGTAGGTGACCTCTCCGCCCGCAGTATAAACAGAGACCCTCCCTTCTTCTGTACTGTCTCTCAGCCTCAGATAAGCGAGTATTACCTATTTGCATAGGTTCTGGTGGAGTAGGATTATAGGAGTCAGGGTTCTGAAATGAGGGAGCGAGTCTTACAGGAAGTCTAGTAACTCTTTCCCGAGTGTTCTGCCTCTGTCTCATGCGTTCATCTATTCTGGAAATGAAGGATACTAAATCCTCTAAATTTTCCGGAAGTTCTCTTGTGGCAATTTCATCTAGAATTTCATCAGACAACCCATTCAAGAAAACATCCATAAAAGCTTGTTCGTTCCATTTCACTTCTGCTGCCAATGATCTAAACTCTAGAGCATATTCTA
Organism: Pelobates cultripes; assembly: GCA_933207985.1. Taxonomy (NCBI): domain Eukaryota; kingdom Metazoa; phylum Chordata; class Amphibia; order Anura; family Pelobatidae; genus Pelobates; species Pelobates cultripes. The sequence goes on from OW240919.1 coordinate 114,563,074, forward strand.
CAAGGGTCCTATCTTGTTGTTTAAGGCGTAACAGGGATCTGGCCGCATTAATCTTCCTCCCTGGGGGGTCAAAGGTTCTTCTAAAAGCCGTGACAAACGCAGTGTAGTTGTAGACTAAAGGATTGTCATTCTCCCAAAGGGGATTGGCCCATCTAAGTGCTTTATCTATTAGCAGGGTTATAATAAAGCCTACCTTAGCCCTGTCAGTGGGATAAGCCCGGGGTTGTAGTTCGAAATGTATGCTTATCTGGTTTAAAAAACCACGACAAGCATCAGGCGAACCCCCATATCGTAAAGGTGACGTGACATGGGAAGATGCGCCTACAGTGGCTACTTCCAAACCAGTACTTAGCGAGTGGCTAGCAGTGGAACGTATTTCTTCAGACTGGGTACTGGAGCGTGTTAACAAAGTTTGTAACGCTAAAGCCATTTGGTCCATTCTATGGTCCATGGCCTCAAATCTGGGGTCAGGAGGGCTAGCACCTGCAGGATCCATCTGGCCCTGTCGTAATGTCAGGAAAGTGACAGGGATCCAATACGCAGAGTGCGCACAGAAGGAGGTACGTATACCGGACCTTAGAATGGCCGGACTAACGTAAGGACAAAGCAAGAATAGTCAAAAGGTAAGCCGAGGTCAAGGGAGCCGGAGGACAGGTAAGCGAGATACAAGCCGAGTCAAAGGAGAGGAGAGGACAACAGGACAAAAGACAAGCAAGGGTCAAAACCGGAAACACAAGATAAAGAACGCGCTGAGTGACTAGCAAGCTAGAACCACGACAGGGCAATGAGCAGTAGTAAAGGTTTCCTTTAAATACCCTGTTACCTAAATAGAGACCACGCCCCCAAAAGGTCCGGAATAGCGGTTCCCGGCACTTTATGCAAATGCCGACGTCATGACGTCGACGCTAGGCGTCGCGTCATAAAAGGGGGAGGAGCTAGCGCGGCCGGCGCGAAAACGGCCGGAATATGCCGAAATGCTAGGGGCAGGGAGGCCCTAAGCAGAGAGGATGTCCTCCCTGGATACATCACCAACAGGTACCCTGACAGCAGTCTCCTCAATAGATCACCAATATCCACGAATTGCCGAGGCCGATCCGGGCGCGTTTTTTTAGCTTTCCTCCCCATCAGTGTTCGGGTGCTGCTGTGCTTCTTGCAGTGTATTCAGCAGCCGTTTTGGGCAGAATTTAGGCTGTTTGGGATTTTGATTGTCGGAGAGCCATGCGACTGATCAGGTCGAGCGCTGGTTCCGCCCCCCTCCCCACCCTTTTAACAATTATTTTGTCGGATGATCCACCACCCTGATTGCCAAGCTAACAAATGACACACATCCTGAAACTACAAATGGGGATCAGGCCCCACTAAATTTGCAAAGACCCAATATAGACAAGTGGAATTTTAGACCTGTCCCTAGTAGTGTCATTAAGAAACACCTTAATAATCTAAAAATGAAAAACCAGTCTGGACCTGATCAAATCTCAGCAATGCTGTTGAAGCTCAGTGCCCCCACAATTTCTAAACCTGTCACAAACCTAATTAACAAATCCTTGGTGTCTGGGTACATACTGCGAGAGTAGTGCCAATCCATAAAAGTGGTGACACTACTTTGGTTTCTAACTATCGCCCAATATCATTGCTCCCAGTATTGTCAAAAATGCGTCCATACTTAACTATGTGAGTATTATCAACAATCAAACTATTTGACACCTGATGAATCAGGCTTCTGCCCGAATCACTCAACTACACCCTGTTTCAAATTATTATGCAAATTATATTTTTCTCATTTACCTAAATAATTGATGTAAATAACAGTCAGCATAATTCTCATGTTATCAACTATTAAGAGTACAATTCAAATTTTGTTGAACAAACCTCCTAATGATAACAGTATTTTTTTTAAACATAAAAAACTTACAATGCACTGTTCCAAATTATTACACACAGTGAGTTTCAAAACACTTTATAGGTTGTAAAGAACTGAAAATGGTCATTTGTTGTGTTTGCAGCATATTTACTGAAATCAAAAGCTATTTCAATCAAACTTATAACAACATTTTAACTTTTTAAACATTTTAACAGGTCATGCTACATTTTAACATAGGACCCCTTACTTGATAGCAGCTTCACAAGTCTTGCATCCATTGAACTTGTGAGTTTTTGGACAGTTTCTGCTTGAATTTGTTTGCAAGATGTCAGAATAGCCTCCCAGAGCTGCTGTTTGGATGTAAACTGCCTCCCACCCTCATAGATCTCTTGCTTGAGGATGCTCCAAAGGAGGCCACACCATGACCTTCTCTCCTTTTATCCCCAAAGCAGCGATTGATGCAGAGGTATTCTTTGCAGAATGAGATGGTGCATTGTCATGCATGAAGCTGATTTTATTACGGAAAGCATAGTTCTTCGTTCTGTACCAGGGAAGAAAGTGGTCAGTCAGAAACTCCACATACTTTGCAGAGATCATCTTTACACCTTCGGGGACACTAAAGGGGCCAACCAGCTCTCTTCCCATGATTCCGCCCCAAAACATGACTCCACCAATGCCTTGCTGACGTCGCCTTGTTGGAACAGGGTGGCCATCCACCAAAACATTCACAAATCTCTTAATAGTGCGATGATCACGCTTAAGTTTTCGTGAAATATCTAATATTTTCATACCTCGTCCAAGGCATTGAACACTCTTTTTAGCAGCAGAGAGATCCTTTTTCTTCCCCATATTGCATGAAAATGGTGCTCTGCTTAATAATGTGGAACACCCTCCTTTAGTAGTTTTTCCTTAAATTGGGCTCACCTGGCAATCTAATTATCACAGGTGTCCGAGATTATTTTCAGTGATCAAAAGATCCCTGAGGCACAATGCCATCCATGAGTTAAACTGAAAAACAAAATATTTAATCTTTGTGACACTTAAATAGAATTTGCATAATAATTTGGAACAAGGTGTACAACTGCCCCCTTAAAAGTTTGCAATGACATCCAAACTGGCATGGAACAAGGAGACCTAACTGGAGCTATTTTCCTTGATTTTGCAAAGGCCTTTGACACAGTAGACCACGACCTTCTACTGCCCAAACTAATAAAACTCAGGTATTGGTGATCATCCGCTAGCCTGGTTTCAATTATATGTTTCGGATCGATCACAATATGTGTCCATTTCTGACAGCGACTCCCTCCCTCTCCCAGCCACGTGTGGTGTTCCCCAAGGTTCCATTCTCAGCCCCCTACTATTCACATTATTTATAAATGATCTGCCTAATGTCTGCAAATCCTCAAATGTACACATGTACGCCAACAACACAGTGATCTATGCAAGCAAATCCGATCTACAGCAGTTTGAGGCTGTGCTCCAAGACCAGTTCACAGAGGTAGAAAAGTGTATCACAGAAAACAAACTCTTCCTAAACACTAACAAAACTGTCACAATGCTCTTTGGAACAATACCTAAATTACACAAATTACACAATTCCCATCTATGCATCAAAGCAAAATCAAATAATACACTGACCGCAGTCCACTCTTTCAAAAACTTCTAAAAAAAAAATCTATCTTTTGGCCTCCACATAGAAAAACTTGCATCAAAACTTAGAAAAGCTTTATCCAAAGCTAGGTGCCCTGTACAGAAACAAATCCTGCCTCAGTCCTACAGTAAAGGAAAAGACTGTACAGCAAATGCTGATGCCAATCATTGATTATGGGGATGTAGTATATGCGTCTGCACCGCAAACCCACCTTAAAAAAAGGTAATACATTGTACAACTCGTTCTGCCGATTTGTGCTACAATGTAATTTCAGGACTCACCATTGTGACATGCTAAAAGAACTAAACTGGCTGTCGCTGGAATCCAGACGCGCCCTTCATATTTCCAGCCTTGTGTTTAAGAGCTTTTCTCGGAAGCTCCCACCCTACCTGAGCAGAATGCTCTCCCTGGCTGTTTCCACCTCCTATAATCTCCGATCCAGTACCAGCACTTTATTTAGTCTTCCTCAATACAAAAAGAAAGCGACTTGATCCTCCTTTTCCTACAGAGCACCGCACTTAGGGAATGACCTCCTGCACAGTGGCGTACTAAGGGGGGAGAGCCTCAGGCGGCTGCAGCTTTGCCCGGGCGGTGCGTCCATGAGGGCGCACCGCCCTGGCGCAGCATGAGGAGAGGGGCTGACAGGAGGGAAGCGCTCAGCGCTCCCTCCTGTCACTCCCTCTGTTGTAGCGTGGCCGAGCCCTCTATTGGTCCGCGGGTACAGGGAGCATCTGTCTCCTGTACCCGGCCGAACTAACAGGAAGTGCGCACTGAGTGTGCACTTCCTTTTAGTCCGGCCGGGTACAGGAAACAAAAGCTCCCTGTACCCGCGGACCATAGAGCGCTCGGCCACGCTACAACAGTGGTAGGGGGGAGGGGGGAAGAAAGAAATTAGGAGGGGGGGAAGAAAGAATGAAATTAGGAGGGGGGGAGAAAGAAAGAAATTAGGAGGGGAGGAAGAAAGAAAGAAATTAGGAGGAGGGGGGAAGAAAGAAATTAGGAGGGGGGGAAGAAAGAAAGAAATTAGGAGGAGGGGGGAGAAAGAAAGAAGGTTTAGGAGGCGAGGGGAAGAAAGATTGGGAGGAGGGGGGAGAAAGAAATTGTGAGGAGGGGGCGGAGGGAGATTGACATTCATCACACAAACATACACACAATGCACCCCTTGTACACAGAAAAACACACAATGCATTACACACACAGACACACATACACAAGCAATGCAACCGTTACACACAATGCATCCCTTACACACACAGAAACACACAATGCATTCATTACACACACTCAATGCACCCCTTACACACATTCAATGCATACACAGAAACACACCCCTGTTTGCAGCCCTTACACATACAAACACAATTTCTCACAATTCATTCCTTACACACATATCAGGACATCCCCTACACACTCCACCCCCTGTGAGCAAACTCATTGGTGGAACATGAAGGTGGACCCTGGGACCCAGACCTTGAGCTGTGTAAAGGGCCCCCAAAAAATGGAGCTGCTTCCCGTTCTCCCAGAACATTGATTTTTGTGTCCACAGTTACAAACCGCCTCCAGAGAGCCTGTTCTACACCAGACCAGTGGAGCCAGACTGCAGCTAGAGCCCATCATCATCCTCATCTGGTTGTAAGTAGGCAATCTAGTATATTATTCGTGGCACTAAGCTCTAATTTACCTCACATTAAAGAAACACTATAGTCCCCAGAACCACTGCAGCTTAATGTAGTGGTTCTGGTGTCTATAGCCTGTCCCTGCGGCACTGCAGCACTGACGTTAGTTAACATGGCAAATCATATGGGTGGGGCATTGTGATGTCACATGGGGGGGCGGCAAACTTTACTTTTGCCTAGGGCGGCAAAAATCCTTGCACCGGCCCTGGGTGGAGGGGGCTGTGTGAGCTGTGGCCGCACAGTGCCCCATAGTAGTTATGCGTGCGGCTCACACAAGCAAACAGCTGATAAACTGGCCGCATGGAGGAAAAGTGGGGTGGAGCCAAACTGGCACTGGGGACGGGGCTTAATATGGCCCTTACCCACTGCTGTTAGGAGGTGCAGCTAGATGGAATCTCTGCTTCTCCACAGGCTTCAGAGAAGGACTTCAGGGAATCCAGTCCTCCTCCATCCCACTGTCTGTAAGTAAGAGTGTGTGTCTGTGTGTGTGTGTGTGTGAGACTGTCTGTGTGTAACTGTCTGCCTGTAACGGTGTGTGTGCGTGTGACTGTCTGCCTGTAACTGTGTGTGACTGTCTGCCTGTAACTGAGTGTGTGACAGTCTGCCTGTAACTGAGTGTGTGACTGTCTGCCTGTAAATGTGTGTGTGTGGCTGCAGGGATTTTGTAGAAGGGGGCGGGGATTTTGTATTGGGACAGGAGTCTTTATAAAGGGGATAAGCAGGGGATCTGTGGAAGGGGGTTGCAGGGGTTTTGTAGATGTGGCAGTACAGGATTTGTAGAAGGGGCAGGACAGAGGTTTTGTAGGAGGGGCGGGGCAGGACAATGGTTTTGTACGAGGGGCTGACAGTGGTTTTGCAAAGTTTACAAATTGTAAAAAAAAAAAGAAAGAAAACCTTTAACATTTTTTACAGATTTTTTTTTTTTTTGGTGGGGGGGGTGCCAAGCACAGGATCCGCCCCAGGTGCCAAATGCTCTAGGTACGCCCCTGCTCCCGCACACTTTCAAATCTTCCCAAGCCTAAAATTCTTTAAGAGGTCCTTCTCTACATATCTCAAAACAGAATGCACCTGTCATGGTTGATTATATATTTCCTACCTGTTCTATGTTAAATTTTGTATATATTGTGTATTAATATTGTTTTTGTATTTTATTGTACCCTATCGTATCAATGCAATGTTTTGTGAACCCAGGACATACGTGAAAACGAGAGAAATCTTAATGTATCTTTCCTGGTAAAATATTTTATAAATAAATAATTTGGGTGTGTGGTGGGGGCTGTCTGTGGTGCTGTGTGGGCGTGGCCGTTTATTGGGTTTGCATGTGTGATCATTCTGTTGGAGCAAAGGAGCATATTGAGCTTGTAGGCCTGCTGTTTGTGACAAATATGCTTATTGCTACAGGGAAAGATACTTGTATGTCAAGAATGACCAAAGTGTCCATCGGGCAAAAAGACTTTGAAAGAAAATAAATTGTTAGCAGGAGAATACATAGTAGAGGGGAGGGAGGGAGGGTGTGTAGCTACAGAGGATTGTGACAAAGAGAGTGTGACAATGTTTGATTGTTTTCCAGTGAATTGAATGTATGATCACTTGAGAATAGAGCATAGACCTCAAAGGAGATCCCACCAGGGGACATTATATACATAAAATTTATAAGATCATTTGCAATGATGATTTTATAGGGAAGTGATTGACCCTAATCTCCAAATGGAGACATGAGTGGTTTATGGAACTCTGGGCTCCTCTGGTTTTTCAGATTAATGAAATAAAAAGAAAACAAACCTATTTTTTTAACTGGCCTGTAATTCCCTAAACCCAAGGGCACAGGATGTAAATAACCAAATACCGGTGTATTATTATGTGCATTATCCTGTTAGAATAAATGGGTGAAATTGTTAAGGGTAAAATAACATAGCCTATCCGCCATCTTCATATAAGCCTTCATCTTGCTTATAGATTATGTATTTTAATTTTAGCTAAACAGCAGAATGAGCAAAAAATGGTTAGAAAAATAAGTCAGATGTTTATGTAGCTCCACTCCTCTGATTGCTATAAGTTTATACTCCCCTCTATAGAGAGAGAGAGAGACACGCAAGATGTTTGGTTTAACTCACAAAATGTAAGTGAATATCAGGCCCATCATCCTAAATCAGAAATGATCTTCAGAACATTATGGAGTTCATCTTCTTTAGCACTTGTAAATAGAAAGAAACCAGATGATAATGCAGATGAGACTTAAAACAGCAAATATTTATTACAAATGCACTTACAAAAAGTCCAGATAAAAACAGCATATATCCACTACAAGGTGGAGTAAAGAATACAGCACTGCAAGTCCCCAACGTAAGAATCCAACGCGTTTCGTCCGCTGGACTTCCTCAGGGATGTAGACTCACTCTTTCAGAAACCTTCCTACAAATATGCCGCCGGAATAGTCAAATGTAATCCACCTGTGGTGTAGATGCGTTGCGTGCATATCACACTGGAATGCACGTCGGAGTCCGGCTTCACTTCTGGTTCAGATCTGGCAATGAATGTGCTATGCGTTCCAAGCTGGAACGCAGGTAAAAACTGCCGGTGGGATCTCAAAACATACAACATACTATGAAGTGTCCCATCATGAAGGGGCATAAATCTAGGATGTACATTTACTAAAAAAGCCCTTATGGGGCAAAAGAAAGCTTGACATCCATATAAAAAACTTTATATCCATATAAAGGAATTGGATTAAGAAAATCATAGCTTATAAAAACTAATGTAAAACTTATTAAATAAAAAACAATATGGATATTTATGACCCAGTCATAGTAGGACACCTCTTAACAAATATTTGATATATACATAAATGTTATAAAGCTGACAGAAAATATAAACCAAATATTTATACAATAATTTGGATACATATTATAGTCAATTGTTGAAATAATTGAATGTTAGTTGTTAAGCTCCAAGATTGTAACAATATATTTTAAAGAGTTCTGAAACAAGTGTTAAAATTAATCATAATATAAAATTGATAATAATAATCATAATATGAAAAAAGAAAACAGAAGGATATGATAAAGATGTTAATATAACTATCCCGAAGAGGTTGATGTAACCTCCTTAAGATAAAGAAGTTATATTATTATCCATGGGTTAGTATCAAATTAGTCCTGTACGATCTATATCCATATTCTGACCTTGTTTGAGGGTTTAAACATTAGAGATCCATTGAGCTTCTTTTTTGTTAACTTGTGTGGATCTATTTCCTCCTCTCCAATTTTTATCTGCTCTATCTATATACAAATGTGTTTGTCCTGGTGTCTTACCTTCAAGCCTACCATCTCCTCAGCTGCTAACTTCCAGAACCGCTTAATATTGAACCATGGTTTTAGTCACATACACATACATTAGCAAATAACTGTAGCGGACCCTGGGCAACCACACTGGTTACATTGGCTAATTCCTCCTCTCAGCCAGACTTGAACTGTTAAATACTCAAGCACCCATTCCCCCAGTAACTAGATGAGACATGGTCCTGGGAGTCAACTGCTTTTATTTGGCCACACACAGCTTTTATGCACTGACCCTTAGCATAGGGTCCCTAATACAAAATTACAGGGGATTTTCTCCCAAGTGTCTCTGTGTCTGAGAGATAATTGAGTGAGAAAACTAAAACTCAATTATCTCTCAGCTACAGAAAAATATACACAATATATACAACCTCGCAAAAGTATCCCTTATATAACCAAGAACACCACAATAGTTATATCCCTGGGTAGCTCTGGTCTGAGTGTCCAACTTGGCCAAATATCACTCAGATCCATTTGGCAGAATCGGATCGCCACCAGCCCAAAATAGTTCCAGGGAAATAGGTGCCCCGGCCGTTCTCTGTTCTAAGATTCCTGTGCGAACACTGTATAAGAGATTCTCCTGATTTTAGGGAGCGAATGTCCCCCTTAGACAGTAGTTCACATCTCCTGAACGTCGTTCGCATAGTTGGTCGGGAAGTAGGACGGGCAGCAGTGTAATCTTTACCGGGGTTCGTGCAAGTGCCTAGCTGAAGAGGGTTCCAGGCGCTCGACGACCAAGTACCGTTGGCCACGTTTGGGAGACAAAATGGCCACCATTCTTTTGTAGACCACGTTTATTTGGTTACACGAAATGGGACCACCTAGGGGAAGCATGAATTAATTACTTTCCTTGCGGTTTCACACTTGATTTGTAGGTGTGAACGTTCTAATAGGGTACAGGCGTGGTCCTCGTTCAGGAGTCGAATACAGTGTGTTCAGGTAACATAACTCCCGAACGTATAAAAAGGAAAAGGAACGGTAAGTATTATTGAGTGATAACTAACAGACACATATACCCCTTAGTAGGAATTTGGTCCTACAGCAGGTGTGAGCTGTCTGTGTGTATTATGTGTGGTGGATGTTTGCATTGCAGGGGTGTTGTGAGGTGGTGCTTTTTTAACGTAAATTTATTATCAATTCAATTCTGACACCCTCCCTTTTGCCTATTTTGATCAAGTGGGGAGAAGGGGGCATGATTTCTCATTTATACCTGGTGATCCAGTGTTGGGACTAGTAGGCTGCACCCTCCACGGATGCAGAGGACGTCTCACTTCAGCATTGCTTATCTGGTACTTACTGTATGCAGGCAAGCTCTCCAGCCAGCCTGCACACAGTAAGAGTCCCGCACCACCCTGTTCCTAAAGACCCTTTCCCCCCTTGCTCAGCCACACCAAAGAAATGTGTCTGAAGGAAATCAGCAGAGGCTCCAGGAGCAGAGCCTTTACTGGTAGATAACACAGCATGCAAGCTGCCTGTAACATTGATCTGGGCAGCTCCATGCGGCTCGTTCAGTAGAAAGTGACATCATGTGTCATAGTGCAGCATGAGCCGCGAGGAGCTGCCCTGTTCAGGGTTACAGGCAGCATGCCCCTGTCACCACTGCAATTCCATGGCCGGTGAGGGAGATCTTCAGGACATTTGGATGCCAAGGGCAAGGACGGAGAACATGGTCTCCCTCCTTCTAATGTATCAGAGCGTTGCCGCAGATTACCGCGGCAACTCTCTGACATACACCCTGTGCTGGCCAGAAGGAGCTGTCTGCATCCACCAGGGGTGCAGGCAAGATTATTTTCCCACTGGATCACTAAGGATAAAGATATATAATATTTTTATTTTTACCATTTTAATTTTTTTATTAACTAATTTTTTAAGTATATAATCTCCCCTACTACTGCCCCATTACCTCCTACCTCTTCTACAGTGTCACGACTACTTTGTGACCCAACATGCAAAACTATATTAACACAAACAATGTATACCAGGCCTTAGAATGGCCGGACTTAACGTAATAGAGAATGGTCAAATAACAAGCCAAGGTCGGGGATACAGAATGAGACAATACGAATTAACTAGTCATGGGTCAGAATACTAGAAGTAGGGAAAGTCAAAAACATAAGCCAAAGTCAAGAACCAGAAAATACACCAAGAACGCACTCTGTGACAACCATCAAGTGGAAACCAATGAAAACACATTTTCATTATTAAGCCTTCTTTCTGATGAATCTAAATGTCTTTCAATAGCCTAAAACATGCCTTAGACTAAGATGACCAATCATAGATGACCAGCTCTATACCTTCTATAATGCCTTGCAGCTCTAAGGTAGACAAAGTATTATGGGTGATGTAGTTCTACAACATCTGGGATATACCGTTAGTCCCATCTGTCAATTTTAAATATGAATGAAATGAATATGAATATATATAATTTTCCTGATGCACAACATGCAGTTTGCCAGTAATACAAAGACTCAAAGATCAATCAGTCATTAAACGCATATAAATTAATCATTATGCGTCAGAGTGCAAAAAGGCAACAGCTGAAGGTGATAACTTAACAAAACGGCTTTCCTCAACTTCCTGAAACAGAAGAACTGTCTGATTTGTATTTTTATGTTTTTTACTGAGCGATCAAAATGTGTGGCTCCTGTAATATACACTAAGACATCACAGCATTTTATCACTTTTTTTTATTATTTTATTATTAATCTTTGTTATTTCTATTAGAAATAATATGTTGTATACTTTTTCCTTTTTAAAGGAAAAGAAAAACAGCGTGTCATATGACACGACATAACGCGTATAAGCAGGATATTTGATGAGTATATGTTTAATTAAGAATGCATGTGACTGTTTCAATGTCTGTTTACCATTTTAGACTTTCCTATCACACATCCAACAAACCAAACCAGAGAAACACATTACATTTTTAATGATCAGCTGATACAATTGCTTTACTAATTTGCCTCTCAAATTAACTGTGAGGCATCGAGATGATCATTTGAGCTAACAAATGTATTGGGGATTTAATCAATGCTGTATTTCAAGAACACTTTCAAACACACTAACCCAAGGTTTTTTCTATCCTTAAAAATAAATGGAACAGAGAGAAATAGTGTACGTAGTATGCAGTATATCAAAATCCCTTTATGAGAGTGCTGAAAAGGTGTCATGTGAAAAAGTGAGCAAAAAGTGTTTGTGTTAGAAGGTGAAAAGATATTATTATTATTTTATTATTTATATAGCGCCAGCAAATTCCGTAGCGCTGTACAATGGGTAAAATTATTTCTCCAGCAAGAGCCCATTCATTGACTGCTGGTGGGGTAAGAAAAAGTGAGGTGGAGGTGGAAACTTGGCCAAAAGTATATTGTGATTTTGTGTAAGGGGGAGTTTTGCTTTTGTGTCTCCATGTGCCTGCAAATACACAAGTGACACCAACACTTTAATATAGAAATATGCTTGTTTAATGCTGAGGGACACAAATAGGCACTAAGGGTGGCGCCTCCTGTTAGACTGAACTGGTTTGGCCCAACAGTGGGTTTATGGTTTAACCCCTTAAGGACACTTGACATGTGTGACATGTCATGATTCCCTTTTATTCCAGAGGTTTGGTCCTTAAGCGGTTAAAGGAACACTATAGTCACCTAAACAACTTTAGCTTAATGAAGCAGTTTTAGTGTATAGATCATGCCTCTCAGGTTTTACTGCTCAATTCCCTGCGATTTAGGAGTTAAATCACTTTGTTTCTGTTTATGTAGCCCTTGCCACACCTTCCCTGGCTCTGACTGACACAGCCTGCATGAAAAAAAAAACTGGTTTCACTTTCAATCAGATGTAATTTACCTTAAACAAGTATATCTCTTTCTCTGTAAATTGAACTTTAATAACATACAGAAGGCTCTTGCAGGGTCTAGCAAGCTAACATAGCAGGGGATAAGAAAATCTAAATTAAACAGAACTTGCAATAAAGGAAGGATAAACTTTAGTTGACTCTTTACAGGAAGAGTTTAGGGAGGCTGTGCAAGTCACATGTAGGGAGGTGTGACAAGGGTTCACAAACAAAGTGATTTAACTCCTAAATGGCAGAGAATTGAGCAGTGAGACGGCAGGAGTATGATTTATACACCAAAACTGCTTCATTAAGCTAAAGATGTTTTGGTGACTGTAGTGTCTCTTTAAGCAAAAAGCTGCGTTGGAAAAAAAAATCCAACTTAATCAAGCTAGAGATCAATAATAACTTGACTATTTGGGAGTGTTGTAGCGGAGATGCAATATTCCCCAGGTTATCTCCGCTTATAATCCAAGTGAGGCTCAGGAACAAGTAAATAGTAAATCCACAGGCAAGGCTTCCAGCAGGTAAAATACAGCAATATCCCCACAGCAATCCCAATAACTGGATGACACACAGTTTCAGGAGCAGAACTGAAAGCTTTAATCCACAGTCTCCTTTTAAAGCATGCTCCCTTGCAAGGGAGGGATTTACAATAATTATTACAGTAGCCAATCCTGTCCTGGTAACCTCCCACACATCTCCTCCCCTCAGCCAGCATCATAATCCCCTTATCCAGTACAGTAATTCCCCCCGTTTATGGATGTACCCCTAAACGTAGGGGTACCGCTTTAAATCCTACATCCCCGGATACCCCTGATCTGGGTGAACAACATATCCAAAAATCACCCAGATCAGACCAGGGGTTCGGGAAATGTATGGAGGGAATAAAATGACCGACCGCACTAACTGAGATAGCCGAATGAGGTTCCATGCGAATGGGCCCTGCGGTCGGTCCTGGCATAAGGGAATAAAATACACGAAAACCTCTAGCTATAGAGGCTAGGGAGGGTTCGCCTGAATCCCCTCGTTCGGTTCTTTCTATCTACCGAACGAGGGGCCGTTCGGTAGTTAGGAACCGAACGGACCGGGCTTGTGGAGGTCTCAGCGGTGTTCGCCTACTCGAGTGTCCGATTTTAGTTCCAGACACTCGACGGCAATTGAGGACACACTTCACAAAGGGGAGGTCTGGTTGTTCGGTAGTTTCATTCGAATGAACTAAGGAAATGAAACTACCGAACAATCAGAGGAATACAATTCTTTTAAAAGACATATAACACAGCAGATCACACGAATGCAGTTATGTACAATATATTTGCAGGATAGCCTGGTGCCATCCGCTACACTGCTCCCCCTTGCCCACAAGCCGGCATACACAGTCTGATCCAACACGGATCGGCTTGGGGATGTCCGGGGAGGCTCACGGATCATTTCTCTAGGTCAGTTTGTCTTGACAACCCGTCAGCGTTTCCATTCTGTTTACCCGGGCGGTACTGGATATTAAAGTCAAAGGGCTGCAGCGCCAGACTCCAGCGCAGCAGCCTGGCATTGTCCCCAGCCACCCGGTTTAGCCATACTAACGGGTTGTGATCCGTGAGCAGGGAAAAAGCTTGTCCGTACAAATATGGCTGTAATTTCTTCAGGGCCCACACCACAGCCAGGCATTCCTTCTCGATGGTGGCGTAGCTTACTTCTCGAGGTAACAGTTTGCGGCTGATGTAAGCCACGGGATGTTCTCCGCCATCGGCCCCGACTTGGCTCAGTACTGCTCCCAATCCAAACATAGAAGCGTCTGTGTGGACAAGAAAACGTTTAGTTGGATTGGGAGCTGCCAAAACAGGGGCATTGGTCAGTGCATCTTTCAACAACTGAAATGCCTGCTCACACTCCGGGGTCCAGGTTACTTGGCGGGGCAGGTTTTTACGGGTTAAGTCGGTGAGAGGTTTGGCCAGGGCACTATAATTCGGGACAAATTTCCGGTAGTACCCGGCCGTTCCTAGGAACGCTAATACCTGAGTCTTAGTCCTAGGGGTGGGCCATTGAGCCACAGCCTCTACTTTGGCTGGTTCTGGCTTCTGCTTGCCGCATCCTACCCGATGACCGAGGTATTGCACTTCAGCCATTCCTATGCTGCATTTGGCTGGTTTCAGCGTTAAACCAGCGGCCCTAATCCTGTCTAGGACCGCTCCTATATGGGTCAAGTGTTCCTGCCAGGTATTGCTGAAAATGGCAATATCATCGAGGTATGCGCAGGTATAATCTTGGAACCCATCCAGGAGGCGGTCCACCATCCGCTGAAAAGTAGCCGGGGCGTTTTTCATCCCAAACGGCATGACCTTAAATTGGTACAAGCCGAATGGGGTGACAAAGGCCGACTTAGGGATGGCGTCTTGTGCCAAGGGTATTTGCCAATACCCTTTACACAAGTCAATAGTGGTGAGGTAGTGCCCCCTCGCCATCCGGTCCAGTAGTTCGTCTATCCTGGGCATGGGATAGGCGTCAGATACCGTCTTCTCATTCAATCTCCGGTAGTCTACACAAAAACGGGTCGTGCCGTCCCGTTTTGGTACTAGCACTACCGGGGATGCCCAGGGGCTGTCAGAGGGCTCAATCACCCCCAGCTGGAGCATCTCATCGATCTCCTTGCGCATGTTCGCCCGTACCGCTTCTGGGATGCGGTACGGGGTCTGACGCATGGGAAGTTGCCCTGGGGTGTCTACTCTGTGATTGGCCAGAGGAGTGTAACCAGGTACATTAGAGAAGATATCCTGTTTCTCCCTCAACAGCTGTTGTACCTCGCTCCGCTCCTGTGGGCTCAACCGGTCCCCCAGGGTGACTTCCCCTAAGTCCCCTGATAACTGACCCTCCCCAGCAGATCTGGGAGAGGCAAACTGTCAAACTCCTCTGAGTTAGGCGCGCATATGGCGGTCACTTCCTCAGAGCGCTCCTGGTAGGGCTTCATCATGTTCACATGGAGCATGCGTCGCCCCCCAGTACCAATGCATGAGCCTATTATATAAGTGGTGTCACACCGTTGTTCTACCACCTTATAAGGGCCCTGCCAGGCGGCCTGCAGCTTATCGTGTCGGACAGGTTTTAAAATCAACACTTTCTGCCAGACCTGAAAGCTACGGTCCCTGGCGCCCCGATCATTCCATGTGCGTTGGCGTGTCTGAGCCGCCTGCAAATTCTCGCGTACCGTCTGGGTTAAGGCCTCCAGGCGGTCTCGGAATGCCAACACGTATGGTATGATGGGGTACCGTCAGTGCTACGTTCTCCCTCCCAATGCTCTCTGATTAAATCTAAAGGCCCTCGTACCCTGCGGCCAAACAATAGTTCAAATGGGGAAAACCCAGTGGATTCCTGCGGCACCTCCCTGTAAGCAAAGAGGAGGTGAGGCAGGAATTTCTCCCAGTCCTTGTGGGTCTCTGCGAAGGTTCGGAGCATTTGTTTCAATGTACCGTTGAAACGTTCGCAGAGCCCATTCGTCTGGGGGTGGTAAGGGGAACTAATGACAGGCTTAATGTCACAAAACTTCCAGAGGCGCTGTGTGACTTCGGCGGTGAATTGGGTGCCCATTGGGTGCCCTGATCGGAGACAATCTCCCTGGGAAGTCCCACCCGGGAGAATATCTGCATCAGGGCTTCCGCTACTGTCTCAGCCTGTATATTCGTCAGGGCCACCGCCTCTGGATATCTGGTGGCATAGTCTACTACTGTCAGGATAAATCGTTTACCTGACGGGCTCGCTTTGTTGAGGGGTCCTATTAGGTCAACTGCTACCCTGCTAAAGGGTTCCTCGATTATGGGAAGGGGATGTAACTTGGCCTTGCGTCGGTCCCCCCTTTTCCCCACCCTTTGGCATGTATCGCACGTGTTGCAATACCTGCGCACTTCCTGGCTAATTCCAGGCCAAAAGAAGCTTTGTGTTAACCTGTGCCGGGTCCTGCTGACCCCTAAATGTCCAGATAGCGGGATGTCGTGTGCTATCCGGAGTAACTCTGCCCGGTACCACTGGGGTACCACTAACTGCCTCATCACAATCGGGTCTGACCCGGATATCCTCTTATCCGTCTCCCGATATAGCAGCTGTTTGTCCCAGATAAACCTTTCGCCCTCCCCCCCAGGCGTGTCTGCTGTCACCTTGTCCCTATACACCTGCAAGGTGGGGTCAGTCACTACCTCAGCTGCAAATTCGTTAGGAGGGGCCCAGGGAACACAGTCAAGGGGAGGGGAAGGAGCTCTTACCTGAACCTCCGGGAGTGTGTTGTAGTCCTGGGTGCGGGCCTGTTGATGAGTAACCACAGGGTGAGCTTCTCCTGTGGTGGGTGTCTGGGGCTCAAAAGCAGATGTGAGCCTCCCCAGATCGTTCCCCAATAAAACCTCCGCCGGTAACTGCGGCATCAACCCCACCTCCACATGTCCTGCCCCCGCTCCCCAATGCAAGTGTACCCTCGCTGTAGGTAGCCGGTATACTGCTCCCCCGGCTACCCTGACGGCCACAGTCTTGTTTAGTTTAGCCTGGTCTGAGACCAGGTGACTCTTTACCAGGGTGATGGTGGCTCCTGAGTCACGTAGCCCCTGAACCGCTTTACCCTCCAGATACAGGGTCTGCCTGTGATGCTGGCGGTTGTCAGCATTAGCCTGGACTGGATCCGCCTCGTGCAGTACTTCCCACTGTTCTACAGTTGTAATGGGAACCGCTGAGCCATATGGTGTGGCCACGATGTCCTGGTAGTGGTGGGCTGCGGCTGCTCTCGGTGGTGGTGATGGACCGGGCCGGATCCAGGTGGAACGGTCCCGCAGCTGGGGGCATTCCCTTTTATAATGTCCCCATTTCTGGCAGTGGTGGCAGGGGCCCGACGTGGGCTGGCGGAAACGTGGCTGTGCAGCGGGCGGTGGTGGTGGTGGCAGTGGTCTCGGTGGAGCTGGAGTGTAGCTGTTTCCCCCAAAGGTTTTAAAAGGGACTTTTGGAGCTGCAGGTTTTTGCTGCCTGCGTGCATCTAGGTACTCATCTGCCTTCCTGGCTGCTTCGGTAAGGGAGGTGGGGTTTCTGTCTCTTACCCACTCCTGTACCTCGCTTGTTACTCCTTCATAAAATTGCTCCATCAGTACCATTTGTAATACATCCTCCATAGACCGTGCCTTGCTCGCTTGCACCCACCCCAGGACTGCCCTTTGTAGTCTGCATGCCCACTCGGCATGTGAGTCTTTCTCCACCTTCTTTAAATCCCTGAATCTCCGCCGGTATGCTTCTGGTGTTATAGCATACCTGGCCAATATAATTTCTTTAACTTTATTGTAATTCCTTATTTCTTCATTGGGTACAGTACGATATGCCTCAGCTGCCCTCCCAGTTAACCTTCCTGCCAAAATGGGTACCCAGTCCTCTGCGCTGATTCTATGCAGTGTACAGAGTCTCTCAAAATCTTGCAGGAAAGCGTCTATATCTTCCTCTGCCTCCACATATCTTTTAAAAGCCTGGTATGGTATTTTAGGCTTACCTTCTTGTGGCATATTTACTGCAGAGCTGCGTTCTGGGGTTGCTGTTTGATTTCTCAGTACAAATTCCTGGACTTCCGTCATAGTTTTTGAAATAATTTCTGCTGGAGGGTGTTCCCCATAGAAAGATAGCCTAAATTGTAGCTGCCTCTGGAACTCCCTCTGTTCCGGTGTTTCTCCCGAATTCCCCTGTTCGGGAACCGAATCGCCCTCCATTCGGTACTCCGCCATAAGTTCAGTAATGAGTACCGCTTTCTTCTTATTGCTGGCTTGTATACCCCTTGCCTCCAGGAGGTATTTTAGCGTGGAGCGTTTTAGTGTGGCAAAATCAATCTCCATTCGTACTCCATTTATGCTTGTTCCTCTGTGAGTCTGGATCCCACCGCTACCACCAATGTAGCGGAGATGCAATATTCCCCAGGTTATCTCCGCTTATAATCCAAGTGAGGCTCAGGAACAAGTAAATAGTAAATCCACAGGCAAGGCTTCCAGCAGGTAAAATACAGCAATATCCCCACAGCAATCCCAATAACTGGACGACACACAGTTTTAGGAGCAGAACTGAAAGCTTTAATCCACAGTCTCCTTTTAAAGCATGCTCCCTTGCAAGGGAGGGATTTACAATAATTATTACAGTAGCCAATCCTGTCCTGGTAACCTCCCACACATCTCCTCCCCTCAGCCAGCATCATAATCCCCTTATCCAGTACAGTAATTCCCCCCGTTTATGGATGTACCCCTAAACGTAGGGGTACCGCTTTAAATCCTACATCCCCGGATACCCCTGATCTGGGTGAACAACATATCCAAAAATCACCCAGATCAGACCAGGGGTTCGGGAAATGTATGGAGGGAATAAAATGACTGACCGCACTAACTGAGACAGCCGAATGAGGTTCCATGCAAATGGGCCCTGCGGTCGGTCCTGGCATAAGGGAATAAAATACACGAAAACCTCTAGCTATAGAGGCTAGGGAGGGTTCGCCTGAATCCCCTTGTTCGGTTCTTTCTATCTACCGAACGAGGGGCCGTTCGGTAGTTAGGAACCGAACGGACCGGGCTTGTGGAGGTCTCAGCGGTGTTCGCCTACTCGAGTGTCCGATTTTTAGTTCCAGACACTCGACGGCAAAACACCGCTGTTCGGGAGTTTTAAAATGGCCGCCGCCACGTGTTCGTTTGTCGAATGGCGGCCACCCCCGAGAACAAAGGACGGCTACTTACTAGGCAATTACCCGTTCGCAACAATGTTGCAACGGGTAATTGAGGACACACTTTACACAGGGGAGGTCTGGTTGTTCGGTAGTTTCATTCGAATGAACTAAGGGAATAAAACTACCGAACAATCAGAGGAATACAATTCTTTTAAAAGACATATAACACAGCAGATCACACGAATGCAGTTATGTACAATATATTTGCAGGATAGCCTGGTGCCATCCGCTACAAGTGTGTTAAGAAAACTTGCGCACTAAATAAAGGTATTTGGGTGCATCTTCCAAAGACTCAGTCAGATCCTTACAATTACAAATGAATAATAGAATTGTGACAAAAGTGTTAAGCAGGATTTTTAATTCGCCAACAGTTTGACCCTCTAAGGCACTCCAGATGTTGTAGACTACATCTCCCATAATGCTCTTACAGCCATACTGCTGGCTAAGCATCAGGTGAGATGTAGGCCACAACATCTGGAGTGCCTACCCTTGATCTAACCTAACAAACACCTGTTAGAGGGTCAAAACCTTGCTGGATCCACATATTGGTTGATTCAAATCCCTGGTTACTCCGAAGTTGCGATTATTTTATAACTTTGCTAGTTGGCCCTTAAATTATGCAATTGAATGAAACTTTGAAAATCACCTATAATGATCTGTTTTCTTTTAATTATTAAAGCTTTAGCAATTGATACCAACATCCAGCCAGGGCAGACATTACAAATGATGAGGTGTAATAGAACTACTGTCTCATTTATCTGTGCTGTTTTCCAGGTACAAAGGATAGAGATTAGGCAGTTAAAGGGTTGCAGAAAGAAGTGTTGAATTCTGCATTTAATTTTATTTTTCACACCATGTAACTATGTTTGCCGTAAACATAATATTAAAAATTCCTCTTTAAAATGAAATTCTAAGCTCAAAAATCTTCATAATGATTTGAGAAATGACACTGTTTACATTTTGCAATCCCCAAATCGCTAGTGGCTGTCATTCAGACAGTTGAAGAATGTGTCATTGAGGTAATTTTACAGTGGACGAATGAGTCTCCAAGCAAATGAAATGTACATAATTTTGGACCCAGTAAAAAAAAAATGACGTAGGTACCAAAATGTTGCCTTGCCAAACTGACATATGGCTGAAATTGGACTGTCCTGAAAAATGTTGGTAGATTCATTGAATTGTTTTGTCATATGTCCTTAGGTGACAGTAACTAAATGTTCATTTTATTCACAGATCAAACGACCAGTAGAGAGAAAATAAGAAGCAGTAAACGTAATCTATATTTATATAACTCTATATTATATATTTAATAAATATATCATATATAAATACAGATTTATTTTTTTGCTGTTCCTCTTGGTTTTTCTCTATTGGTTATTTTTCTGCCGAGCCGAACCGATATTTGATGATAATTCGAGTGTCCGCACAAATGTTCTATTTTCTGGAAAAATGGTTCGATCAAGCCAACTTTTCTTGCCATGAACAAGTCTGTAATTGAATACAGTTGATGTTTACCATGTTGCCAACTGATTCTCCGATTTGTCAAGTGCCAACCCTGTTTGTAGGATTAGAAACACACTGTTACTATAGCAATCATAAATGGAAGACTGCAAACTGCCAAGAATGTATGTAACAAATGTGTAATATTAACTATATTAACAATTTATTTAGATTTCTAGCAATAAAAAGTGTATTGCCTATTTTGAGTGATCTAGGACATCCTGCCTAGGAAGACCCCTAGGGAAACTATAGATACCCACGCCACTTCATCTCATTGAAGTGGTCTGGGTGCACTGTCCCTATCCAAACCATTGCAGTTTCAGAGAATGTTTCAAAAATGATAAAATTTAGGTGAGAGCACACTTTAAAGGTATTAATGTATGGGGGTCATGGCTGGCCGAGCACCAAGCCAGACGTGTTCAAGTGGAGCTGTGTCAGGGCCCTACAAAACATAGACAAAACCGCAGAATACCGTAAGCTGAAAATACAACATATACACCATGCCACAGCTGATAACATGGGACGCAAGCATAGGAGGCAATTTCAGGTAGAGAGACCCGCTCTCCCCCACATTAGGCTATCGTTTGAGTGACCTACACACCCGGTGCCAGCCAAGATGGTGCCTACCACCTAATGGGACTCAGAGGCCTCAGAGGACTCACAGGGAGATGAACAGGAACCCTGTACCTCACCTTGCTCTAGTAGAGAGCACCCCAGTGTCAATTCTGATGATGACTCATCCTCTTCTACAAAGGGGGACATTAAGAGGCTCCTAGTAGACTTTAGACAAATCTGGAAGGCGGACGTGATGGAGATCCAGACTGAAGTAGGCAAACTGCAACACAGAGTGAGTGGATGCTGTGGAGGAGAGGGAGAAAGCCAGAGACACTCAAACACAAAACAACATGAAACAAACCTCACTACCCAAATCCAACAGTTGCAGAAAACAGTGGTCTCTTTGGAGACTCGCCATAGATGCCAGAACATTCGCCTACAGAGAGGATTGCAGGGGGAGACCTGCTTCCATTTATTCAGCGAATGACGGCACATATGGGCCTTACTGGAGACACAGATCCCCCACTCATCCTGCCCTCCTACCGGGAGGCACCGGGAGACACCATCACCATTACAAGGGACATAGTGGTGAGCAATAATGAACAAATCCAGATCAATGGGTAAACTTACCTTTGAGGATTGCACAGTGTCCCTATACAATGACCTTCCGTATACAGTACTGGTGGAAAAGAGAAAACTGGCACGAGCAGCCAAGAAACTACGAGACCACTCCATCAGGTATAGATGGACCCCAGAGGGAACACTTGAAATCTCCCACAAAGACACAACACTCATCTTCTCCTCTTCGGATGACCAAGAGACCCTGTTCCCCAAGCTGGAGATACAAGCCTCCTCTAAAGGGGAAAATTTAGCCAAGGGTCGCACCCTGGGCTGGTGCAAAGATTTTTGCCGCCCTAGGCAAAAACAATGTAGCTGCCCCTTTTGTTACATCCACTCATGCATACTGACACACACGCACTGAAGAATGCAGATTGATGCACACACACACACACACACACACTGATGAATGCAGACTGACGTGCACACACACACTGACCCATGCAGACACACATACTGGCCCATGCAGACACATACACTGACACACACTGATACATGCAGATCCACACTGACCCATACTGCAGACACACACTGACCCATGCCGACACAAACTGACCCATGCACACACATAGACACACACTGACCCATGCAGACACATACTGACCCATGCAGACAAACACTGAACCTTACAGACACACACTGACCCATATAGACACAAACTGACCCATACAGACAAACACTGACCCATACAGACACACACTGACCCAATTTGTGTAATTATTCAAACGTAGAGGGGCGCCCAAACGTGCAGAGCAGTAAAGCCTTGTTGGCCTATAGGAAGCGCCGGCCCTGGTCACACCCCACCAGAAGGAAACACTATGGGAGTGGGGGACGCAAGGGACACGAAGAGACAAGCAGACCGATCAGCTTCACTAAAGAAACCACGAGCGTGAACGTGTCTACTCCAATGCGGACACAAGAGTTACCAAAGACGGAGCAAGGGAACAGCTCAATTCACCTGGCACTACCCCCTGCACAGACGAGAAACCTAGTTCCAGAGAGGAGAACCACAGACCAGACAAGGGGGCGAACTACTACCACGCACCTTATGTCTCCCAAATGTTAAAGATTGGTATGATTACGTTCTTTAATCCATGCCTCTCTCCCTGCCTTTTGCTCACCTACTTTCTTTCTTTCTTTCTTTAACATTATATTAAATACCCTACATACCGAGACTATATCCTGAGCTATGAGATTGCAGCAACAAGCCAGCGACGACCTAATATACATGTATCTATTTTACTCCCCATACTATTGAACAGTTGTATGCTGAAGGAAAACTTTAAATAAAATATAAAAAATAAAATATTGAAGGATCACTATAAGGTCAGGAACACAAACATGTATTCCTGACCCTATAGTGTTAAATCCACCATCTAGCCCCCCTGGGCCCCTCATGCCTCCATAAATATAGTAATACTCTTACTGTATTCAAGCCTTAAGCTGCTGGCTCTGCCCTGTTCCAATCATAATGCTTCCCCATAGGATTGGCTGAGACTGACAAGGAGGCAGATCTGGGGCAAAGCCTGCATGATTCAAACACAGCCCTGGCCAATAAGCATCTCCTCATAGAGATGAATTGAATCAATGAATCTCTATGAGGAAAGTTCAGTGTCTGCATGCAGAGGGAGGAGATACTGAATGTTTGGATGCATTTTAGGCAGCCATGACCCAGGAAGGATCTCTAACAGCCATCTGAGGAGTGGCCAGTGAATTTATCACTAGGCTGTAATGTAAACACTGCCTTTTCCCTGAAAAGACAATGTTTACAGCAAAAAGCCTGAAGGTAATGATTCTACTCACCAGAACAAATTCAATAAGATCTAGTTGTTCTGGTGACTATAGTGTCCCTTTAATGTATGTAAATTACACACACATGCAATTTTACCATAATGGTTGAAATTTTTTTTAAAATCTTTACAACATAGTTTCTCAAATACTCTCATAGCATCAGATTTCAAATTATGTGGGTAAAAATGATATTTTTGCTTTAAATCTGTATGTTTAAAATTATCTTCAGTAAATTCTTCCTTACCTGAAAAAAATTTTTTTCTTCTTTTTTATCTATATTATGTTCTAAGAATTTTTTTTCTGGTTACGTCTTTTATGTTATGGCAATCTAATCATAAATGTCCAGGATCCAGTGGAAAATTCAACTTACCTAAACTAAGCAATGTTCATATCAAAAGGCACTGAAAGTCTGAGCCTACTATTAAGTGGCTCAGTAATATGTGAGTGGGGTAAATTTGTGTTAATTTCCTTAGCTTACTAATATATAGATTTCTCTATGGTCTTCCAGTTTTTTTGTATTTTTAGGTTTTATCAATCTTATGGTAAAATTGCATGTGTGTGGAGTTTACATATATTAATACATTAACATGTGGTGCTCGTCACACGCAATAGGTCCCCCCTATGTGCTAACATTGCAGTAAACAGTAACAGTAAAGTGTTCCTTTTAGGATTGAATATTCTATGATAATATCCATCAATGTATGTTTTTTATTTTTTCCCCTTCAAAAATCAATGGTCAACTTTTCATGTAAGTTTTCTATATTGCACTGCTCTACAGTACACAGGGAGTTAAGGTATCCAATGTAGTTGAGCACATTCCATGCCTATTTTTAATCAGTGTCTACTGACACTGGGGGGGATTCAGTTCTGACCTACAGGACTACTGCTGATAGCCTTTAAATCTCTCCTTGTCATGTTCGCAATGCACCCCCGATTATTCTGAATAAAGGTTTCTTCCTATAATGCTGATCACTATCTCATTATATTAGTCATAATAATTAGTTTAATCCAAAAATCTGATTCACAACAGCATTGTTCTTTTCTTCCTCGTTCATGCCCAGATCGCCCCTTTTACAGTCAAAAATCATTTTCGCTTCCAGGCTCGTCTTGATGAGCTCCCACACCTTAACCCTATGCCAGTCTGTACACTGGCTCACTATAAGTTTTCAAGTTCAATTTAAAATGTAAACCCTGTTATTATAACCGCCCCAACTCTCAAGCAAAACCTTACTAATAGTGATGAAAGTTATGTCTACAAAGTATCCAGTTCTCCTTTAACCCCTTAAGGACCAAACTT
The DNA here is from genome assembly GCA_933207985.1 of Pelobates cultripes. Classification (NCBI taxonomy): domain Eukaryota; kingdom Metazoa; phylum Chordata; class Amphibia; order Anura; family Pelobatidae; genus Pelobates; species Pelobates cultripes. Next base: position 114,587,896 of record OW240919.1, read on the forward strand.
CTGGAATAAAATGGAATCATGACATGTCACACATGTCATGTGTCCTTAAGGGTTAAACTCACTTTCAATTCTCAAAAATTCTCATTTAATTTAATAACCGGTTTGTTTGTGGATGATGAATGCTTGTATATAATATCCTATATGATAAAAAAATATAAACAAACGTCTATTTTGCGTACTCATTTGGTTATCATCCCCAGAAATAACTACTTTATTCCATGTACACTATATAATCACTATAATTCTACAGTTTTATATTGTATCTTCAAAATTGCTAATTTATGTTGGCAAGCCATATAGTATTATGCCATATGTAATATATGCAAATGTGAGTGCACAGTGTGTGGGTGTAGTATATAATAATGAATGCAGTTATGCTGTTATACATTTTCATCAGCGCCTTTTACCTTTTATGTTGTGTAAGTGTCCAAGTAAAAAAATAAATAAATAATATCTATATATATATATATATATATATATATATATTAGATAGATAGATACATACATACTTACACACACTACATATATATTTTAATTTTAATTTTTTTTACATAAAAAGATACACACACACACACACACTTGCATGTATCTTTACATTAAGCAGCTATCAGCAGACTCAGCATGCACTGGAGAGCTGTGCTTTAATCACTATATGATCCTGGGTCTTATAGTGTGTCTGTGAGTGCATCAGGGGATTTAAACCTTCTAATCTTACTGTGGCCGGGAAGGGACAAACCTTTCCATCTCTGCCTGCAGGAGGAAACGCGCTGTCATTTTAGGGAATGGTTGTGGTACAGGCTGTGTTTAGGAATCGGCACATGCTGTGCCAGTGATGGGGATAAAGGTATGACAAAGACTGGGTGTGTATAGGATGTACAGCCTCTGCCCCCCCTCCCCTCCTTCCCAGGCTGTGACACAGAGAGGTGCATGCTGCTAGTGAATGCTGGGGGTCATGCAGTGCCTTGGGAGCCACAGCCTGTGTGCTGTGTGTTATTCGGGGTCTCCCCAAGCCATTTGCCTGGCTTTATGACAGCACTGTGGGTGGGTGGATCAGACTGATTAGACACCCCCCACCCCTCTCCCATCTTCTCTCCCTCCCCGACACAAAGAGGCTGAGACAGAGGAGAGTGGGATCCAGCCAGCAGCAAGGAGAACATCAGCTCCCAGCCCACCTGGGACATGACAAGCCCTGGCTACCCCAGCAGGGCACAGGAGGAGAGGCTAGAACTAGCCTGGGGTGGGGGGCAGTGGTGGGGAGGGGGCAGGTGGCACTGGAAGACAGCATGGTTGTGAGATCAAGATGAAGAGGAGGAGGAGGAACAGGGAGGGGGGTATCCATCCATCAGTGTGCAGTATAATATTACCATCTGGCTAAGAACAAGTGTAGAGGGAGCAGGCGAAGCAGCAACCACCATCACTGCTGGATTTAGCAGACCTGCTGCAACACCCAATGCAATACACAGCACAATTAGACAGGGCAGCCTTCACCAGGAGACAGGCTGCCATACCAACACACCAGTTTTGCCACTGCAATTGCCCTGGTCGGTCTCATTGATGCCTCTGCCTTCCTGCCCCCGACCCAAGCACCGACTATGGGCTGCCTCCAAAGCCTCACCTGCAAGTCCCGCATCAAGAGGGAGAACATCACGGTGTATGATGTGTGTGCCACCATAGACCAGTGCCCTACCTCCATAGAGGAGAACTCGCCCATTGTCTTAAGGTACAAGACCCCTTACTTTAAAGCCTCTGCCAGGGTGGTCATGCCACCCTTGCCCAGGAACGAGACCTGGGTGGTTGGATGGATACAAGCTTGCAATCAGATGGAATTCTTCAACATCTACAGCGACCTGGGAATGTAAGTAAGCTGCCTCTGGTGCCAACATAGGGACATTGTAGTGCCAACTATGACCTCTGGGGGCAGTATTACCAAGGGAGGGAGGTGGAGGGGTTAAATGTAATATCAATTTGTATATAGACTATACATAAAGTTAAATAGCCCATATCATAAGGTCCCCATACTCCACCCAAAAACTGTAGGTTTTAGGCAAGTGTTTCTAGTCATTTTTGTGCCAGAGGTACTGAAATGGTTAAATTATGTATTAGCATTCTAAGCACAACTTGCATTTTTTTTTGTGACTTGTAAATTTCTTATTTTCTGTGATCAATGTTGGAGATTTTATGGAATGATGTCATTTATTACAATCCCACACACACACACACACACACACACACAGTTCTCAGTAGCAGATAAAGGATGTGTGATCAAACTACCCAAATAAATTATTCAGAGATGCACTAGTCATTTCTCTACAAAGTTGATATTATCTGAGCTTCAAACATGTCAAGGGCAACTAAAATGAGATGTTTTCTTTAATTATATATATTTCTAACTGACATTATTAGCCAGTTGCTTAATTGTAAATGAATACCATACAGACCGCAGATCTTAATAGAAATGTCATGGTATTAATGTCAGCATTACCTGAATTTGAGTGTTTGGAAGCCAGCACAGATCAGTAAAACAACACTTTTTGCCAAAAAAAATTTCTGCTTTCAAAGTTCAGAGATTTACATTGCATAAGCAGGAACATTGCTTCTTAATTACAAATTGACAAGTTACTGCAGTGACTAATATTGGTAATGGAAATTGGACAGTGACTCACTTTCAAGTACCCAGATAGTATACATGATATATATCTCTATATTGAGTCATTTGTTTTACCAGTGTGAAGCTTTGCGAAGTTAAAATTGTTTGCTAAAGTATATATTCATAGGTAATGGAAATAGAAATAGCTTTCCATCTGTCTACTTTTGGATAAAATATTGTCACCACTAATGTAGAAGAGGAAATGTTTGCATTTTAAAGTTCAAAACCGTTATTAGAACATTTAATTTATTGAATTAAATGGCAAAAAGAGTTGATGACACGTTAACCTGGTTTGTAAATATAGGGGCAAAGTTTTAATATTTAATTAAATGTTGCCACTCTTTTACAACACTTAGGCTTTGCACAATTATATATTTAAGAAGTTACTTAAATCACTTGAGAGGTTTTGTCTCTTTCATTAAACCCACTATTTAATTCATGTCCGGGTTGCTGACCTTCAAAAGATTTCCATTTAGCATACTGTCTACTGCCGGACATGTCAACATTCTAGATATTTAAACATTTTTTGGTTCAAAAGCTATGTTTAAAATAGCAGGCCATTGCTAAGGAATGCACAGAAATGTGGGCACCAAAGGGGGATGACTATTCTGAAAAGCATTCTGCGAATTTCAGGGGAGATGCTGTATATAAAGCAATATATTTTTAGAAATGCAATGTATCATAAAAACCGGTATTTAAAATAAAGAGCGATACATTTTGTTTCTGTGTGTGTGTGTGTGTTTGCAATATGTAAATACATATACAACCCTATAAGTAGGTGATCAAAGCTTTGTAGTCTCTACTTAGGACATAACAGAAACACTCTTGTGTAAAACTACCAATCTTTTAAAAAAGCAGAATATATATTTTTTACATTTCTTTTTTTTTTCTCAATGTGTCAAAAATATTGATATAACATCAAATATATATATATATATATATATATATATAATAATATTTTTTTTTCCTGTGCATTTACAAATATATATTAGTTAGTTTGGTGAATTCCCATTAAATTTCTAACTGACAAATACAGGTAATCAGGTCTATGTTTGAAACTCTGAATCTCCTGTATTTTTTTTTGTGAACTGTGGCCTTTAGCCAGGGCGATGTAAGTGACACACCACAACAGCTTGAGTGCCGGATGTTTCCTATGCCTCACACGAATATTAGCATTATCAGCATATTATGCATTAGGTACTGAAGTTCTGGATTTACTGATAGCTCCTGATTTTAGCAGGACATATACATTCTAAAATAGCATGGTTTCTGGACTGTACCTTACCTTTCTGTCTTGTTTGTAGAGAATTTTAACACAACAATACATTCTAACTGAATAAGTCATTTAAACTGTGGATTATATTGTATGATTGCCCGTTTTAAAACCTGCCTATTCCATCAATTATTTATGTATCCAGACATTTTGGGGTCTTATACGATTAAGGTACAAGGGTTTCCCCTTTCTTACCCCTTTTTTTGGTTCATCGCCGTTTATATTGTGTCACCCCTTCCGACTCAATACATCTCCATGAGGAAAATTCAGCGTCTCCATGCAGAGCGTGGGGACGCTGAACGGCAGGGCTGCTTATTGTGCAGCCCTGAGCCAGGAAGCCCTTTCAGTGGCCATCTAAGGAGTGGCCACTTGGAGGTGTCCCTAGGGGCTATGTAAACACAGCCTTTTCTCTGAAACAGCAGTGTTTACATGAAAATGCCTGAAGGGAGCTATACTCACCAGAACAACTACATTAAGCTGTAGTTGTTCTGGTGACTGTAGTGTCCCTTTAAGGAAAACTATAGTGCAGGAATACATGTTTGTATTACTGACACTATAGTGTATAAATCGCGGTGTAGGGTTCCAGCTCCCCTCTATGTTGAGATGAAAGAGTTTAAACTTACCTTTTCACCCATGCAACGCTGGTCTTGCCTGGTCAAGTCTTGATGGCTGAAATCATCGATCTTGATGATCTCAGCCAATCCAATGACTTCCTATATGAAATCATTGGGAGACAGTTGCACATGCATGTCATATTGCTGCCCCAATCAGCATTTCAGATGTATTGAATCATGTATCTCTATGGGTAACGTTCAGCACCTCCGGGCTGTGCAGCCTTGGCATAGGAAACACCTCTAGTGGCTGTCTGAGTGACTAGGTGTTACTATACTCTTAAAAGGCAGTGTTTACATTGAAAAGCCTGCAGGGACAAGCTATAGACACGGGAACCGTGTCCTTTTAACTCAGTGATTGTGCACGCTTACTCTACAGCTCTTGCCCTCCGTCATATCTGCATGAACTGTAGTATAGCCCATTAAGAAGTGTGTGATTAGCCTATCCCAAGCATTTGCAATTTTTCCGCAAAGCTTTTTAGTGGGAAGCCCCTGATAAGAAAATATCCCGCTGAGACAGGAACGTCTGTGCTCAACATAAAAAAGGAGAACATGCAGTAGCTCAAGAAACTAATTCTACAGATAACATAAGCTAGCTTTTTAGTTTCCCTACCCTCACAGTCCCTTCCCTGGAAAAATATGCAAAAAAATTATTAAAATCATGTTTTATTGAGGGCAAAAATCTTTAGTTTAATTTTCTTTTTGTTTTTTGTTTTGTTTTTATAGAGCGTTCTTTTAAAGCATAAATAGAATCACAGCTGCCTTAGAACGGCCACTAAAATGATGTTTTGTCAGTGTTAATGGAACACTGTCATCAAAACTTTTTAATCCCTTACTATAATCTTTATTTTTTTATACATAACAGATAATTTGTTTAATTTAATTGTGTATTGAACTTTTGAAACTTTGGAAGAAATCATTTACATACTTACATAGATACATAGTTATCTAGGTTGAAAAAAAGACTAAAGGCTATCAAGTTCAACCTTGAAATCCATTCTATAATGCTGTTGACCAAGTATAAGGCATAAAATCCAATTATAGCAATTTCCAATTGTGCCACAAAAAGAGAAAAAAATTATTCTTGACTCCATAATGGCAATCAGATTTCTCCTTTGTTCAACAACCTGTTCACATACATATCAATTATATCCTTGAATATTCTGTTTCTGAAAAAAAACTAAAACATCCAATCCTTTATTATCTGATAAGACAACGTCTCTAGGCAGAGAACTCCAAGTTTTTGTGGTTGTGACTGTAAAGAACCCTTCCCTCTGCTGTAAGTAAAAACGCCTTTCTTCCAGTCTCAATGGGTGACCACTTGTCTGTTGCAAATACCTGCTAATGAACAGATTAGCACATAGTAGTTTGTACTAAAGCTGTATATACCATACTCTTGCCTACGTTTCCCAATCCTCCTTCCTCATAGTGATCATTATGCACAGTGAACGTTTTTGGTCAGATTGTCTGACCCAACACTCACTATTCTTAAACTGTCCTTTACTTTTCAAATTTGCCTAAGAGTAAATGCTGCCCACAGGGAGAAAACACATCATTATGAAAAGCAACAGAAGGTTTTGCAAACAGGGCCGTCTACATTGACAAAGATGTATTTTGCCACCCCCACAAAAAAAAAATGCCTCTTCACTTGTGTTTGTCTCTTAATGCCCTTTGTGACTTTCTGGCCCCTTTTTGTGTTTCTTATCACCTCTTTTGATTGACTTACTGTATCCTATACCATGTTTTTCTCATTTGTGTGTCTTACAACCCCCTTGTGTTTATCTTTTTCTCCTTCTTCAGCCCTCTGTATATCTCTTTCCCCATCCCCTTTTGTCTTTCTATTTCTTCCCCAAGCTGCTCTCTGTCTCTTTCTCCCTATAATCACATTTGGGCATCTCTTTCTCCACCCAGCCCTTCTTTGTATGTCTTTCTCCCCATGCCCAGCCTCTCTGTTTGTCCCGTTCTCCCCTCAACCTCTCTGTGTGTCTCTTCCCCTCAGCATCTCTGTATGCCTCTCACCCCCAGCCCCTCTGTGTGTCTCTTTCTCCCCCCAGTCCATCTGTGTATCTCTTATCCCCATCCCTTTTGTATGGTTCCATAGCATCCCCATCCCGTTGGGGTCTCTTCAACCCCTTTTTGTGGTCTCTTCCCCCTTCCCTACTGTTAACCCGCATGTAGCATGGCCACACGGTCCGAAGTCGTGGAGCTTCTGTATCCTCTGCCCAGTCTGATAGGTGGCTACTCGTTGCTCACTGTGGTTACTGAAGACTTACTGGCTTTCTGTGAGACTGGGTATGGATACAAAAGATCCTCTACCACGATCCGTTCAGCCACTCTATTTTAAGTGACTGGCAAGAGGGGGAGTGCTGTGTCACCTGGAGATTATGCCTGCCAGGCTTGTGTGCCCAAGGCGGATGCCTGTGCCACCATATGGTTGTATTGACTGTAGTTGCAAAATAGTGAGGATTTGGTCGGCTAGCTTACAGTGTGAACCTAGGTGGATAATGATGGCTGTCAGGGGAAGTGGGAAATGTAGGTTTAGAGATTTATAGTACATCAATTAAACAAAAATGAATGATGATATGTTATAAGATTAAATTTTCCAAACAGATATAAACTTTAGTGCCTTAATCAAATTAAATATTAGTGAAATAAAATATCTTACCTGAAAGCACTTGTATCTTTTTTTATTTTTAACATAAGAAGAATTACAGGCTTTGATTACAAAAAATGTCATCTGCCATCAATCCTGTTGGCCTAGATTAATTAAACAGAAAACATATTGGGTCTGTTCTCCAAACAGCAAGCTGTGGTGTGCTAAGGGAGATCAACTTGCAAAACTTGTGACAAAATAAAATAGGCCTTGGTTTAATAAGCTTTCCAAATGATTCAGTACTGTTAGAAAAAAAAAATAATTCAAATGATTTATGTAGAGAAGTCACCATCAAAATCTTTGATGATTTTTGTAGATAAATAATTTGGAAAGTTTTTCTAACAGTATGGAATCATTCGGAAAGCTTATTAAATCGGGGCCAAAAATAGAAAAATAAATAATTCTTTAACTCTGAACGCTGAATTGGAGACATAGTGGGTTATTCAATAAACACTGATTTTTTTTTTAGCAAATTAAATCTGATTGGCAACATTGAGGCTAAAGTAGCTGATTTGGAAAAAAAATATCCAACTCAACTATAGTCACAGGCAGCATAGCTAATTGAGCTTTAATTTAGCCATTTGGGCTAAATTTACAAAGCCACAGTGTTTAGTGAATAGTTTTCTTCATGTACATTTTTCTTCTGTTACTTTTGCCTGAATTTTTAGGTTGGTTCTCAAGTCACCACTACTTTCTGATTAGCAAATAAACTCTGTACACACACAGGGTTATTCACTACACCCCAAATTGTACTGAGCCAAAAACTGGAATTGCAAAATGCAGCCAAAACTAACCGAGCTGTGACTTTACCTGATGTTGCCCAAGTGTTGCATTCAAACTTGAATTCACTACAATTTCCTAACTTTATTCATTAAAAGGTAGCGTTTACAGTGCACAGACTACAGGCACAGGCAGTACACACTGGAACCACTACATTAAGCTATTTTGGTCCTGGTCAATATAGTGTCCCTTTAATTACTGGTGTAAAGATTTTTTTAAAACACGGGTGCTCAAAAGGTAGGTCCCAAGATGTTCTAGAACTACTCCCATTATGCTTTACATGCTTTTAAAATGTCTTTAGAATAACAAAGCATCATGGAAACTGTTGTTTTAAAACATTTGGGGATCTACCTTTTGGGTACCCCTGCTTTAAAACTGCAACAGTCTCTCAAAACTAGTAGGCCGCTTAAGATATGGTCAAATGTAGCTCAAACTAGAATTTCAAGGACATGCGACTGCAAAAATGGAAGTCAGAGGGTTAAACAAGGAATCATTTAGAAAGCCATCACCTTTATAATAGAGAGTCTGAAGAATAGGGCAGTACATTTTCTAAGTGGTATTTGAAATACTGGATTCACAGCTAAGGTACATCGAACCACCCACCTCTAAAATGTGAAAATCAGCACTTGGAGTGACAAGATAAGAGAACAAATGTGAGAATAACAGTGTTTAGGGAGCCCACAGACATTTTAGGAATCTGGAAGGCACTTTTGGAATCTGCAGTTACCTCTAGAATGTTATTTCAAATGAGCATAGGAGCAGCTGATTGTTATATACACTAATACCCACTAGACCTTTTTTGAACCACCCTCTGACATTCTCTAGATATTGTTTCTAAAATTGGAGCACTAAGCTAAAAATAGGGAAACTCTGTAAAGCACTTAAAAATATAAATAAACCCACAAGGTTTATATTTAAAAGTTAATGCTATAGGACCATAAATGTGCTGGTAGATTTAATTAGTCTCTCTTTTAATACCTTTGTAATGTATAAGTGTGTTATAATTCAATAGTGTATTTCTGATTATGATATCTGGGCACAAAATATGAGGACTTTGCAATATCTCCAACTCCCCTATAGCAGCACAGAGCCATCAAATGACAACGTACGGCTATCACTGTGCATCCTAATAATGAAATGTTTTATTCTAAGACCATATACAACTGCACTGTTACACTGTTTAGTTGTAATAAACTGGCAAACAAATTGAAGTAAAGGCTGAAATAAGCAAACAATAAAAATATCAGTAATAAAGTCAAAGTTAGACTACCTTGGCTGCTCTCAGCATATCACAATCACCCTTTGCTGGTATAAATTGGTGTGGCTAAAGAAGAGTGTAATTTCTGCCTGAGCCATACCTTCAACAGGCTGGGAGTGTAGGCAGCCATGCACCCCCATGCAGAATAGAGGGACAGCACCTTGGGACTCCAGGCACCATAACTACTTCAATGAGCTAAAATGGTTATAATGCCTAAAGTGTCTCTTTGTGTTGTTTCAGCATGTGTCCTATTTCAAAGATAAGTTTAACGGTTACTTCAACTACAATGACCATGATAGGAGTCTGGATTTGCAGTGTTTAAGTGTGAAACACTGCACATCCAGAGTTATTGTTAATTGTGTGCTGGGGGTTACTTGCACCTCTGGATCACGTGACTTATGCAGTCCAGAACTATGATCCAGAACTCTGATCTAATGTTAGTTCTGTGCATATTTATTGTCTCTAGGCAGAGCCTGAAAGGGAGAAGCTCTTGTCTCCGCTCCAACCCTATCTATCCCCTCCGTTGATATTTTTCTTATTCCCTGTCCTCCCTCTTCTTTTCCTTTGCCATCTCAGAGCACGCACATGCACTCTGAACTGGTTAAAGCCATCAATAAAAGGCTTCGCTTTGAGAAGGTAAGAGGTCCTTTGATTGGACCTCAGCGTGGCTCCCATTACATCAAATGGTGGTGCTTCGAGCAGTGATGGGAGCTTTGCCCTGCCCTAAACTAAAACCTTATTTAATCATTTCTTTTGGGATGGACATATAGAATAATGCTAATAAGGTATTGTTCTATTGTAGAGGGAAAAAAAGGGTTGTCGAATCCTTTAAATTAAGTGAGTATTTTCTCCTAAGAATTAACGCTCAGAATAAATGAGTCACCCATAGCTTAATACCTTATTCCTTTCCTCACAGCTCACTTTATGTAACTTTACAGTTGGCTGACCTGAGGCTGCTATCCCTTGTCAATAGTTACACTACAAGGATAGCCAATATACACATTCTGACACTGCCTTCTAGAAGAGGTAATCAGCAAACTGCAATGAAAAAAATACAGTCCCTTTATTTACACAAGAACAATTTTAAAACAATACACATTATGGGGGAAAAATACAAGTTACATTTTAATTAAAAAGTTTTATTAAACTAAAAAATAATGTAACGCTCTATTGAAAAATTATATGATTACTTACACTGTTGGATTTTAACAGAGTGGGAATTTGAAGCCTATGATTTTGGTAGAGAAACTTGTTTGTGAAGCATTAATTTATCATTTCACATGCTCACCATCTTTCGTTGCAGTCACACAAGCTTTGACTGCCAACTGGCCGGCATTCCTGTTATTTTCTGCTGGGCTATTTCAGTTGCAATGATCGAGCTAGGCTGTTTTTAATCTCTTCCCAAATTGATTGAGAAGCAGGAGAATAAAGAGTGTGGTGCAGGGAACGAGCTGATTTTTTGGGGACTGTTAGCTCCATGATATATCTGCACACAGTGCCAAGGCGCTTGGTATGAATTAACAAAAGCCTTGCAAAATGTAGTCTAAAGTATAAAACAGACGAATGGGAAAATCTCAAATAAAAAAAAAAGTTAATTTAAGAAATACCTAAGGGAAATGCATTCATACTCGAATAAATCAATACTGGTACTCACTTATAAGGTGCCCTTGCTTTTTAAGCAGCTTCTAGATGAATGCCTATTCTAAGATTCTTTCTTATTTGTATTTGAATGGCGTTGTCTGTTCATGATAGCGTTGATGCTTGGAGTCCTAACAGTCTGACAGTCTAATACCATCTCAACTATGGTACGTGTTATTATGTTTATATTCCATAGAGTTTGGTTCTAGTGGCAGCTAAGTACTACCCTTGGCACCTGTGGGGCATTAATTAATCTAAAGAGTAGGGAGTGATACCCTTGGGATACTGCCAGGGGCACTTTAAATATGAAGTGTCAGTAAAAAAAAATTGTTATATGATGTAGCATGTATTGATATATGCAACTCTTGTAAACTTCTAATGGTAAGTGGCCATTCTCCTCCTTCCAGTGTAAGTATCCATGAGTATTCTACAGATAGACAGCAGTTGGCTTGTCTAATGTTTGGAAAATTGGCAACAGCCTGATACACACTGTTTAGAGAGTGGGGAGCACTAAACCTGTGTAGTGTGCGTTATTTTCAGTGATGCCATCAAGAGAAAATAAAGGAACACTCCGGGCACCATAACCACTCAATCTCAACGTCCTGTTCGAACTCATTGCATTAGCCCGAGCACCAAAGGAGAGGTAGTGTGATGGGCTACTGGGGTCACTGCTTCTGTGTTAAATCATTTGGTACCATGACATTGAGATGAAGTAGTTATGGTGTCCAGACTGCTCTTTTAAAGGAGAGATTAAAAACCCTATGACCAATTAAATTAAAGAATCTTTATAACTTCACCAACCAACACCTTCCTATATATGCAGTGTGTAAAGTCTGTTTAGTGATTCGAGAGTGCCCTTTTTCACTTATGATATGGTATTTTTTCTAGTTCTTTGTATGTGATAGTGTGAGAACATTTTGTGTGTTACATTTTCTGTGCACTCTTCTTCCCTAATTCCCTAATTTTCATGGTAACCCCATAATATATACTATTTTGAGTTTTTAGAGGTTAAAGCAAAGACGAGATAAAATAATAATCACTACGGCAATTTTTTTTCATGCACAGTTCATTTAAAAAAATTAAAATTTTAATCGCAGCTGGCTAGTACACATCTCGTTCTGTGTTGCTTATATACTCTTACAAGTTTGTTACTGTAACTTCTACTTGACCAAGGTCAGAATATGGCTCTTCTCGGCTGTAACTGGATGTTTGTGTTGATGGTCAGGGCCGGACTGGCCCACCGGGATACCGGGAAATTTCCCGGTGGGCCGTCGGCACCTGGGGCCGGACAGACACCTGGGTCTGCTGGCGGCCGCTGGGGAGGTCTTCTGGGGGCTTCTGGAGGCCGCTGGGGGATTTGTCCTGGAGGCCGCTGGGGGAGATGCGCTGGCTCTGCTCTCCAGCGCGCAGCTGAATGAGACTGGTGCCGGAATATGACGTCATATTCCGGCGCCGGACTCATTCAGCAGCGCGCAAGGGCGGGAGAGCAGAGCCAGCGCATCTCCCCCAGCGGCCGCCAGGACAAGTCCCCCAGCGGCCTCCAGAAGCCCCCAGAAGACCTCCCCAGTGGCCTCCAGAAGACCTCCCCCTGGCAGGTATTAGTAATCTGTCTGTCTGTGTTATGGTGTCTGTCTGTCTGTGTGGTGTGTGTGTCTGTCTGTGTCATGGTGTCTGTCTGTATGGTGTGTGTGTGTGTGTGTGTCTGTCTGTCTGTGTCATGGTGTCTGTATGGTGTGTGTGTGTGTGTGTGTGTGTGTCTGTCTGTGTCATGGTGTCTGTCTGTCTGTATGGTTGTGTGTGTGTGTCTGTCTGTGTCATGGTGTCTGTCTATATGGTGTGTGTGTGTGTCTGTCTGTGTCATGGTGTCTGTCTGTATGGTGTGTGTGTGTGTGTCTGTCTGTGTCATGGTGTCTGTCTGTATGGTGTGTCTGTGTGTGTGTGTGTCTGTCTGCCTTTCCGTCATGGTGTGTGTGTATGTGTCTGTCCGTCATGGGGTGTGTGTGCCTATCTGTCCGTCATGGGGTGTGTGTCTATCTGTACGTCATGGGGTGTGTGTGTGTGTCTGTCTGTCCGTCATGGGGTGTGTGTGTGTGTCTGTCTGTCCGTCATGGGGTGGTGTGTGTGTGTCTATCTGTCTGTCATGGGGTGTGTGTGTGTCTGTCTGTCCGTCATGGGGTGTGTGTGTCTGTCTGTCAGTCATGGTGTGTGTGTCTGTGTCATGGTGTGTGTGTCTGTCTGTGTCAAGGTCTGTCATGGTATGTGTGTGTGTCTATCATGGGGTGTGTATCTGTCATGGTATATGTGTGTTTCTGTGTCTGTCATGGTGTAAATGTGTGTTTAAAAATAGTGTTTTTGCTCACCTTTTTTTTCCCCACGCAGCGTGCTGGTCTCCCTCGACTGGCCCTGCCTCTATAGCTGAGATCAACAAGCTTGATGATCTCAGCCAATCCAATGCTTTGCCATAGGATTGGCTGCAAAACGCCACTCCAATCAGCATCTCCTCATAGAGATGCATTGAATCAATGTATCTCTATGGGGAACGTTCAGCACCTACAGAGTGTGGAGGCCCTGAATGTAGGTGCACTAACACAGGAAGCACCTCTAGTGACCGTCTGAGTGACTGTCACTAGCAGTGTCACTTTGAAGCAATGTAAACACTGCCTTTTCTCTGAAAAGTCAGTGTTTACGTTGAAAAGCCTGTAGGGACATGCTATAGACACACATTAAGCTGTGTGTGTGCATCTGCTAGTGAGTGAGCTTGCTTGCATGCGTGTGCCTGCTAGTGAGTGAGCTTGTGTTTTTATGTCAATGAGCTGATGTATATCAGTAAAAAAAAATTCTATGAGGCTGTGTATCAATGAGCTTGTGTGTGTCATTGAGATGTCAGTGAAATTGCCTGTGTCTGCATGTGAGTATGCTTACTGTATAATTAAACGTTTTACCCTGAAAGGACCAATATTTTATATTAGAAAAAGCATATATATATATATATATATTACTCAATCATCTGTCCTGGCAAGACATAGCCTTACATATTACACGCGACAATATATGGCGCAGTGACTTATGGGGCTGGCACAAATTTTTTTTCCAGGGCTGCTTTGTATCCCCAGTCCGGCCCTGTTGATGGTCAATAAGTCTTTACGAGCTAAGTTAGCCATTTTGCAATAATCAGATAATGAGAATTGCACAATTTATTCTGATATCCAGTGGGCAGGTGTAGTCACCAATTACTTAGTGAAACATTAGGGCTGTGACTATAATAAGTGAATTTCCTGGCCATTATCTATTGGTTAATCCTGATTACAGAACAATTAATTATTGCCTTGATACATTGTATCTCCAATTACACACTTAAAATATTGTGTCCACATTGACTACAGTGGAATTGCTTTGGGACTAGTAGATAAAGTATTATTTTGTTACAAAGATAAAAAGAATATTTTATTACCTAGATAAAGATTTATTTTATATTCGACTATCCTTTAGTCAACCTCGCTGCAGTTGCTCTAACAAATTAAGTTAGATGGCATTACACAATGGCAATTTGATTTCTAAATATTTCATATCAATTAAATATCAATATCAATTTGTGACATGAAAAACAAAGATCAATAAACATTGTAAATTGAATGGGTTCTATGAGAGCCTGAACACATATTTTTCAATCATAAATTAAAGCGTAATAACTCTAACTAAGAAGTATTTGATTTTATTAATCACTGTATAAATCAAAATTTGCTCTTGGAAGCAAAACTTCAATATAACCTGTAGACACGCAGAGAAGATCTATTTTACTACGAGAAATTCAACTCACTTTTAATAGAGGAAGATTGACCGACCTTCAGTAATTAATAGATAATTAGAATGGTTTGCATACCGCTTCTAAAATCACCAAGCCAATGACAAGATATCCAAGTGAAACACAAACCGGTTATAGAGTTTAGCTATAGATTAATTGAACGTCCAAAAAGACTAAAATGGCTCTGGGTCATGAGGTTAAGTTACGAATATCTACGGCATCAGTCTCACCGACAAGAAATGCTAATAACAGCAAATTAGTGCAACTGGCAAGTGTAAGGTTTGCTCATCCGTTGATTCTGACAAGCGCTATTTTAATGCTGTCACTGAAACAAAATCTGTCTGCTTTATGAGCTGGCCACAGAGGTATTATAACATATTGCAACATCCAATAATTAA
Source organism: Pelobates cultripes (assembly GCA_933207985.1). Taxonomy (NCBI): domain Eukaryota; kingdom Metazoa; phylum Chordata; class Amphibia; order Anura; family Pelobatidae; genus Pelobates; species Pelobates cultripes. Next base: position 114,602,956 of record OW240919.1, read on the forward strand.
GCTTTCCCCATGTGTTCACTAATATCAGGCCATAATCAACAGCTAATGGCACATCTGGTGCTCACGAGTCACGTACAAGCCAACCTCGTTTTTTTGTTGTTGTTTTTTTAATGGCCGTGTACAGTAATAGCAAATTTGGAAATAAATGGTCAGTATAGGGAGCGCAATATATAGAACAATATCTTTCTGTATTTCATTGTAAGCTGTTTTGCAGCTCGCTGCTATAAATTAATGATGAACTGTTTGGCAATATTACATTTTATCCAAGATAAAACTATGCTGATTGGATCAAAGAAATGTCCAAATATAGTAGCATGTATGTGTGTGGTATTTAAGACAGCGAAATAATATATTCCGAATGCTATCTAGCACAACTGCGTATTTCTAATATTTAGATTTTTTTTTGTAGCAAGACGTTTGCAGAGTGACCTTTTGTTGATAGCTAATATAAAAAAAAAAAGAACAAACACAAATAAGGTGTGGTAAACCAATGGCGCTTTGTGATATAAGATAGAAAGTTTTTTAGTTCAGCTGCTATATGCATTCAGTGGATACTCCAAAAACCCACTCTAATAGATAGACACCAAAGCAAACAAATACTTACACAGTGAGTGGGTACAAAAAGACCTTCTCACTATTCAGTAACTAGTGCAGCGCTGTGAGTGTGATATCAGAACAAGTGAAATATACACTGTACACTTACCCCTCACAACAAACAGGGGATATTCATGTAATATAAACAGAGAAAAAAGTATAGAGGGTAATATTGTTTGGTATCAATTATAAATTGGGTAAAATACATTGAATGGAAACAAACTCACATTTTATAGAGCCTTTTTTGGGGATACAGGCTCTAAACACTTCTGCATCTGTGCCTTTAGGTAGGCAACAGCACCTAAATGGTGAACTTTGTTCCTCTTTTTCCAGCAAGTAGTTTATCTCCCAAAAAGAGCAGAAAAGATAGAAGACTCTGGGTGTAGATTAAACTTAAAACAGTGGTGCACAATATAAAACAGTAATCAGTGCTCACCTACTAGAGAGCCTTTTAATAACTGGCTCTAAGTATAAAATGTATGTGTGTCAAATTTGGCAGGCTGACACTACCCACAACCGGATCCAAGGAGCATAAGTAGGAGATAGAGGTGAGTATATAACAATAGATTTATTCAAAACCTATAAAATCTAAATGTATTTACTTATAAAAAATAGTAGACAATAAATACGTCAAAGCTTCCTCCTCTCCTCTCGTACCAAGACGCGTTTCGCCTTTAGTGTCGGCTTCTTCAGTTGGTATACTGCTCTTCCCTCAATGTCCGGTTTTTAAATGTTCCAAATCCCCGCCTTTTTCGTGTAGTCTGAGCGAGAAATCAGCTGTTTCTTCTTTCCAGCCGTAAGTGCCGTCGCGTCACTTCACTTCCGGTTTTTCTCTAGAACTACAAGTCCCGAAATGCTTCACTTTTTCAGTCGTTGGTAACGGAGCTTAGTCCCATAGAGTGTATTAGTGCAAATATTAGTCCATAATAGGCTAAATGTATTGCCAAAAATACCTCACAAACGGCAAAAAAGATTATTAAATATATATATATATATATATAAAAACACACAAATAAGTAATCATAATGAATAGTTCAAAAGCAACTTTTCTGAGAATATTGCACAACCATTATATATTATATGTTTTACATATTAATAACATCATCATAAACCAAAAAGTAACCAATTTTTTTTATTAAATCAACATGTCTCTACACTCCCTACAGTCATGAGACATGTAAAAAAATATACTTTTAAAATTAATTAAATAAATGCATAAAATGTATTCATAAAGTTTTTTAAGTAGTTAAAAAGGATGAGTATCTATAAAAAATGGCACACCTCAAAATCAACATTTAGACCAAAAGGAGTGATTGTATTAAGATTAAAAATCCATTTCATTTCGGTCTTTCCAAGTTTTTAGATTTCGTATTCTCCTCTCCAGTTAATTTCCACTTTTTGAATAGCAAAAAACTTTAAAAGACTTGGGTCACTATTATGTAATAATTTGAAATGTAGAGACACATTATGTTGTTCATATCCTTTCCTAATGTTCCTCACGTGCTCATTTATTCTTATATGTAAAGGGCGCTTGGTCCTCCCTACATAGTATAATTCGCATGGACATTGTAAGATATAAATAACTCTTTTGGAGAAGCATGTGGTCATGGTTTTTAATTTATATTCTTTTTTGTTTTGAGGATCTTTAAAGGAAGTAATATGTCTTTTATTACTATTAGTGCTTCTACACGCTAAGCAGTGTTTGAAAGTGCTTCCCAGTAGTGATGTCTCGAACTGTTCAACGAACGGTTCGTCGCGAACGGTTCGTCGCGAACGGTTCGTCACAAACTGTTCATCGCGAACGGTTCGTCGCGAACGGTTCGTCGCGAACGGTTCGTCACGAACGGTTCGTCGCGAACGGTTCGCTACGAACGGTTCACCACGGACTCATCATTGAGTAAACTTTGACCCTGTACCTCACAGTCAGCAGACACATTCCAGACAATCAGCAGCAGACCCTCCCTCCCAGACCCTCCCACCTCCTGGACAGCATCCATTGTGAAGCTGCATTCTTAGTGAGCTGTCCAGGAGGTGGGAGGGTCTGGGAGGGAGGGTCTGCTGCTTATTGGCTGGAATGTGTCGTTCCCAGTAGTATGTAGAATCCATGAACCGCCAATGTAGTTTTGATGAATAATCACAACTAGAATCCCAAAGGAGCTCCACAAATAATACATTGATTGAAAACATGGTGGCCTGTCAGACCTGGCACATATGTGCACACAGGCATTTAGAGGGGAGCACACCTTCCAGTACTATAGTTTCCATGGCTAAATCCCTAAATCCCTATTAAAACCAGTGATCAATTTATGTTCCAAAATTTCCATTTCCCCAGTTGGGTGTGCCATGAACTCTTTCTGCATGCAGTGACGAGTAACTTTTAGGCTTATCCAGCTGTGTAGCACTTGGCATTTTGGGAACTGTCTTATGCCAAAGAAAATATCGGACAATAATGGAAAATTAGTCAATTTGTTTTATATAATTGTTATAAAATAAGTTTTGATTTTTTTTCTACCATGTGTTCTGCACACATTAACGGTATAATAAGGACTTGTTCATAATTAATGCGCAAAATTTTTATTGCTACTTAATAATGTAGATTACAGCATCTAAGGTTTGCAGATTAATTAGGCACAGAAGTATGAACCTGGAAGGCAATTAGTGTTTATAAAATATTAGAAAAGCATGACTCTAATATTGTTCACACTCAAAGCTTGAAAAAAGTATACAAATACATAAAAATTAAAAAATGCAGAAAAGAAAGAAAACACACAAAATTAAATAACTGATTGATTAGACACCATGATTTTTTTTTTATTGCTTTCATTTGTGTAGGCTAACCAGTCCAAGTTTAAATATTATCTTCTCTGGAACCAGCCTGGAATTTGGGGAACCTTGGCTTGTTGTGAGAGCTAAATAGTTTTGGGTATGGCCACGGTGGGTCTATTCTGGAAAAACTATAGGTGAATTCAATCTTAATCCATATGGGATTAGAAAATATAGATTAAGATTGCATTCACCTATAGTTTTTCCAGAATAGATCCACCGTGGCCATACCCAAAACCACTCTCCTTACATGCCTTCCAACTGTCCTGATTTCAGCGGGACAGTCGCTGGTCCTCTCCCATCATCCCGCCTTAGTCTTTTGGTGTCCCACTTTTGTGGACACCAGGGAACTGTCCTCAACAATCATAGGACAGGCTGACCTGCCAGTAATTTGGGCAGAAACGCCTCATTTCTGGATGGATCCGCACATTTCTGTGCAGGTCCTCTCCTTTGGGTGGAGCAATTGATCTTTACTTCCTTTCCACCAGAATTCTGATTCTTGGACTACATTTGTTGGGAAAGCACTTCAAACTGGGTTTTTGCCTTCTTTTGGATCAACAGCAAAAATAAATGTGAGAAAGGCAGAACTTGATGGATGCAAGTAACTAGGTAAGTTAGAGCTTCTCTTTAAGGTCATTTCAAAAGTTGGAGCTATGTGTGGTATTAAAATACCATTATTAGTAAAATACGGTCACTCTGGTCTGTCTACTTTAAGAAATATTTATTCAGAGACAAACAGTCAGTAACATACAAAATATGACATACAAACTAACTGGAGCACCAAACCCGCAACCAACAACTAAGTTGATAACACACAGTACCATACCCACAAATGGAACATACACTAACTAAAGCCACACGCCCACTATTTACAACTAAACACACAAAACTCCATTAGATTTCACCCACAGCAAGACTCCATTATATACCTTTCCATGATGACACACAGGAAGAGAGAGAAAGAGGCAGTGTGCAGTTATATTTAATGCCTATCCTGTGACCTCACTAGAGTTGTTGACTTAGTTTAACGAATTTACATATGAAAAGCCAGGTACTCTGGATCAAGAGGGCCGATATCCTTGGTCATAACATTTGTGTGACAAGATGTCACCACACTATATGACTATGACTTAAAATGGGCCACATAGTAAAAAATATTTAAAAAAATATCTAAGACAAAGTAGTCCCTACTTTGTTCTTTCCTTATCTCATAACATTCGCCAGTTTATCTAGACAAGTTGCCTATTTGGGATAATGTATTCAACTTAGTATAACTAGTGCTGTACTTGTTGACAATAAAGATTGTCAGGATGAATTAGTATATGTACTATCTATGCCAATAGTTTATATATCAGTATTTCTGAATCTTTTTTTAAGTCAAGTACCCCAAAAATCCCAAATGTGTGTTCTGATAAAAAAAAAGTTGAAAGAGGGGCATAGCCAGGAAATCATATGAGTTGCAGTTTGATACTATTTCATCTTTACTCTGAATTATCAGTATCACTACCATTAACAATAATAAGCCAGGGACATATATTTCATTAATTTTATCCTGTGGTCTTGATGCTTCGTTGTCCAATTTAATGATCATAATTTTCTTGATCTTGGAGATTTTTAAGTTGCATCACATTTTTTTTAATCTTGATCAGTTGATTGATTTATTTTTTTATTAATTAATTTACAAACTATCTCAGCAGGCATTTTGCAGATCCTGTTGCCTTAGATCCATGATTGACTTATTACCTATCATTAAGGCAAACATTCAGACCATGTTGCTTAATTTCAGTGGTTGACTGTTGCATGTACCAATCCTCCAGATATGTTAAATAGATTACATATCTGTGGAGAGTGCCATGGCCTAGACACTGTTATATTATAATACTATCAAAATTTAGGTTAAAAAAAGGTTTGGTAACTTTGTCAGATTCTAACAATCCTCTACCTTTTCTGGCTATAACACGTTCTTGATATCTTTCATTTGTAAGGACCACCGATGGTCTATAATGTCATCATAGCAATCAGATCATTGAAGATTCTGTGCCAACATGGAACGTCCTACTCATTTCGCTATTTTAACTATCTACCGAGATGCTGATACAAAATAGATCTGGTTGGCAGATGGCTCAATTTTCACAGTGGCGTGGATTGACATTGCTTCTTAAAGGGTTAACCTTACCACGGCAGGGTTATTAGTTTACACGAAGAGTGATGTAAGTAGATTCCATGCAAAAATGTATGCCCCTAGGGAAAATCCTAGTCTGGCTAATGAGGAATCACTTTCCTAGAAGGCAAGGTTTCAGCAGACTGAATTCATAGTAGTTGTCAGTTTAGTGCTTAGATCAAGAAAGACTAGAAAGGCTCCTGGTTATCTAATGAATATTTTTTTCTGCAAGCATGCCACCTGTTTAATATTGCATTTTTAAATTGTAATAAAACACATTTGTTTGTGAATGTATTACATACAAATTTCAACAGCATCTGTTTTTCCCTGTGGGCCAATTATTCCCCAGCATGACACGGACTATATTATGAATTTTCTTATTAAATGTATGTTGGGTATCTGTAAAGTAGCTAAGGGAATTATACCATATTAGGCATATCACAATGTGTAAAATAAAGTTGTAGATACGCTGAAAAAGCAGTGTTTGTTTAAAAAGGGCAAGTGGGCAGCCAGGAGACATATATTTAGAGAGTACTTAGCATTACTCAACCATACACATTTGCAAAAATAATGGAATTTAATAATTAACACGAAGGCTTGACTTTGTTGACAGTTAATGTTTGTGTCTGTCACTGAATGAAACAGTCTTCAACATTATTAATCTTTTTAAAGAGCCTTACCCACCATGGAAAACAGTTCTTCCAATGCGACTAAATGCCTTTGTTTCTATCTATCCACTTGTATCATCCATACATGATAATACAAAATAATGATATTTCATACTTAGGTCTGTATAACTCCAATTTACATAAAATATAGATCATCCCGCAGATCCATTTTATCAAGTACTAAACCAGCATGTTTGCTATTACACCAGTGATAAAGATTGTAATATAACATATGACAATTTGAAATGAGGTTGCTGCTCTAATTGTTCTTTTTTAAATTGTTATTTTATTCATACATATTACTTGACCAAATCTTTTCTGAAGACACTAGATGCACGAAAGGGACGGGGTGATGTTGTTGTATTTTTTGTTTTGTCTTGTTACCAGATACTAGACTTGTGTATCTGGTGGTTCAGTTTCGTTAGAATTTTGGTTCACTGAAAAAGATTCAGGAAAACGAATCAGACAAACCAAAAGGACACAAAAATGGGCCAATCAGAAAATTGCAACATATAATATAATTATTATGTATGTATGTTGGAGTTCACTAATTTTCACACAATTTGTTTCACAAACAGACCAAAGGCAAAATGTCAGCCTGTGTTAAAACAGTTTAAACTACAGCAAACCTTAGCAGCTATGATGCTTTGAGTTTTTCTTTACAATCACGATATTACTATCCTGTCACTTTGAAGACTCTAAGTCTAGCAGTTTAACCCCTTAAGGACCAAACTTCTGGAATAAAATGGAATCATGACATGTCACACGTGTCATGTGTCCTTAAGGGGTTAAAGACTAGTGACTCAGAAAAGTACTTTGCCTATCTTCATACCCAAGCATTTTTACAACCATATTTATATGTATTAACAAGTTGTTTATCTATAATTGTCGAGACTGATTTAGCTAGAGCTTGGATGTTCTTTCCAATTAAACATAATTATTTATTTACAATGCAGGCTCTGGATATGCATTCAGTCATACAGTTAGAGGATTCATTAAAATAACAAGTGTGGAATGGACCGATCATTGATCTCTAGATTTAACAATCTAGACAAAAATGATGGCAATATGATATAAAAAGACATTTGGTTCTCACTCATTGGTTGCTTCTGAATAAGGGTCTGTGATGAAACTATTATTATCATCTGTTTATACTTGCTCAATGGTTACGCTGACAAAATAAAAAAATTAGAGACTATCCTTTGTTTGAATAAAAACATGAAGGACAACATGTTTCTGCACTGAAGTCAATTGTTATTTGTAAAGCTCCACTACACATGTAATACATACATATGGTACGCACATTGCCCATACAGTTCTTCTGGAATACTAATTATGGATGGGGAGACAGACAGATTGCACTGGGCGCAGCTTCCATCTGGTCCCTGTGCCCCCTTCCCTTCCTGAGCCAAGACAAATCTTTCAAAATAAAGTCTACAAATAATTTATAGTATCTACTTTTATAATACATATGTTTTAACATTGGATATAAACTTTGGGAATTTCCACAAATCAAGGTTAGAAATTATAATTAAATAAATTAGGTTTTCTAACAACTTCCTGTGCCACTCATCTGGAGCTACAGCGCAAACTGCTGTACCGATGGTACCTAGTCCCAGCCAGAGTCCACCACATCTGGCCGCAATCCACAGACAAATGCTGGAGATGCGGACACCAAAGGGGTACCATGACACACGTTTGGTGGACATGTGACAATATCCAACCCTTTTGGCACGAAGTACAAAATGTCATATCAAATATCATACGCACTTAGGTAACACTCACCCTAGAACTCTGCATTTATTCATCCCCCCAGACGGGACTCCCAAAGCCACATGGACAGCCATGTACCACGTATTAATATCAGCAGTGACACTCATCGCAAGGTTTTGGAAACAGGTAGCAATCCCATCTAGGGAACTCCTCATACAGCAAGTCTCACTCAATTGGGTCTATGAGACAGTATTTGGAACTAAAAAACACTTGAAACAAGCCCATACTATGTGGACAGACTTCCTGACCCGTTCCAAAACACAAGCCACTCCTGATGAGAGCCCGCCCACGTCTACACAAGACAAGAACCCACGGAAACCGCACACTGACCAGACTCCAGCGCGAATCACCCCTCCCACAGCACAAGCGAATACCACCTCTGAGAGACCCCCACCCTCTAACCCCCCCACCCCCCACCCTGACAAGGTTGAGTAAATGCAATTAACGCAATATGGGGATAGAAAGCACAATAAGGAGCTATTAGCCACCCTCACTAGACACAGTAGCCTGTTGACTACAGAACAATGTATATAGAGCACAGAATATTGATTACTGTCTAATGTATATACGCGCCTACCTATGTAACCGGATGCAATGCAGGTCCTATATGTGCACAGCTAATGTATTCATAGACAATGTGAACAACATGTATGTATCTCTGTCTAAAGCCAATGTGTTATGCATTTACTGACCAATAAAAACTGTCAAATTTAAAAAATAAATAAATAAATTAGGTTTTCTATGGATTTCTTTTTCGCTATAAATGAGTGTTTTGCTTTAGTTTCTACTCCAGAAAAATACTCACCCACTTTACAAAAGTATAAGAGCGTTTATTTAAAAGGAGCACTATAGGCAGCCAGTCCACTTCATCTCATCAAAGGGGTCTGGGTGCAGTGCCCCTGTTTCTTTAATGCCGCTTTGCATGAGGACATCCAGCAGTTTCAAAATCCCCACAGGAAAACATTGAGTGCGCCCATACGCATTAGGTTCCCCCAATCGGCTGACATCTGCAAAGGAGGAGCCCGACCCAGTGGTGAAGGACATTAGGTAAGTTTTTAAAGGGTTATTTACCCTTTATAGTGCCGGGGGAGGGGGCCAGTGAGGGAGGGGGGATAAGGCTTCTATATTGTTTGGAATATATATATATTTATTTATCAAATATTTTAGCAGGAAGGATACATTGAGATTTCTCTCGTTTTGAAGTATGTCCTGGGTCCACAAAACATTGCATTGATACAATAGGGTACAATAAAATACAAAAACAAGATTAATACACAATATATACAACATTTAACATAGAACAGGTAAGAAATATATAATCAACCATGACAGGTGCATTCTGTTTTGAGATATGTAGAGAGGGATTTCTTAAAGGATTTTAGGCTGGGGGAGATTTGAAAGCGTGCGGGAGGTCGTTCCATAATTGTGGTGCTCTGTAGGAAAAGGAGGACCAAGACGCTTTTTTTTTTCTATTGAGGTAGACTAAATAAAGTGCTGGTACAGGATCGCAGGTTATAGGAGGTGAGACAAGCCGGGGAGAGCATTCTGCTCTAGTAGGGTGGGAGCTTCCCAGAAAAACTCTTAGACACAAGGCTGGAAAGATGAAGGGCACGTCTGGATTCCAGCAACAGCCAGTTTAGTTCCTTTAGCATGTCACAGTGGTGGGTCATGTTATTATATATAGATATATTATTATATATATATAATAAGTGTGGGTGCACTTAATATGAAAGAGGTAAATTATGGTTGAACAGACAAATAGTTAAATTCCAAGTTTTGGTTGGATTAGAACTTGTACAATTGCCTCCATCTTTATAGGATTAATCAATAAAACAAGTGTAAAGAACCTAAACGTTCTATATATTCTTTAAACACATGCATAAAAGGTTACATCACTAACACCAAATTGCAGTGAATTGAAAACCAAATTGCACAATTTAGGTAAATTAGCTAACTATAAATTCTCCAACTATATCCTCAGCATCTTTGTCTTAGCCTGATTTTTGCAGTTCTGTTTACAATTCACTATAATTCAATGTTAAGTAAATAAACCCATTTATTTCACTATTAAGCTGCTCAGAGAATATAAAGCTTTCAAAACCAAATAAAATATAATCTCACACCATCGTTGTCTTTGGCTAGGGCTTATTACGCACATGTGTGGGTGCTCTGCGATCTTGTTTAGCAACCGTATAAATATGAAAATGAAGTAGCTTATATATTTTTCTTATTACTAACACGAAATGCAACAGAACTCGTAAGCACATATCTTTATGTTAATACCGCAAGATTGTAATGCTTTTAATTTAGAGATCTCTATTATCCCTCTATTCCGAGTATTGAAAAGTTACTTGTTTTTTTTTCCTCCTGACTAATTTCAGCCATTTGAAATGCTGGTGGTAAAATCTGCACTTTGTGTTTTGCTGAAATAAAAATGTAAAATGCAGTACATTAAGTGTTGCGTAAACAGAATCATAGAATCATGAAATTACTTAGATCCTGATACTACACTTTAAAACCATTGTTATGGCACAAAGAGATTAAGTCACTCGAGATTATAATGTTTAGGTTGCTAATTTACTGTGTAACATCTCATTTAAATGATTTCTAAAGCCTAAATGTTTAGAACAAATAATTTAACTTTATAGTGAGAATTTCCATAAATTGTTCAATCACATGTTTGATATTATAAGCATGATTTATGCATTATTCACTAGTACCCTCATTAAATCTATAAGCAGTCTTGCCTAGGCTGCGGTAACAAATATATTGGTTAGTCATATTGCTCATAAGCTCTGGATTATGGGAACACTAACTAAATTATTTATATTTTGTTTAAAGTTAGCAGGATAGCCATCCAATCATATCTACAGAAGGAATGAAGCTATTTTCAAAAGACCCTTGGTAATACAAATCAATGTGACTCTTCTCTACTACAGCCAGATACGTGTATTTAATACAAAATGTCTTAATACACAATATATATTTTTTAAATATATATATTACAGTGGTAAATGGATCTATCATCATTAGTTGAACATATCACACAAATGTATTTTCTTAAGCACTGACTTGCCTGATTAGTCATAGCCCTGGGATCAGCAGCCTCTGATATGGAAAATAAACTGCAAACATGTCTTGGGCAAGTGTGACTATGTCAGATCAAGGCGTAGAAAGAGTGAACCAACTGATTCCCCCGAATAGGGATGGGGGCACTAAGATATAGCAGGTATACAGGCTGCTTAACCCCTTAAGGACCAAACTTCTGGAATAAAAGGGAATCATGACATGTCACACATGTCATGTGTCCTTAAGGGGTTAAATGTTCACGTGTCAATCTGGAAACATTTCTTTGAAATGTACGATTAAAAATTAAACATTGGAGCATTTAGGGTTATATTGCAAATCCATCAAATTGTGTGTATTCATAAATCAAAATAGAATAATTAGTTATCAGGACTATCAGAATCATATCAATGTATTACTACCTGGCTCTGTTAAAACACAAATTGTTGCTAAGTTACAGACCTGTATTCCTATGTTGACTAGTTGCTATGCTACAGAAGACAGCAGGTTTACATCCAAACCCGTTTTATTCCTTTGGAAAGTGTATCACTTACAGTTAATTCTTGTCGTTTTTTAAACTAAGCGAAAACTTGAAAATGACTGTGCTCTTGGGGACTACAGCGAGCTAAAGGTCAGCCTCCACTTTAATGACCAGCGCTGCAGGGTGACCAAAAATTGTGACAATTCCATTAGAAGACATATATCATTAATAGGGACACGACATATTGTTTCTGTCACAGAGATCAAAGCTTTTAGACTAATTGGCAGCTGTTAATTAAGTATGCATGGGTGTTTTATATAACTGACTGTATATTTAGAAACCAACAACTTGATTGGAGAGAGAAAACTCATCAGTTATAGGTTATATGGATAATTTAACCTTCCCTGCTGGAAATATATCTCATTAAAATAATCTCCAAGGGCAGAATGCATTAGTGTAACTAGAACTGAAAATAAAAACATAAACACTCTTTCACCATAAACACCTCAATATGAAACACATGTATATGACCAAAATAAAATTGCTTGCAGCATCAACAGGTGGGTTAAAAAATATTAAATACAGAACTTTAGAGAATTTAATTTTTCTAAGCAAAGCCATTCAACAGACATACACACAACATAATGATTTGTGTCTTATTGTGGCCTTAGTAGCAATGAGTAGTTTTACATAAAACATTTGGACCAAAGCATGGATTTAAATCTACACGCTCCAAGCCTGGGGTAAGCAACCTTTGGCACTCCAGATGTTGTGGACTACATCTCTTACAATGCTCATACAGCCATAATGCTGGCAAAGCATCAAGGGAGATGTAGTCCACAATATTTGGAGTGCTGAAAATTGCCTACCTCTGCTGTAGACAGTCTGTCAGCTCAGCGTTATTTACAAATGTGAGCATTCAATCTGAATTCAAAGTGAATTTGAAATTGAAGGCCAGAGTAGCTAAGTGGAGATCCTATCTGACTTTAGAATTTTTCCAGTTTGACTATTTTGACTTTAAATTTGAAATTAACTTTGGATGCAACTTGAATTCTCTTTTTAGTAAATAAGTCTGTATGTGTATAGTTAAAATGCAAGGTAAAAATATACACTCACATGTTTTGGAACACCATAGAGCAGGGTTGGGAAACTCCAAGAGTTGTGGACTACATCTTCCCTGATTGCCAGCACTATGGCTGTAAAAGCATTATGGTAGATGTAGTCCACCACATCTGGAGGGCCGAAGGTTGCCTACCCTTGCCATAGAGCATACGTAGTGATTACCAAGTAATAAGAATAACATGTGGTTCACCTCTATGAAGTTCTAGGGTACCAGCAGAATGATCGTACATGTTCTGGTCTGCTTGGAATTAGTAGGAAATACAATTTTGGGTGGTAGCAGCTGCCGTTTTCATTCATCTTGTTCCCAAACTAAATTAATGGCAATGGCTGAAATAGTTACAAATGCAGCCACCTGGTTTCATATATATATTTAGGAGTTTAGGCCAACTCCTTGGTTTTGCACCCCTCCCTGTCACAATTGCCTCATCCCAGTGCCCTATTTAGCCTTGTACTGCAGAGAGCCCCAGATGAATTTTTTTTCCCCCAAGTAAGTGGATTGATCTCATAAGAGCAAATATTAGACAGTTAGAGTAGGACCTGCCAAAGATGGGGTACATTGACGTTGTGGCAGGCTTATGCAATGCATGATCCTATACAGTAACTAAACCCCCAATATTTTTGCCTAGATTAGGTGTTTTAAAAAAAAAAAACTAATAAAATCTGTGAGCTTTGAAGTTGCTGTTTAGTGGATGAGTGAGTGCACTGGTACTTATGTCATATATATATATATATATATATATATATATATATATATATATATATATATATATACACACATACACAGTATCTCACAAAAGTGAGTAGACCCTTCACATTTTTGTTAATATTTTATTATATCTTTTCAAGTGACAACACTGAAGAAATGACACTCTGCTAGAATGTAGTAGTAAGTGTACAGCCTGTATAACAGTGTAAATTTGCTGTCCCCTCAAAATAACTCAACACACAGCCATTAATGTCTAAACCGTTGGCAACAAAAGTGAGTACAACCCTAAGTGGAAATGTCCAAATTGGGCCCAATTAGCCATTTTCCCTACCCGGTGTCATGTGACTCGTTAGTGTTAGAACTTCTCAAGTGTGAATGGCGAGCAGGTGTGAATGGCAGTAAGGTGATTAAATTTGGTGTTATCGCTCTCACACTCTCTCATACTTGTCACTGGCAGTTCTACATGGCACCTCATGGCAAAGAACTCTCTGAGGATCTGAAAAAAACAATTGTTGCTCTACATGAAGATGGCCTAGGGCCTAGGCTATAAGAAAATTGCCAAGACCTTGAAACTGAGCTGCAGCACGGTGGGCAAGACCATATAGCAGTTTCACAGGACAGATTCCACTCAGAACAGGCCACGCCATGGTCGCCCAAAGAAGTTGAGTTCACATGCTCAGCGTCATATCCAGAGGTTGTCTTTGGGAAATAGACAAATGAGTGATGCCAGCATTGCTGCCAAGGTTGAAGGGGTGGGGGGGTCAGCCTTTCAGTGCTCAGACCATATGCCGCACACTGCATCAAATTGATCTGCATGGCTGTCGTCCCAGAAGGAAGCCTCTTCTAAAGATGATGCACAAGAAAGCCTGCAAACAGTTTGCTGATGACAAGCAGACTAAGGACATGGATTACTGGAACCATGTCCTGTGGTCCGATGAGACCGAGATAAACTTATTTGGTTCAGATGGTGTCAAGCGTGTGTGGCAGCAACCAGGTGACGAGTACAAAGACAAGTGTGTCTCCAGACCTAAACCCTATTGAGCATCTGTGGGGCATCCTCAAATGGAAGGTGGGGGAGCACAAGGTCTCTAATATCCACCAGCTCCGTGATGTCATAGTGGAGGAGTGCAAGAGGACTCTAGTGGCAACCTGGGAAGCTCTGGTGAACTCCATGCCCATGAGGGTTAAGGCAGTGCTGGAAAATAATGGTGGCCACCAAAATAATGACTTTGGGCCCAATTTGGACATTTCCACTTAGGGGTGTTCTCATTTTTGTTATCAACGGTTTAGACATTAATGGCTGTGTGTGCAGTTATTTTGAAGGGACAGCAAATTAACAGTGTTATACAGGCAGTACACTTACTACTTTACATTGTAGCAGAGTGTCATGTGTCACATTAAAAGATATAATAAAATATTAAAATATTTACAAATATATATATATATATTCTGTTTTGTCTCTTTAATTGAGAAAGCACTGCATAAATGTCTTTCTTTTCTGCCTTTAGTTACATTATTTATGTAAACAATAAACAGTTGGTGAGAGCACACTAGACACAATAAGAACTTTACCCTTAGTGGTCTGAAAATGTATAAATTATTCAGTACTCAAAGAGGTCCTGCAGACAAAACATAAAAACAGGAGAAAACACACATAGGGTAGTAACGTTTAAATCTGGTTAATATTTTGGCTTGGTGAAGGTTTCACTCACATGATTTTGAGCCACTTAATATAAGCTGGCTCAAACTACAGGCAAGAAATAATGTAAGTACGTGATCTCCACACACCAGGCTGCTTCCCATCCGTGGTCCTTCCGTTATATTCAAGTATTTCCTGGATGCAAGGAATTGAAAACAACAATTTATTGGACACAATAAAAGATAGGGTAAAACAAACACTGGGTACATAAAATACGAGGTCCACTGTGCAAAAAAGCACAAAGACTTGACGCGTTGCGGCCTAGGCCTTTATCAAAAGTCTAAATTCCATCCTCTTTCACGATCACTTAAATATGTCCGGTTTTGGCGCCCTTTTCAGTTTTGGCGCCAATTCCTCTGACTTCCGGTATCGGGGCTGCATCCTCTACCCTGACTTTCCTCCGAAAACACTCCAGATTTAAACGTTACTACCCTATGTGTGTTTATCCTGTTTTTAGGTTTTGTCTGCAGGACCTCTTTGAGTACTGAATAATTTATACATTTTCAGACCACTAAGGGTAAAGTTCTTATTGTGTCTAGTGTGCTCTCACCAACTGTTTATTGTTTATTATTCACTTGTTAGTGTTTGAGTGACTCAGTAAGGTGATTGAAGCACCCTTGTTTTATCTTGTCTATTTTATAACCTTAAATCTTTATTTATTTACTACATTATTTATGTTCAGTTGCAAGAAAAAGTACGTGAATCCTTTGGAATGATATGGATTTCTGCACAGATTGGTAATAAAATGTGATCTGATCATCATCTAAGTCACAACAACAGACAATCACAGTCTGCTTAAACTAATAACACACAAAGAATGAAATGTTGCCATGTTTTTATTGAACACACCATGTAAACATTCACAGTGCAGGTGGAAAAAGTATGTGAACCCTTGGATTTAATAACTGGTTGAACCTCCTTTGGCAGCAATAACTTCAACCAAACGTTTCCTGTAGTTGCAGATCAGACGTGCACAACGGTCAGGAGTAATTCTTGACAATTCCTCTTTACAGAACTGTTTCAGTTCAGCAATATTCTTGCGATGTCTGGTGTGAATCGCTTTCTTGAGGTCATGCCACTGCATCTCAATTGGGTTGAGGTCAGGACTCTGACTGGCCAATTCAGAAGGCGTATTTTCTTCTGTTTAAGCCATTCTGTTGTTGATTTACTTCTATGCTTTGAGTCATTGTCCTGTTGCAACACCCATCTTCTGTTGAGCTTCAGCTGGTAGACAGATGGCCTTAAGTTCTCCTGCAAAATGTCTTGATAAACTTGGGAATTCATTTTTCCTTCGATGATAGCAATCCATCCAGGCCATAACACAGCAAAGCAGCCTCAAACCATGATGCCCCCACCCCCATACTTCACAGTTGGGATGAGGTTTTGAGGCTGGTGTGCTGTGCCTTTTTTTCACCACAAAGTGTTGTGTGTTTCTTCCAAACAACTCAACTTTGGTTTCATCTGTCCACAGAATATTTTGCCAGTACTGCTGTGGAACATCCAGGTGCTCTTGTGCAAACTGTAAACGTGCAGCAATGTTTTGTTTGGACAGCAGTGGCTTCCTCTGTGGTATCCTCCCATGAAATCCATTCTTGTTTAGTGTTTTACGTATTGTAGATTTGCTAACAGGAATGTTAGCATTTGCCAGTGACTTTTGTAAGTCTTTAGCTGACACTCTAGGATTCTTCTTCACCTCACTGAGCAGTCTGCGCTGTGCTCTTGCAGTCATCTTTACAGGACGGCCACTCCTAGGGAGAGTAGCAGCAGTGCTGAACTTTCTCCATTTATAGACAATTTGTCTTACCGTGGACTGATGAACAGCAAGGCTTTTGGAGATACTTTTATAACCCTTTCCAGCTTTATGCAAGTCAACAATTCTTAATCGTAGGTCTTCTGAGAGCTCTTTTGTGCGAGGCATCATTCACATCAGGCAATGCTTCTTGTGAAAAGCAAACCCAGAACTGGTGTGTGTTTTTTATAGGGCAGGGCAGCTGTAACCAACACCTCCAATCTCATCTCATTGATTGGACTCCAGTTGGCTGACATCTCACTCCAATTAGCTCTTGGAGATGTCATTAGTCTAGGGGTTCACATACTTTTTCCACCTGCACTGTGAATGTTTACATGGTGTGTTCAATAAAAACATGGCAACATTTAATTCTTTGTGTGTTATTAGTTTAAGCAGACTGTGATTGTCTATTGTTGTGACTTAGACGACGATCAGATCACATTTTATGACCAATTTGTGCAAAACCCCATATCATTCCAAAGGGTTCTCATACTTTTTCTTGCAACTGTACTTGCATTTGCCTCAATTGTATTTTTTACTTTTTAGTTCCTTGGTTATAGCAGTATATGTGATTGTCTTTTGATTTTGTTGTAATGTTTCTGTGTTACAGTATGCAGCAATTTATGTGCTGCACTAGCTACTTCCTTACCTATTGTTATATTTATTGTAGTGATTTTCTTTACAACAATCCTGCAGCAAACAGTTTTGTAGATGAGAGACTGTGTATTTTTTCATTTTGCTATTCTTGTGTTTGATTTTCGAAATGTATCTGCCCATTTGGATGGATAACTTCAAGTGGGTTCATATTGTTAGGTGCATATGGCTATTTAAAGGGAAACTATTGGCTTGGAATAACCCAAAGCATCAATAGGTCAGATTACGCCTCAGCTCCTCCTGTCCCAACGTCGGGGACCCAGCTTTCCTATGGGGATTTAGCTGATGCACATCCAGTGTCAGTTAGGTGACCAAAAGTCACTGGTAGACTGCCAGTAGATAGAGGTGTAGTTAGCCCTTGTAATTATCAATAACTGCAATAATTACCATTGCAGGGTTAAACTAACAGGGAGGGACACCACACCCAGACCACTACATGCGCCAAAGTGTTCCGAGTACCTATCGTGTCCCTTTAATCTGCCTGGCTCACACAAAAAGGTCTTGAAATAGGTCTTGGTATGAAATGCATAGGCGGGCTGTGATTATTGCTGATCCTTTTTTTACTTTACATTATGGTGGCTTTTCCATAGGTGGTACTGTGAGTTTATTTTCGTGTGATTTTACACTTCATGGACGTCCAGATATTTTCTTGTTTGTTAATATATCAGGAGTGATCTGCCACTGGATGCTGGAGTTGTGAGTACCCATATTAGGATTATTATTATTCAGATCGTTATGCAGCATTCATTCCTGATTTTACTTTTATCACTGAATGAAACACACTGCATGTGTGTCGTATAGTGGCTGAAATAGTTGCCAGGATTGTAACTCCCACTAACCTCAGGCAGCATTGGAACATTTATATGACATGGTGCAGTCCTAACAGTAAACTACTCCACTTAACCCTTACACTATCCTGACACACTTCCACGAGCCCTAAAATTAAGCATGGCATAAACATATAATGTAAACGATAAAATATACAAAACTATAAAGAGTGTATTATGGGAAAATAGAAGAAATGTTGTGGTTCTGTAAAAATATATAAACCACTTCTCAGATTTTAAGCCCCACAGTTAGAGTCTCAGAGTTATTCACTAACATATGAATTTCTGTGACTTTCTAATTTTCATCCAAAATAGCTAACCTGAACAATTAGTTAGATTTTTTTTTTTGTCCAGGTATAAATGTTTAAATTTAATGTATTCACACTTTAGTGAATAACTCTAAGTATATCTAAAGCAATATCTTGTAGAATCAAACTGTACAAGGGACAGATTCGCTATCTCTAAGGAGTTCTTGTTCATTCAGAGATCAATTTGAAATCATTTCCTCTGTGTCGCTGTATTGCTTTGTAAGAGATCACTGTCTAAATAATTTCCTTGACACAGCTTTTTGCTACAGAGACAAAAAACACAAAACGGGAAAACAAGTCTGCGCTCTATATAGTAGATCTATGTTTGCTGTTGTTCTAAGTTACAGTTTGCATCAACACGTTAAAGACTGATCTGTTCTTATCTAGAACGTCTACATGTGCACTTGTTGATTACTCCGATATCCTAGCACAGGCTCAGATAAAAATGTCTTGGGTCATATTACAGATACATTGCAGAGAATGAAGTGGCAACAAATTGAATAATACAAGATAGTCTTCACTAATTAATGCAGAAAACACAGCACCAAGGCCAAAAATGACAAAGTGTTGCCCATTTCTAATCACATAGGAGGAAAACTGCAATCTATTCTTGATTGAAATGATTAGATGTAGTTTGTGCGATAAGAGACCAAATGTTGCCACTTGGCAAATACGTGATAGGGAACAGACTAGAGAAACAGTAAAAACATCATGGATATAGGAATCTGAGCACAATTTAGATTGATATTCATTATTTTAAAGTTAATAAAGTCATAGGAAAATAGAGAGCCACAGGTAATGACAGACAGACAGAACGTCAAAGAAGGCCAAAACTTTCATCTGAGGTTGCTGCATCCAGTGCCGGTACGTGCATAAGGTGGCCCAAGCGGCCGTCTGAGAAAGGGGGGAGGGGCACAAAACTCTGAATCCCCTGCCTCTGACTGGGGACTCGGATTTTTAAACTCACCTGTCTTCCTGCAGCCAGTGGAGTCGGCCGGCCGCTGATGAGTCTAGGAGAAGAGCAGAGGAAGTGACGCCCCCTCCTCCTGACATCGTCAGGAGAGGCCGACTTCACTGACTGCAGACTCCCAGACTCCAGACCTTGTCCCACCTAAGGTAAGCCTCAGGGAGGGAGGGAAATGCACTTTAGTTTTTTTTTTTTATCCCCCTCCTCGGCCCCTGTTCCCCCTCTTCAGCCCCTGTCCCTCTTCCTCAGCATCCGTCCCTCTTACTCAGCTCCTGTCCCTCTTACCCAGCCCCTGTCCCACCTCCTCTGCCCCTGTTCCCCTCCCGCTGCCCCATGCTCTTCCCATCACAGCCCTCATAACCTCACTACAGCCCCATAACATCCCCAATACAGCCCCTCTTTACCAATAACACCCTTATCACCCACACCACAGCTCCTTTCCCAAAAATCTAGCCATCAACCTACTTCAGCCCTTGTCCCCCACTACATTTCCAAACCCCCCTAATTACAGCCCGTACCCATTACTACATCCCCTGTCCACCCACTACAGCCCTTAGCCCCTACTACATTTTTCAATTACAGCCACTACAACCCACTACCAGTGCCATTCCTGAGATTAGGCTCTGGATGCCTGCATCTGTAAGACTATAAGCCTGTGTATGTATGTCTTTGTATGCCGGTGTCTGTATGACAGTGTCTGTGTTTGTATGACATTGTACCTATATGTGTAGATTGTATGACTGAGTGCCTGTATTTGTTTGATTGTATGCCTGCATATCTCTGTGACTGAGTGCCTCTATAGTTGTGTGTTGTTATATATCTTTGTCTATATCGCATGGAGAAAGACACGCAAAAAGAATGGGGGGGTGGGAGACACAAAGGGGCTGAGGAAAGAAAGATACACAAGGGGGGTTATAAGAGACACACAAGAGGATTATAGTAAAGGGAGGATAAACTACACTAAAAAGGGTTCGAAAATCAAAAGGGCAGGTTACAAGACACACAGGTGAAGACACATTTTTATTTTAAGGGGGGGGGGCGGCAAAATGAATCTTTGCCTGTGTCGCCAAAACGGCTTCCACCGGCCCTGGCTGCATCTCACGTGTAGAGAGAAATTGCTGGCATTTCGGTTCTGGACTACCCTTACAGGTGCGATCAGTCTTCTGAATATATTCTCTGTATAATGGAAAAAGTGAGCAAAAACTATTTTGAGACCTCAGTGGGGATTTACCGAAGGGCAAGCTACTGAGTTTCTCTAAGTTTTTGTCCATTCTCAGAGTTCTTATATCCTTTGTTTTCGGAACTTCAAGAGTCCTATTTGCTAAACTACTTTACTTAATTGGTTATATAAGTAAGTGGGCAGGGTATTGTTCTACTATGTTCTACTGTGCCAACTAGCAAACAATGGATCAGAACAGACAAGAAGAATGTATACATGGAGAGAGCAGTGTGGAGAAAGTAACCTCACCACTGGTTCTTGGAGGGGCCTGCTTGCCAGCCTCTTGCCCCATGACTATGGCCCATGTATTAAACCTTAGTTCAGGACTGTGGAAAGGTTTTGTTCGCACCTTTTCCCTTATCTGGTTCAGTAAATGGGGCTTACCGAACGAATTGTACTTATTCTGTTCAGTTACCGAACAGTTGGACCATCCGTAAGTAGAGTGTGCAGCTCATTACCCCTATTACCACCTCTAAACCACAACTTAATGGGGGATCAACTGGGTGGTCGTCGTTCGTGTGAGCGAACACGTGTCAGAAAGATTGAGTTTAAGAAAGCGGGAGGACATCCAGTCAAAGATGGAAGAAAGACAAGCCGCGACACGTGCAACATGTCACTGATTGTCTTTTATATATATATATATCATCCCTTGAAAAATACTTAACAAAATTTATAGAAGAATTTCAACATTTTATTCAATGGTATAATTACCATAGAAGTGACAATATCCTTTTAAATATAGCACAGTGTTTTTGGGCTGCCTGTTAAAACTAAGCAGAACATTAAACCAATTCATCTGTAACTTAAGTCACATTATTTGATCGAATCAATATTTCCCTCCAACATTTTCTGGCTCTTACTTTTTGATACATTTTGATTCTTGCTGCAAAAGTGCACTTACCTGTGGGACCTCTCACAACTGGTTGCATTGCACTGTTGACTCAAAGTAGGCACGACTCTTAATAAAGTTTGGTATGAGGGGAAAACAGGAATAGAGTGTAAAAAATCTTCTTGTCCTGTTTCTAATCATTTGAATACCAGTCTTATGGGCTCTTTGATGCTTTACATGGTATTCTCCCCATAATGGGTTATGTGCACTTGAAATATCAGCCAGTTAGGCTCTGAAGCTAATGTCAAACACCTTCACAAAAAATTCTACCAGTGTTTGTTTTCAATTATTGCGCGGTGAATCATGTGCCACATGAGCTGTGAGCAGTATGACATTTACTGGAGAACATTTTTGTTCAAGTTTGGTCTCACTATCGTAGCATAAACAATCAAAATGGCTACTTAACACTTTGCTCTGGTATACACCCCCCAGCAGCTGCCTGTCATGCCAACTTGTTTACTGTGTAATTATCACTATAAATTAAGAAGCAGTAGATGCAGTTTCCTTTATACACCCTTATTTTCATGCTGCACAGAAAGGCAATTACTGTATCATTACTTGGATAATTCCACATTTCTTTTCTACTCCAAAGATAATTTAGCGAAGGTTCACAAGGTTCAATGGTTAATGCCTTGGCATGGCGTTTCGGGAGGCTAATCCTGATCGGGTGATGTGCGTTGACAGCTCTGAGGGTTCTGCAGTGTAAGCTTTGTAAATATTTCTGCTTCACAAAAGTACATAAGATGAAAAGATAGTATAGAAACATTTAGAAATCATCTTTACACTATTATGTATGAGAATTTAATGCATTATAATATAATGTTGTCATTTTTCTAATAATTTAAAATTACCAATATCATCTACAAAATATCTGCCTGAAGTGGTTGTGTTTTTAGATTCTTTTAAAAAAAAAAAAAAAGAATATTCAAAGATTCTAAAGTTAAAACGTGAAGTAACAGCTTATTGATCCAACTTGAAATCTGACTTTAATTTTACTCTGAACAAGGATTTTTCTGTGGGAAAATTGGAAATCTCTATGAATGTTTCAGTGTTTGGTTTTTAAAACATTCATATGAAACAGTTGTGCAAAAGGCTGAGCTTAAAGGACTTGAGTCTTTGTTTTAGTCTAAAAGGCCTCATCCAGCTCAGAAGTCCACTGTAGTTGTCCAGTAATGGAGGTATATATATATCCCCTAACTCGGCCACATTGACCATTGATATTAGAGTGGGCCCTTCATCATGTATCATTGCACCCTCACAGGCAGCATCTCTGTAGGTTGCCATATTAAATATGTCACTTTATATTGGCATTGAAATGGAAACTGGCCTTTAATAGAGCATTTATTGTGCTCTAACTCTCACATCGGAGGGCTCACAGGCAAAGAAGTTCGTGAAGGGAGCAGGAATATGGTATTTCATCATATTGCTGCCCTTTGGCTCTCACACTGAAATACGGAAATCTACACCTCTGTATTTACCAATATCTTGGAACTGTGAGCCTCCATCTTGATTCCCTGTCAATCATTGTTATAAGCTCAGCCATTTGCATCTGACAATCTGCATAGATAGCATACATGGTGGTGGGGGGGGGGTGTGGTGTGGGGAGGTATCAAGGTTATGAGGGAGATTAATCTAAGTGTCACAGATAGTGTTGTGTGCTTTTTTAATGTTTTTTCCTGAGCTCGGTTTATTCATTATATGCCATTTTTTTATGTACTTATTTTTTCAGTGATGTACCAGATTTTTCTCTATTTACCATTTTCTTATGCTAGAAAAGTGTTGTTTTATTTTGCATTTTTTCTGTCACTCTAAATGTGGTGGTCTTTTCTGAAAAATATATTTCTACTAAAAATGGTGTAATGTAGGTAGGAAAAGCGAACATGCTTTGAACTATTTTAGATAGATATCAATAAATGCAAATACATAAGAAACCAAAAATAAAATACACTTTTCCAAAATGTTTGATAAACCTCTTCTATTGTTCTTTTGTTCTATTGTTCTGCGCAAGGATTTGAACTGGATTGTGAAGTTACTTTCTAAAACTCTAAAGGGACCCTATAGTGTTAAAACCACCATTTATACCCCCTGCCTCCCTAAATAAAGTCAAATCTTACTTCTATTCAAGTCTGCAGCTGCTGCCTCTGCCCCTGATCTGCCTGCTTGGCTGACATCATCAAAAGTGATTCTCTGAACCAATCTCAATGCTTTACCATAGGATTGGCTAAGACTGTCAAAGAGGCAGATCAGGGGCTGACCCAGCACAAGCCAAACACAGCTTTGGCCAATCAGCATATCCTCATAGCGTAACATTGAATCAATGCATCTCTATGAGGAAAGGTCAGTGTCTTCATGCCCCAGGAAGTACCTCTAGCAGCCATCTGAGGAGTGGCCAGTGGAGTTATCACTAGGCTGTAATGTAAACACTGCATTTTCTCTGATAAGACAGTGTTTACAGCAAAAGGCCTGAAGGGAATGATTCTACTCACCAGAACAAATTCAATAAGCTGTAGTTGTTCTGGTGACTATAATGTCCCTTTAATATACTTTTAAAAAAGTATATCTCAGGTGATTAGGTGATTTTTAGTGGTTTATTCGATGGTATAAACCCCAATGTTAGGGCTTCCCTTTAACCATTTTGGATTCAAAGAATCTTGGAGGACATGACTGTTTTGCTTTGGTTTTTTTTGCCCATTGTCAGGAATCTTTGGCAGCAAATGTGCTCACAGCTCCAGCTTCAGCATTTAAAAAAAAAAAAAAATGTGCAATAAAATATAAAGAGCACACTCTACTTGTTCAACTGATGATGCTCAACTGGGATTCTTTTCCGTGGAAAGGTCATAAAAATATATATTCCACAATCATCAAAACCAACTATTATGTGAACATTACAAACAGCAAGACATTTGCAGAAGTGCACATAAAATGGCATTGATAGTGGCCTCTTGCTACCCTGACTGCATATAGTTATTACTTGAAACACGCAAATGCACACATTATTTGACAGCGCTCTTTGTGTTCTGTATAAATATATATTTTTTTATTTTTGTCTGCCTTTTCTCCACGCAATTTTCTTTTGTTCACATGTCTCGTAATGTGTCTTGCTGCATCCATGCCTTTATCTGCTTGTTCGTACCTCTACCAATGAGATCCGCAGTAAGAATTCATCTATGCTGTGATATAAAGCAGCTAATAGTGGGATATTTGGCAGCAACAAGAATTCAAAGCATTTTCAGCATTTGGCCAGCTCCTGTGCTGAAACCACCAGCTGACTCTGGAAGGGGAGTGTGGCAACACATGAGAAACCACAGATAATTAGTAACTCTTTCAGTGCTTGCTCAGGTCTTTTACACTCAATTCTTTTTAAACATTTAAATTGCCAATGAATTTAACTGTATTCTATTATGTTAATCAATCTGTGTTACTTACTAAAGTGAGATGTCAAAGTGGGTTTCAAAGTTAATGCCGGAGTAGCTGACTTGAATGTGAATTTTTCAACTTTAGTTCTCCTTAAAACTGAAATTAATTCCAGATGTTTGTGGACTACATCTCCCCTAATGCTTTGCCAGCATTATGGCTGAAAGACAGGGGTGCCCAAAAGGTTGATCCCCAGATGTTTTAAAACTACAACTTCCATGATGCCTTGTCATTCTAGCGGCATGCAAAGACATGCAAAGCATAATGGGAGTTGTAGTTCTACAACATCTGGGGATCTACCTGCTGTAAGAGCATTATGGGAGATGTAGTCCACTACATCTGGAGTGCCAAGGGTTGCCTACCCCTACATTAGAGCATACCTTTAGGGAAGATAATCTATCTTTAGGGCACTAAATGGTTGATGAATGACTACATTAAACAGTATAACAAAGTTCTCAGAGTTTCGCTTTGTAAAAACAGGGCAGGATGGATTCAAAGTGATTTTCAAATTTAAGGCCAAAAAAGTCAAACTGGAAGATTGGAGATTTGTTTTCATTTTGGCTATTTTTCCCTTAAATTGAAGATTCACTTTGCTTTAGTAAATAATCCCCAATGTATTGTCAGAATGCAAATGCATGTACCATAGTGACATGTATTTCTTAGACTGGTGGCACGCAATCCCTCCAGTATGTTAGACTAGACCACAAATAATCTAGACAGAATATGGGCAATAAGCCCTTCCATTCCATATTTTATCATTTTATTCAGATGGGTCATAAGAAGTTTTGGAATACAAGAGTCAGAGGTATGTGCACCAAATGCAAGAACACTTGCAGGGCTATTCGCCAAAGTGTGCGTTATCAAGAATTCACAGCGAATTAAAATTTCATTTTCTCAGTTAGACAAATTGGAATCATAGCTGACTTGAAGAATAATTCCAGTTTGACTACTTTGGTCTTAAATTTAAAAGTCACTTTAAATCCACAATTCTTATATTAGTTAAAAATCTTGCTAATGTCCCTATTTCAACTTAACTTATCTGTGGAAACCTGACAGGTCTATTAACTAAACTGTGTGAATTGTAACAAATTGAAATCTGAAGCTAATGTAAAATGAAGGCAAATATAAGCTCATCTGAAAATATCCTCCAGTTTAACAATAGTAACAGCATGACCGTTTTAGACTAACCTTTGCCATTTACATTTTTATTCACTACAATTCAATGTTTAATGAATAAACGCTTTCCATTGTGAATTGTTGGCCAAATAAACTAGAAATATATCCAACTTAAAGATTTTACATTCATTACAGTTAACACTTTAGTGAGTAACTCTGCGATTTTATGGAATCTATACTTAGCATTCAAGCGTTACATTAAAGGGTTACTCTGAGCAACATGACCGTTTCTGTGATTTGAAGTTGTCATGGTGCCTGGAGTCTGTATTAGACGTTATGCTGCCAGAGATATCACTCCACCTCCGGAAGTGTCATTGGGATGTCAGAGTTCCGTGCTGGTAATTTCAATTCTATGCAAATTTGATTGCATAGAATGTCAGTCATTGGCTGAGAGAGGTCAGCTGATGCTCTCAATCAATCATTGGCAACAACATTAACTTGTCTTTTGCAGCTCTGTGAAGACAGCTGTGTGTCACAAGACCATCTGGTAATGTGGGCAAACCTTTGCATCAGAGGATAGGTAGTCCACGACATCTGCTTTGCCCCATTACCAGGGAAGAGGGTTAGCATACTCCTCACGTTATAACCCCAACAGCAGGCCGTAGTAGTTATGATGTTTTGAGTAACCCTTTAATTACATACGCATGTTAATATTTCAGCATCCACTGTTGCAGAGTACGGCTTACATCATCATATTTATTTATTCTTTGGGCCACTTCCAATGAATAGACCTTCCTTTTTTTTTTTTTTTTATGTCAAAGTACAACACTGGGAATAAATTATTTACAGCTTGCGTGTTCATAAGAAGAAAATGTAAAATGAGATAAAAGATTCTAAATATCTAATCATTTAATTAAAGGGACACTATAGTCACCAGAAAAACTACAGCTTAATGTAGTGGCTCTAGTGTCTATAGCCTGTCCCTGCAGGCTTTTCAGTGTAAACACTGCATTTTTAGAGATTGGTGCCTTGTAACACCTCTAGTGCTCCACAGTGTTAACATCTTCACGTCTGCATGTAGGTGCTGAACGTTCTCCATAGTGATGCATTTACCCTTTTCAAAGTAATGCAAGGGGGGCCGGTGACCTAACTAGTTCATTTAACACTATAGTATCAGGAATAAATGTTCGTATTCCTGGCACTATAGTGTTCCTTTAAACTGTAAAGTGAAGCAACAGAAGAAAGTTACAGAATATAAATACAAATCAGTCATTAAATTTCAGTATTCAAAAATAATTATTTCTTAATGGTAATAGATGCAATAGTTTTCAGTTTTTTTGCAGTTTTTTTGTTTTGTTTAATAATCAAGTTTAAAAAAACAACGCAGCTTTAGCCTGTATAAAAATCATTTGTCCATTTGAAAGCAATAGCCACTGTAGTTTGTTAGGGTTGAAAAGGGTCATGATGGCCAAGTAGGCTGTGTGTTTTACTCAGGATTATTCACTAAAGTAAGAATGGTGAGTAATTCAAAGTGAATTAAAAGTGAATCTCAAATTTAAGGGGAAAATAGCCAAACTGCAAAAAACCTCCAGTTTGACTGCTTTGGCCTTAAATTTAAAATTCACTTTGAATTCATCATGTCCTGTTTCTTTAAAGAATTAAAATTACTTTTAAAGATCTGTATATTGTACTGTGTGATGTAGTTATTCAGCAACTAGTTATTTAGTGCCCTAAAGATAGATTTTCTTACCTAAACGTATGCCCAAAAGCAGGAGTAGACAACCTTTGGGACTCCAGATATCTTCCATAATGCTTTTACGGCATAATGCACTAAAGCTTTAGACGATAGGTAGTCCACAACATCTGGAGTGCCAAAGTTCCAATCTACACTCTGTCTAAAGGTAGATTCCTAAATGTTGTAGTCCTACAACTTCCATGATGCTTTGCCAGCCTTTAGAGTGGCCAAGTATCATGGTTGTGAAACACAGTGTGTTTTCACAGTTATAGTTGTGCTTTTGTAGTGCTTAAAAGTGTACGTAGGATAACAGCCTCTCAGAACCCAGTTTATATGCTGGAAGTGACCCTCTTGTTTTAATACATTGTATAGATAATGTTTTATAGACACCCACACCACTTCATCTCATTGAAGTTTTCTGGGTGCACTGTCCCTATCTCCTTAATCCTGCAGCTGAAAACATTGCAGTTTGCGCGTCCTGCCTTTTCACTTATAGGAAAGCAATCATTTAATACTTCTCTATGGGTAAGGCCTAATGTGCAATCGCTGAGGATGTGCATTTTATGTTATCCCTCGCGATGATGTCAGAGAAGGCAGAGTCAGCGCCAAGGGGCCTCATCCCTGGAATAAGCAAAGTGTTCAAAGGGGTGGCAGGTCAGAGGGACGCTATAATGTTAGGAATGCAGTCCTGTAATCTTAACACTACAGTGTTGCTTTAAAAAGTACGCAATCATATAAAATCTGTGAAAGAAAAACAAGCTACTCCAAGAACAGTAATGGTTCTACTGATCATGAGCGTCTGCAAGGTTTTTTTTTTTTTATTGAGTAACATAATAATTTATCTCAAAAATATACGTAAAATGTTATAGTTGCAGTGTCGCTTCAGGGTATTTCATAACATTATAATCTTTATTGCTGGGATGCTTTGTTATACATTCATACACAGCAAGCATTAAAGAGCTCCCAGAAAAGATGGACATTAGGATGAAAAAGAGAACTAGGAGGATTTATGCTTACAATAAGGAATGTCTTTCCTAAATAGGGACACTTGGAAAGTATGCATTATGTAAGCCACTGAACCCAGAAGCCAGCAAAACATTTAGAACGTTCTCACACATACAGGGTTGCTCACTAAACACCAAATTGCAGCAAATTAAACCGGAATGGCAAATCGTAGGCTAAAAATATAATGTAGATGGGTTGGAGAATTTTTTTAAAATAAGCTATATTAGCCTAA
The DNA here is from genome assembly GCA_933207985.1 of Pelobates cultripes. Lineage (NCBI taxonomy): Eukaryota > Metazoa > Chordata > Amphibia > Anura > Pelobatidae > Pelobates > Pelobates cultripes. The sequence goes on from OW240919.1 coordinate 114,632,204, forward strand.
TTTTTGCCTTTCTATTTTCAATTCACTTTAGTAACATTTGAATATATTTGGGTTTGTTTCCCAAACAGCAACAACATTAGCTGTAACATTTAAATATATTGGGGTTTGTTTCCCAAACTGTAGTGAATTAAATAAACTGTACAAAACAGGCCAATATATTCAATTCAATAAAAATCTCCAACCCAGCTATAGTCACAGCTTGACGAAATCTAGCCAGTTTGGCAATTTGGTTTTCAATGAATCGCAAATCACTGTTTAGTGAATATACCCCATCCTCTTCTTTTTGTAGAATGGTTTGTATCCATGTCTAGTAAAGGGCCCGAGTGCTGGATGCTAATACTAGGCAGCTATATTATGAGAGGACCGAGATGCTGGATAGTGATGTGAGCTGTAAACAGAAGGGGGGATCTGTGCAGCTGAATATAGGCTAAGCAACATGTCCTCAGCTGCACTCAATGTAATTACCAATCCGTGTGTGATGGGCTGTGTTTCCCCAGTCATTGCTGTGTCCCCCCTGGGTGTCCGAGCCAGATTAGGAGGGAAGCCTGCTTTGACTGGCCAACAGAATCCTTATTTTTGTTATAATCAGGCATTGTAACAGCCTTCAGGGTGACTGAGATCTGCTGAAATCTACCCAGAATTATTTACAAGTTAACCAGGATTAGCAAAATGTGGATTTTCCAAACCAATTCCTCCAAATCATGTTGTAATGTACTTATTTATTTTAATATTGCAATGACTTACAATATACTAGAAGGATATTAAACACCAAGGGATATCTTCACTAACTCGACAAGGTAACTGCAATTTAGCTGGAAATATTTTTTTCCAATAAAATGTTGTTTTTTCAAGTGCAACTAAAGGGTAAATTCACTAAACAGAAAAATGACATACAGTTTTATTTGCTAAAGGGAGAATTCAAATTCTAAGGTCAAAATAGACAAACTGTAAAGATTCTCTAAGCCATATACTCTTTCAGTTTGGCCACTTTGGCCTTAAATCTGACTCTGGCCTCTAAAGTCTATTGTTTTGGAATTTACCAGGGAACTGATTTTTTTTTTTTTTTTTTGGTCAAAATGTATTACTATGAACCATTACACCATAAGTATCTCGGGTTATTCACTAAAGTGAGAATTGTCAGGTGTTCATAGAGAATTTTAAGACCAAAATAGCAGAACTGGAAACAATTCTACAAGTCAGCTCCACTTCCTAATCAGCTACTTTGGCCTTACATTTAAAATTCACTTTAAATTCCCAACAATTGTCACTTTAGTGAATAACCTTGTCTGCATCTAGTGTTGCTAGACTCAGCATATTTTTCCTGAACCAATGTGATATATATATACTGACAAGCCGCAGCTGTAGGATTCCTCAGGCATCAATTATTTGTTTTCTCTTCAGAATTCTACATACTTTAGGGCAACAGTATTCATGTGATGCCCATCAGCTGTAGGAAAAAGATAGAGCATATGGCAACTGTATCTGAGAACAAGCAAGATGACAGTGGGCACCACCACTTGATTACTAAGCAATGGAGAGCATTTATAAAACCTTTTATTTTTTTATTTTCAGTTTGAAATGTTTTTTTTTTTTTTAAAGGATACTAACATAAATTGCAAATATTGCTATAAAGAATAGCATTTTATATTTTTTACAATAAGTTATATTTTGAACTTTTATTGGTTGGTTGTTGTACAAAAAGTTCAATATTCTTCGTAGGTGGTTGTGGTACGCAGCTCAGCTGTTCATATATTTATTGACAGGAGGTATCCCTATTTTAGGGAAAGCGCAGTCCACTTTTTAAAGTATATTTTCCCAGCATCTTAAGGGTGCCTGAGTTGCAAAAATATTATTTAGCATTTTGCTAGCAAAGTAGGCTACCTGGACAGGCATAGATGCTTGCTTATTTGGTAAGTGTGGATGTTCTAAAAGGCACATTTTGAAGATCTTTTTGATAAGGTTTAGTTCCATAACTAAAAATCCTATGATGATTAGCTAGCCTTAGGGCTGGCAGAGGATTATGTCTGAAGTTATTGTACAGCTGAGGATCTACCTTTTAGCCATCGCTGCTAAACGATTTCCTTATGGATACTTAATTGTACAATAGCATCTTTTGACTCTGTATTTTAAACATTGTTTTGAATGACAGGTATAGTAATTATGTGTTTTGTCTATAAATTGGCTGCATGAAATGATACTTGACATAATCTCTTTGAACTGAAATAATTATGGGTTGCAAAGCTTCTGCCTGAAGAGGTTAATACAGTAAGTAAAATAAAAATCCCAACCTGACAAAATCCATGTTTAGCTGAAATAAAAACGAGTGAAAATTGTTATAAAGCAGAAAACCAGCCAGTAAACTAACTATTTGTATATTATTATATGTTTTATAAAAACATTGATTTTTTTTTTTTGGCTTTGGTTACTAACCTATTTGATAGGGACCCAAACTGGATAGCTGGGAGACTTGCAAAACAGAGCCCATGGATCAAGCTGGGAGACTCCCCTATCTGTCAAACTGCCTTGGGCCCTGGTCATCCTTAAAAGGATTCTATAGTGCCAGGAAAACAAAGCTGTTTTCCTGGCACTATAAGTTCCTACAGTGCCACCCTTCCTTGCCCCTCCTCCCTTCAGTCACTTGCCTGAATCCAGAACCAATGTCCCTTGGCGCTGGGTCAGGCTTCGCCCATGCTCCTCCCCCGCCGACGTCAGCCGGCAGGAGAGACCTAATGCGCATGCGTGGCAAGTGCCATGCTCGCATTAGGATTCTCTATATGAAAGAATTGTTTCAATGCTTTCCTATGGGGATTTGATTGAAGCTGGATGTCCTCATGCACAGAGTGAGGATGCCCAGTATCATTTAGGTGACTTGTGGTCGCCTAAGCACCCGGAAGTCCCTCTAGTGGGAGACTGTCCAGAGGGGAGGTGGAGACACGCTATCCTGAGTTCTTGTTGCAAAAATAAATAAGCAAATCTATTGTCATTGTAAGGCCTACATATGAGCCTGTTAGAAAAACCATGTGTCAGACATGATTTTATCTACATGTACCATTCTCCCCTTTATTTATGACTGGAGATGCAGCTGGTTATGAACAGTATATGGCATCTCATTGGGTTAAATGGGTAGAGCCCAACAAGTTGAGGGCAGTGTCCCACATCTTTAAACTATACCAGCCGTGGCTTGTGACATCAGTGCCGCGACACTGGTGATTCCACTCTTAGGGCCCCCTGTCCCAATTGCATGCTTCCCAATATTGGGAGGTATGTCACTGTCAAATGGGGGGGCTTAAGGGGTTTCATTTGGCTCTGCCCAGTTCACTTGAAACTAATGATAAATACTTGATATGTACTCTAAATATATAATGTATTGAAATGCTACCACAGTGAGAGACACTTATTTTTAAGCTATTTACTAGTTATGGTAATTGTACTGATTGTAAAAACAAAAATGAAGGTTTTAGTGATAAGCAGTGACTGTCTGCAACCGGAACAGCCTGTATGCTTCTCATAAAATGCATGTCGACTCCCTGGTGTAGAATAAATGACTCAAAGTGTCTCAAAAATAAATCACTTTTACTCTATTAGCCTTCAAAACAAGAAGAAAAAAAAATCTCATTAGTGATATGTTATTTGTAACAGTGTTTCTATTACAGAAGCAAAATCTATCTATCTATCTATCTATCTATCTATCTATCTATCTATCTATCCTCCCAAACAACATTGTAAAAAATGTAATGCAGAAAATTTCAAGAAATTCCAAGTTCTTTATATTTAATCCACTGTTCCAAAATCAATTTAATCCTACCAGGCACCTTGCACCTGTGGAAAGCCAGACTCTCTCTTACATGAATGTAATGCCTGGCAGTGCTTTATATATCCTAAAGGGGATACCCTGCCAGGGAATCACAAGCCTGAGTTAAATATAGCACTGCAAGCAGCTCTGTCCATTCAGCAGCTACATGCTCCAAGACCTCATCAATCTATCTAGGCCAGGAAAGCAAGGGATCTGAACATTCCATTACTGGAATTAGATATGTGTTTGTGTGTGTATCATGAGTGAACAATAAATCAGATGTCGTCATAAAAAAATAAATAAATAAATTGATGAGAGATTTGTTGATTTTTAAATAAGCAGTATTCTTGATATTTGTTCCTAACTATTTACACGTTGAGCTCCTTTTATTAATAAATGGTGAATGTTACTGCAAGAGGAACACAAGTGTCAGTCCTCCTTCCCCATGGGTTGTCACCCAGTCTTCATTTACAGCTTTGTAAAGCCTTTCAGAGCAGGACTGGGATTGTAAAGTAATCAGAGTAGTCTTGGAGACTCTGTTTTGAAGTTATGGTTGTAGGAGAACCATTTGCAGACAGGGTCTCTATTGCATACTGTCTCGGTTCGACAAATAGTTAGTAGAATTAGGCCCGTCTGCAGAGAAGGATTGAGATTACCAGCTTGGGGCCCCCCTTAATTCTTTACATAGGAAGGATTAATAGAATAAAGTAAATTAATTGTTCTAGGGCTCCTGTTTGCTCCTTAAACCCTTGGCTGCTGCCTAAAGTCACCTTATGGTTAGTCTGACTTGGCTTTTTTTCTTTTCTCATAGTTCTTAAAAAAAATGAGAAATGTCTAAAATACAAACACAAGATAAACATATAAGCCAGGGGCAGGCAACCTTCGACACACCAGATGTTGTGGACAGGGGCGTAACTAGAAACCTTTAGGGCCCCGGTGCAAGAATCTGTTAAGCCCCCCAGCTATGGAGCAGATGGGGGCCAATAGGTAGACCCTCAGCTGCCGTGCAAATCCCATGTTGCTTTGCCAGCTGTGGATCTACTATTTACTCATCCTTGCAGAGTTCTATTTGTATGTAGTGTCTGTGAGGTGTGTTTTTACATGGAGTATATTTGTGTAGATGAGGTCTGTTAGTGAGTACACTGATTGTGAAGTCTGTTAGTGTGTGCACCGGTGGTGGACTACATCGCCTATAATGCTTTTACATCCATAATGGTGGCAAAGCATTGTGGGAGATCTAGTAGACAACATCTGGAGTGCCAAAGGTTGCCTAAACCTGATATAAGCTGTTGCAGTCTGCAGTGAATCCCTTCAATATACTTACAGGGTTGTTCACTCAAAAAAAAAATCACTATTTAGTAGATAAACCTTGCATGCATTTAATGATGCATTTTTTTCATTGGGGTAATTTCCTAAAACATTTTGCAAAAGCTGGAGATCTCTTGTATGCAACCTTTGCAACCCCCCCTTTTCCCCACCCAGACTTTTTGTGGCTGTCCAATCACAGACTTCCCAAAGCAGCTCAATGAGATGTCTTTGCAAGGCAGGTGCTCTGAGTAATTGCTGCCTCTTGAGTTTAGCTTCACTGAGCTAACCAAACCAGGAAGGAACAGAGCTGGTTGTCTGATTGCCAGCCACGGGTGTGTATCAGGGTGTATTTATGAAAGTGCCAATGTACACTGAAATCTGCACTTTTTGTAAAATGCAAAAAAGGACACAGTGTTCATCCATAAAGCACTTCAGCAAACAAATTTGCTTTAGGTGTTTTGAGTGTTCCTAAAATTTAAACTGAACCTGTTATGGAAAAATGAACTTACCTAATATCTCTCCTATATAAATGAAATACACCATATATTGCAAAGATACATGTTGTGTTCAACGTAAAATATAAATATATACTCACTTTTCCTCTGTTACAGCTCAGCTTCATTGGTGTTACTCTTCCTGTAACACGCACCTCCGGGCCGTCCTCTACTCCTCCCTAGGTCTTCTTTGATTTGCCCTGCTTGGGTCACATCCCCGAGCAGGGCAAATCTCCTTAGTGATGTTGGCCCTCCTTTGCCATCACTCCGGCATCGGAACAGAGTGACGTGACATCACTCTGTTCCTATACTCCCTAGCTGGCGAAGTTTCCGTTACAATTACAGCACATGCACTGTGGTTGCTACAAATGGAGAGCAGAGGGACCTCCCATAAGGGGTCTTCCCTTGTCACTGATAGCTGGAAGAAAAATCAATTTTTAAATAGGTTTTTCTCCTAATCTTTACATTTGATAGAAACCCTGCTAGCACAATGTATAGATAAAATCCTAGAAAATGTTCATAATTTTATAATTTTTGGCTTAATTGTGAAATTAACTTTGAATTCTCCCTTTAGTAACTTACAAACCCCAACATATAGAATCCAGTCTTTAAGTTTGATCTACAAAGGTACTTGTATCGTAAATTGTACTGTTAAAAGATAAGTAGAAACCAGCAATTATAGTCTCTGGGCAGAGATGCAGAGGGATAGAATGGGTGCGTGGTACAGACATTTCCTCGACATTGTGCCATCTAGGTGAACTAAGAGGAAGGTACATTTCTTCATTGCAAATTGATGTCAAAGATATAACAATTTTCAAGAATCTTATGATGTTAATCTCTTGGACAACCTCTGTTTCTAAGCATACTTAAATACCACAGTGCACATTATTAAAGATTATATATTCATTAACACATTAATGCACAAGTTTAACATTATGAAAGAACATTCATTTTACACTGTTCTAATCATTAGACACACGGTCAATTCCTTACTGATTTTCTCAGCATTTTAATTAACTAACGATAAACTAATAGGGTAACTTGAAATGTAATTAAAAATAAAAGAAAGTAATATCGTTGCACAAAAACTCGCTTTAAAGTTACAGATGTCAAGATGTTTAAGTTGGGGTGCTCTCAAAACGGGACAGATTTCGTGTAAATTGAAAAAAATAGTTTTACTTCAGAGTTTAAGATTTTTGACAAGATTTTAAACTTGGAAAGACAAAAATTTAATTAACAGTTTTGGAGCCACAGTGTAGATAGAGGATTGGATGTAAATTATTTTTGTGAAATCAGGATATGGAAGTGATAGCCATGAATAGACACTGTGACATAATTGGAATTATTGAAAAGTAGGATGAGGATATACATCATTGGGTTTATGTCATCTGCAATCTTAATCTTCGTTTAAGGGAAATTGGTTGAATCAGAACAGTATTTCAAATTGCCAGAGAGAGACATTTATTTTTGGGACATGACTTAGGGTTATATGACCCAAACTGGAATGTTTGAAACTGGAGGGAGGAGGCCCAGTTACGGTGTGTATTAGTGATGCAATATGAATCATTATTGAGAATCTCATCTCAGCCTGCTTCCATGCTTAGAGTTAACACTCCCTCTTTTGCCAAATGACAAACTGCTCCTGTTGACTTTGTCTAGCATAAAGCATTGAAAGGGACACTATAGTTACCACAACCACTACAGCTTAATGTAGTTATTCTAGTGTCTATTGCCTGTCCCTGTGTGATTTTTTTATTTATTTATTTTTGCCGTGCAATACATGTTACAAACAAGCCTGTATTGTCACGGTAGCAGGTAACAGGCATATTCACGCAAACAATATCATGGCAGGATTGAACAACACATTTTTGTTTTTTTAGTAAACAGGATGATGGCAGATGCTATGAAGCCAGAAGATAAATAAGTATGATTAGTAGTAAAAGGTTGTGTAAACGGGCATTGATGATAGGCACACTATGAAAAACAAAAAAGGAGCATATTCTTTGCTGATAAAACATGAGCTATGATCACACTGATGCATAATAATGTAAACAATTAACTCTTGTCAGGCTATATATTCATGTCTAAATACTGAACAATGCAGATATAAGTAGGTAGGAAGAGATGATATAGTCATGGTGAGTGTTGAATATGTTCTGATGTTAGGATCAAGCTATGAAACCAAGTAAAAACCACTGAAACGAAGCACATAAGCAAGTTAGCATTCCAATCAAAGAGGTCAAAGCAAAATAAAACAAGAAAGTGTCTACTAGATCTGCATGGACATAGTGGTAAGGCAGCAGGCCATCACTCAATGAGGCAGCGAAAGTCAGCCGACTCCCATAGTCGGTAAGGTCAGGGCACAGGAGAGTCACTGAGGTAAGGCGCCCCTCCAACCCTAGGCCCTTATGGGGCCGTTATCACCAAGGCATGGATTCGGAAGCACCCTGAATCCAAGTCCCATTTTAATGGAGACAGCAGAAGGCTTTGATGGTCTGTTGCTTCTTTCGGTTGGCAGGCTCCTGTTGTGTGGCGGGGCTGAGCCCTGGGTGGCCCTCGGCCCAGGCAGGCCTCTGGCGAGAGTGACAGGTGTAGGTTTAGGTGCTCTGCCCGGAGGGATCCCTCTCTGCTTTTTACTCTTTTGGCCTCTCTTCCAAGGCAGAGGTGGTACTGCTGCCCAGAAACTATCAACATTTCCTCAAGGTGTAGCAGGGTTCTGTCTTTGCGATCTTGCATATCACTATGGATTTGATTCAGGATCTGCATTTCAGGTGCGAGTCCGTACGCCATCTTGGAAACTGCAGCCATCTCCATGCCGCAGATAGCAGCCTTTTGTTTGGAGTTGGATATACCGCTCCAGTGGGGACCAGGATAAGCCCTGCCGGTCCAAAGGGAGGGACACCCCCAGCTATCGCCTCCGACGTGCCTGAGATAAGCAAGTGGTAGAAAGGTAAGGAGGCGGCCGTCCACCTCACCCCTCGCTCGACTAGGCCGCAAACCTCAAGTTATCTCAAAGTTGACCGGAGCTTCAAAGCTTCTGTAGTTGGGCCATTCAGTGTTCCCAACAGCCTTTTATACTATATGGCTCATCTTTTAGCGTCAAAAATGTGTAGAAACCGGTATTAATCGATTCATAAAGCCATAGACTTCAGGAGCCCAACAGACATGCGACTCATTGGCATGGCTGTCTGGACCGCCCCCCTCCTGTCCTCCCCCCGCGTGATTTTTAATGGAAACGCTGCCTTTTCAGAATAAAATAGCAGTGTTTATATTGATGCCTAGTAACACCTCTAGTGGTAATTACTCAGCCAGTGTCACTGTAGGGAGATATGGCTGAATGTAGCATGAGCATGAATTTCTAGCGGCAGCCTTTTCAGGCACTATAAAATATAATATTCCGTGGGAGTATGGAAGGAGATTTGTCCTTGATATTAATTTTCTCTGACTGCATTATTAGTTATATCCAAACTATATTATATTTAATACATTCTGCACTTTTTAAAATTACATCTTAGCATTCAATCAGCAAGCTATTAATCTTCTCACACCAACCTGTTTCCCTTATTTTTCCTCTTTTCTCTCTCCATCTTCATATATTGTTTTACGATTTTCTTTACTACTATTTCATTAATCCATTTGTTATTAGTCACTAATAGTCAGGCAAGCATTTTATGTTCATTTCACCAAGGGGAATTTAAATTTTGAAGTTAATATAGTTGAATGGATCTATTACTGCTTCTAATGCAATATGAAAGGGACACTATAGGCATCAAAATAACTTTCGCTTAATGAAGCAGTTATGGTGCATAGATCATGCCCCTGCGATCTCACTGCTCAATTCTCTGCAATTTAGGAGTAAAATCACTTTTGTTTATGCAGCCCTAGCCACACTTTCCCTGCAGTGACTGACACAGTCTGCATGAATAAAATGGTTATATTTTCAATAAGATGTTAACTTACTTTATAAATGTTTATCTCCTGGTCTTTAAATTGAACTTTAATCGCACGCAGGAGACTCCTGTGGGGTCTAGAAGACTACAATGAGAGCATGAGATAAGAAATTCTAAATTAAAAAACTTTGCAATAAAGGTGTTGAAAAAGAAAAAAAGTGTGTTTAGAAAGACTGTATAATTTATAGGGTGGTGCATGTGCAAAACATTTGGTTTGGTTCAGCACTTCTGAAATTTGGGACTTCGGCAATTTGGGACTTCAGTTCGGCTTTTCCGTAATTCGGGACTTCTGCAATTTGGCACTTCGATTCGGCAGTTCCGAAATTTGGGACTTCGGCACTTTGGGACTTCAGCACTTCGGAACTCGGGACTTCGGCAATTCCATAACCCTACCTCTACCCCTTACCCTACCTCTACCCCTTACCCTAAGCCTACCCCTAACCCTACTGCCCCTATGGGTAGTAGGGCTAGGGTTAGAGGAAGATTGGGGTTAGGGGTAGGGCTAGGGTTAGATTCCTGTCACAATTCTCTTAATTTTACCTCCCTCTCCTGTTTTTCCACGTTTCAGAAATCCGAAGCACTTCGGCACTTCCGGAATTTGGCACTTCAGCAATTTGATTCGGATCGGCACTTCTGAAATTCGGCACTTCGGTAATTCGGACATTCAGAAGCATCCTAATGTCTCCGAATTTAAATTCAGACTGAAACAAATTGCATGTCTAATAATTTACATGCAGGAAGCTGTGACTGGAACTGTATAACCAAAGTGATGCTAAATGGCAGACAACTGAGCAGTGAGTAGGCAGGGCAATGATCTATGCACCAAAACCACTCCATTAAGCTAAAGTTGTATTGGTGCCTATAGCGTCCCTTGAACTTCATGAGCTGAAATTAACATTTTTAATTCACTCCTGATCTTGCTTTGTTGAGGGAAGAGACTCATCAAGTAGAAACATTCTCCTAGTCTAAAATGCCATTTATCAATTAATTTTTATTAACTATTTTGGTCTAAAGATTGCTAGATAGTTCTCACATCACCACTGCAAGTTAATTGTATTTATTTTTGAAAACAAGGGATTCTTTGAATACCATTATTAAAATATATTGATGGCCAATAAGTCCACTCTCTAGAGACCTTTTCATTAGCAGGACTGTACACGATAGTTCATTCTATAAAACAAGTGAAATTTTGCCACTATACCCGACTCCCTCTAGAATGTAAGCTCATTGAGCAGGGCCCTCCACCTCTCTGTTCCTGTATGTCCAGTTGTCTGGTTACAATTACATGACTGTTAGTCCACCCATCGTACAGCGCTACGGAATCTGATGGCGCTATATAAATAATATAATAATAATAATAAAATAATAATTCCAGCTATTTTATTCATTTTTTTCCCACAAATTTTAGACCAAAATAGCCAACGCAGCTAAAGTTCAATTGGATAATTCTTGGAATTTCAATATTGCTGGCCTTAAATTCCCTGGAAAATTGCCAACAATTTCTGGTTTCCTGTATAACCCTGTGTGTAGCTCCTTACCCTTTAGAGTGCCATAGAGTGCCTTAAATTTGAAATGTATTTACCATATAATGTGTAGCAAGTAAATTAAGAAGATCAAAGAGATATGCCCGTTTAAATTTGATTTAAACCAAGAAGAAAATGTAGAATAACACTTGAAGCGTGTTTATTTTATTTTGTTCAAAAGCAGCAGTTTTGGAAGATTTGTTAAATAACATCTAAGAAGGTTCAGTAGTTTATTTTCTTTAAAATGTAGGCTCTCAAAAAGATATCTAAGTGACTTGTATCAGGATTTGCAAAACATAGAGAAATGCCACTGGAGAATTATCAAAGGGAAATTTGCATTGGTCCTGATTGTACTGAAATTAATATTAATTAGCCTTGTTTGATTTCCATTTTATTGCCTTAAAATAATGTTGTCTTAAAAAAATACAACACACATTTGTAATGTTTGGCCAGAAATAAAATTTGACTTTACTGTCTCCAACCATGTGAAAAGGATATGTTTGAAAGCTCAGCTATTTAGAGAGCCTGAAAAACATAAATATATAAGATATCCTTTAACCCCTTAAGGACACATGACATGTGTGACATGTCATGATTCCCTTATATTCCAGAAATTTGGTCCTTAAGGGGTTAAAGGGGCATGCATTACTTGACATTTAGGTTGTTTTTTTTTACCAGCAAGAAAACACTTTTTAGCAAAAATGCAAACCAAAATAAAGCAAGACAAATTTAAAAAGTATGTAAAAAAAATCTTTACAAACTTACCTAAATTTGGTCAGATTGCATTGATAGGCACGCCTCTCAGCTAGGGGAGTTTCTTCAGCTGCCACCCTCCCTCTTACCCACCCACTTACCCAGACCAGTCCACTAATAAAAGAAACCAGACATAAATGTGTTGAAGCAGCAAGTTTCTCATTCTCACTGCAGTGACTAACAGAGCAGGGAGAGAAAATAGCCAGTTCTTCATGAATCACACTGATCAGACTCCCTCTCTCCTTCCCTGTCAAGATGGCAAGGTAAATGTGTAAATCTGTCAGGCATACTCAGTGCAGTTTTCCAACATTCCTAGGGATATGAATCAGTGCTCCCCTTGGAGTAGGTGTGGAAAACATAAGAAAGAAGCAGGTTAATGTGCAACAAACACATTTAGCTTTAGTTTTCGCTTGCAGAGTGACGTAACTGTCTCATTCAAAGCTAAAGCTTTTGAATGAGACAGTTGTATCAAAGTGATGCATATCCATTTAATAAAAATAATGTCAATAGTATGAGAAGTCGTGCGTGTTCTTCAGACTGAATAGATGGAATGTCAGACGTGTACGTAAAGTATTTGGCACCAACGGCTAATTCTTTCTTTGACCCCCTCCCAACACCTACATTTTTTTTCAAATATAGCAAAACTGTTGAAAGCAATTTTGAAATTAAAGAATATACAGGATAGTAAAACACGCAAAGGAAAGATAATATAATTTTAATGAAAAGATACCTTATCCTATTTATTGACTTTTAATTTAAAAATACTAAAAATATGCAACATTGTGCGTGGACAGTCAGGAGACACATGACACATTGTCTAATGAGATTAGAGAGAGGATATATATTTTGTTGATACACCTCATTACATAATATACTGTAAGTAAGAGATGATTCAGTGATCCAGTCACAACTATACCGTAATGGCTCATTTTGAGTGAAGTGATTATTTTAATTGCTTGGAACTGCTAGTAGTGAAATAAGTCATGCTTCCAGTATTGCACTTTTTAAATTATTCAATTTGCCATGGGTGTATAAGAAACACATATAATAGATGGAAATTACATGACTGTTCCTGGAAAAGTGGTGCGAAATCTGTAGATTCCTATATCAATCTATTTTTTTGAGCAGTGTTCAATAGTGTTCAGTTTTTTCAAAGGTCTTGATGTCTTGCCAGTGTAAAAGAGCCCACGCAGACAGATGATAGCCTAAACTGAATTTGATAAACATAAAAGATTTTAAGGATGTAAGCAGAGACAGGTTTGGTATTGTGGACATGCAGATCCTAATGCTAAACTAACGGGGTATTTACTAAACTGTCAGCAGTTAAAAATAATTTTCACATTTAAGGCTAGAATGGAACTGGAAGCATAGCTGACGTGGAGAATTTTCCCAGCTGATCTATTTTGTCCCTAAATTTTAAATTCCCTGTTAAATCCCAACAATTCTTACTTTAGTGGAAAACCTGCACAAACATTTTTCTAGACACATTTATCGTGGTTTAAAGAATTAGTGCTAGGTTTTATTTTTATTGTTCTGAAAATCTGTGGGATTTGCAAAGATTAAAAAAGAGCACACATTTTTGATCCAAAAATAAGGACTTTCCTTTGTAAAAAGGAATATTTAGGATACATGCTGCAATTTTAACATGTAAGTATTTGGTACCAAACTATGCTCCCTACATTTAACTTTTAAAATGAGTGATATTGTCTATCACACAATTGAAAGCTGAAGTCTCATCTAAAGACCTTCCTGAGTAAATAACCCATTTTGCTGCAGTTCTTACTGTTATGTAATTTATTTTTAAATTACTGATTTACTTCAGATTTTATATCCATCTAATACTCATTAATATCCCATTTAAAGTTCACTGTGCTTCCAGTGTCTTGGACGATGTAGACATTTCCTAAAGCTAATTTCATTAGTACAAAAAATGTATTTGCGTAACCAAAACAACTTATTATGGGTTTATAAGCTGTTAGAAAGCTGTCTCTCTTAACTGACCTTGAAGTCACCTTGAAGTCTGCCTACTGATGCTAGTTGAGATTGGGAGCTTCCCTATTCACCACATAACCTGCCATACAATTCTTTCTCTTGCAGGTGCTGATCTATGAGTATGTGTGTACACAGCACTGTTACCTGCCTGACTCACAGCACTGTGTTCACTTGGGAGAAGAGCAATTAACTGTGAGCTGGACAGGGAGCATTCTAAGGTTGTGCATGCATTTACCTGCAAGTAAATGAGCACTCCAAGCACTGCAGAGCTATGCTCAAGATAGCTAATGAAAGCTTCTATATGAGAGTTTTCTAACTTTCTGGCTGATGTAGTGGAGAAGGAGAAAATGCCCTGTGGACCCCAGTAAAGAACGTTTAAACAATTTCACTTTTTATGGTGGGGGATGTCAGGCACCATAATCACTGCAGCATGCCATTGTGGTTATGGTGGTTAGAGTGTTTCTTAAAGAAAGCTGTCTAAAGCTGTGTACTTGGATGGCCGAATGGGATATGTAGTAGGTAGCAAGCACACTGCTGCCGTATGTTTGTAAAGTGCTATTCCCACGATATGCAGCCAAGCTTACGGGTTGACTGAGCATCGTGGGAATTGTATGTAATATACATTTCTATAAACTCACAGTTTTCTCTCCTTTGCTCCCAAGTTATGTCTCCCTAGCCTAGCTCCACATTATCTCTTATTCAACCTCTCTTACTATAGTACCTCTAGTGTGTGAGGTGTCATTGTTTAGTGCAGTGTTTTGTCTTGATTATTAGCCCAAACACCACTCTACTGGCAGCGCTGTAAGTGGAGGGGGTCAAAGACATGTCTGGTGTGATTTATAAAGCTAAAGGTGTCATGGCAACCATGTTCCATAATGATTAAAATGGCTCTGTTATGGTCTGGGGTCTTTGCATAATTTGCAAAGACCCCTGACAGTAACATCACTGATAGATGTCTGGTGGCTAGAGGGTGCAAGTAAAAGTGAGCACCAACATCTTGATGACTCTGCGAGTACAGCACCGAGGTCTATGGAGAACCATTTCAATCCTTCGTAGAGAAAGCATTTGTCCCTACAGCCATGGGAGCCTGTGTCTTGTGGAAAGGATTGGCAAAATGTAACTCCTCGTTTTATCAAATGTAGAAAAAGTACAGAGACAAAGTAGTTCCTAATTTATCTCAGTATATCTTTTGACTGGGCTGGAAATTTTAACACAGTCACTGTGAGTATTTCAGAAAGATTATATCTTGAAATACTCATTTTGGAGGGGTGGGGACATGAAACAGCTGCTTTTGTCTGGTCCGGTTATAAAGGGACATATTACACACCATAATCACTTCATCACATTAAAGTGGATAAGGTGCCTGGGATCCCCTTCATCCATCTATCATTTGTTTAACTTCTTGCGATTGGTTTGACACTGTAAGGAGTGAGGTTCCTCAGCCACCCAGGACTCACTAGGTGGGTGATAAATATGGTACGAATTCAGATTTTGTAATAGTTTTTGGCTAGTAGCAAATATGGTACACCAAAAGCACCATAACTTTTACATGCTAATGCATACTCATGCTAAATCATCAGTGTAGCATCAAACCACTGGACCCTAGGGATGATGTTCAATCCAGCATCCTTTCAAGGTAAAACTTGGGATGCTGGGTGGACCTCACTGTAAAAATTTATAAATTAATCAAAACAAAAAATTAAGTGTGTGTGTGTGTATCGTAGCTGCCAGAATTTACTGCCCATCTTCCTGGGACAAAGGTGGGCAGAAAAGAGAACATAATGCAGTTCTGCCTTGTCAAGTTGCTGCCCTGCCCTTAATAGCGTGGCCAGCCTGACTGACAGCCTGCCCCCTCAAGTAGACTATGCATGGAGTGCTCTGTGCAATGTTATAGTGCCCAGTCCCCTCCTCCATTTTTAAATCTTCACTGGGATCTATACTTGTATGGAAAGTACCCCAAACTGCAGGACTGTTCCGTGAAATTTATGACTTTTTCCATTTACAATCTGCTTATATTGGTCAGTGTGTAGTGTATACGAATATGTGTGTAAATATAAATGTAAATTTGTTCAAAGTTATGCCTTTCGTTACACTGCAGAGTCACTTTTAAGCTACCGTCAGCCCAATTGTTTTGGTCCTTTGCAGGGCCGGACTGAGGATACAAAGCAGCCCTGGAAAAAAAATTTGTGCCAGCCCCATAAGTTACTGCGCCATATATTGTCGCGTGTAATATGTAAGGCTATGTCTTGCCAGGACAGATGATTGAGTAATATATATATATATATATATATATATATATATATATATATATATATTGCTTTTTCTAATATAAAATATTGGTCCTTTCAGGGTAAAACGTTTAATTATACAGTAAGCATACGCACATGCAGACACAGGCAATTTCACTGACATTTCAGTGACACACACAAGCTCATTGATACACAGCCTCATAGACAAACAATCTTACTGATATACATCAGCTCATTGACATAAAAACACAAGCTCACTCACTAGCAGGCACACGCATGCAAGCAAGCTCACTCACTAGCAGACGCACACACACAGCTTAATGTGGTGGTACTGGTGTCTATAGCATGTCCCTACAGGCTTTTCAACGTAAACACTGACTTTTCAGACAAAAGGCAGTGTTTACATTGCTTCAAAGTGACACTGCTAGTGACAGTCACTCAGACGGTCACTAGAGGTGCTTCCTGTGTTAGTGCCCTCCCGCCCTCGCGCGCTGCTGAATGAGACTGGCGCCGGAATATGGCGTCATATTCCGGCGCCGGTCTCATTCAGCTGCGTGCTGGGGAGCAGAGCCAGCGCAGCTCGCGCAGCTCCCTCAGCGGCCGCCAGGACAAGTCCGCCAGCGGCCGCCAAAAGACCTCCCCAGCGGCCAGGGGACGGCTGGCAGCCTTAGGCCTGGGGGGCAAAACCAGTCAAGTAGACTGGTGCACCTGCCCAGGATCAGAGCCGGTGCAAGGATTTTTGCCGCCCTAGACAAAATAAAAATTTGCTGCCCCCACATGTCACATCACAATGCCCCACCCATATGATCTGCCATATGAACTAATGCCAGTGCTGCACACAGTGTGTGTTTGCATTAAAAAGCCTGCAGGGACCAGCTATAGACACCAGAACCACTTCATTAAGCTATAGTGTCCCTTTAATGTGAGGTAAATTATAGATTAGTGTCACTAATAATATACTAGATTGCCTACTTACAAGCAGATGAGGATGATGATGGGCTGCAGTTTGGCTCCACTGGTCTGGTGTAGAACAGGATCTCTGGAGGCTGTTTGCAGCTGTGGTCACAAAATTCAATGTTCTGGGAGAATTGGAAGCAGCTCCATTTTTTTGGGGCCCCTTACACAGCTCAAGGTCTGGGCCCCAGGGCCTGACGGTGAGTATGCCCATAAGGCCCACTTATAAGTTCTACCCACCCATGAGTTCGCTCACAGGGAGTGGAGTGTGTAGGGTATGTGTTATTGTAGAGGATCTAATATGTGTGCTTATGGTATGTAGTGTTTAGGGTTACCAGTTTGTGCAGGTGATGCAGTGTGTTTGTGTGTAGTGGAAGCAGTGTGTATTTGTGTATAAAGGATGTATTATGTGTTTCTGATTGTGTGAATCTGTATTTGTATGCATAAGGAATGCAAGGTGTGTGTCTGTATGTGTGTGCATGAGATGCATTGTGTTTCTGTGTGTATGTAAGAAAAGAAGTGTGTGTGTTTGCATGCGTGTGTACGGGTTTGCATTGTCTGTTTCTGTGTATGTGTGCAAAGGATGCATTGTCTTTGTGTGTAAGGATTGCATTGTGTGTGTGTGTGTGTGTGTAATGGATGCATTGTGCATTGTGTGTTTCTCTGTGTGTAAGGGAAGCATGTTGTGTTTCTGTGTATGTATAGGGATGCATTGTGTGTGTGTGCGCGCGTAGTGTGAAAGAGCTCCCTGTCTTGGGCCCTGTCCTATAGAGCTGCCCCTTCTTCTTATTCCCCCCCTCCCCTCTTCTTATTCCCCCCCTCCCCTCTTCTTATTCCCCCCCTCTTCTTATTTCCCCCTCCCCTTTTTATTCCCTCCATCCCCTCTTCTTATTCCCCCCTCCCCTCTTCTTACTCCCCGCCCTCCACTCTTCTTATTCCCCCCTCATCTTATTCCCCCCCCTCTTTTTATTCCCCCCTCCCCTCTTCTTAT